>JAMJFZ010001881.1:1022500-1335000 GCA_026225945.1 Cricetomys ansorgei
GGTAGGCATCTTTACACATCATGGAGGAGTCAGTATTCCCCTGGCAGGCACTGGGTGATGTTGGCCACTCTACTAGCTGTGCTGTGGCTCTTGTTGCTGTTCTAAAGATTGTTTTTAAGATTTTTAATTATGTGCATATATGGGGGCAAGGCGGGTATGTGCCTGTGAGTGCAGTACCACCAGAGTCCACAAGGTGTCAGATCCCTTGGAAGTGGAGTTACAGGCTTCTGTGAGCAGCCTGACCTGGGTGCTGGGACTAGATCTTAAGCTCTGCAACAGCGGTGTACACGCTCTCAACTGCTGAGCCATCTCTCTGGTGCATCCCAGCTGCTCTAATTTGCATTTCTCAGTGGCCTGGGAGGCGAACAGCTTCTCATTTCTGTTTCTGTGTCTTCATCAGGGAGGCATCTGTCAAGGACTTCAGCCCAGTTTTCAATCAGACTGTTTGTTTTCTTATGGTTGAGTTTTTAAGAATCCTCTGTATATTTTGGATAACAGTGCCTTATCAGATATTTGTTATGCAAACATTTTCTTCCGGCCTGTGGCTTCTCCTTTTATTCTCTTGGCAATATCTGTAGAAGAGTAGAAAATTTTAATTCGGACAAAGTCCGTCTTATCAATTCTTCCTCCCAGGGATCAGGGCCTCCGGTATAGTATACAGAGTCAGCACTAAAGGCCA
Organism: Cricetomys ansorgei; assembly: GCA_026225945.1. Classification (NCBI taxonomy): domain Eukaryota; kingdom Metazoa; phylum Chordata; class Mammalia; order Rodentia; family Nesomyidae; genus Cricetomys; species Cricetomys ansorgei. The sequence goes on from JAMJFZ010001881.1 coordinate 1,023,180, forward strand.
GGCCGTCTAGATTTTTACGTTATCTTCTAGGAGCTGGGGGATTCAGCGTCGTACGTTTAGATTTATAATCGATTTTGAATTAATTTTTTGTAACGGGTCTGAGGCTTGTGACTACAGCTATGTCTGCTCTGCACGTGGCACCCAGTGGCTCCAGCACCGCTTGTTAAAAGGACCTCTTCTTTTGATTCTAGTCCGTTGTTGGGAGGGAGTTTTTACATTTCTTGCTGTGTGTGAACGCACACACGTGGAAGCCAGAGGACAGCCTGCCCGAGCCAGTCCTCTCCTTACGCCGTGCGGGTTCTTGAGTCATCTGGTTGTCGGCAAGCACCTCTACCCACTCAGCCTTCGCGCCAGCTCTGTTTTGGTTTTGGTTCTGACGTGGGCTCATTATCGATGTCAGATCGTATAACACAGAGGTCAATAAACCACTTCTATTAGGGACCAAGAGTAAGCGTTGTAGGCTTTGAGAGCCCCATGACCTCTGTCACCATTACTCAGCTCCATCTGTTGATAATATGTCCACAAGTGGGCATGCCCATGTTACAACAAAAGTGTGTTTATATAGGGGCTGGAGAAGTGCCCTGGCAGCTGCTGCTCTTCCAGAGGACCTAGTTTGGTTCCCAACACCCACATGGCAGCTCACAAGTGTCTACAACTCCAGTTCCAGGGGATCCAATGCCCTTCTACCCTCCACAAACACCCAGACACACACCCAGTACATATACATACATGCATGCATGTAAGCAGTCTTACACATAAAATAAAAATGACAAATCCTTTAGATATGCAAGCATAGAATGAGCCCTAGCTTCACTGACCCCACTATAGAATATCCTACATTCTGGATTTGGCTACATACTCTCTTGTGCTGCTAACCTATCCTTCCATCCCCTGTATTTTTAATTAAAATCAGGTGCCTGTTAGTTAGATTTGAGCTCAGTAACAAATGCTTCCCCAGCAGGGACATATGCTCCCTGAAGCATCATGTCCTGAAGCAAAGAGTGTCTGCTTGCCATGGGTATTTCTTGAGCAGCAATAACTCTCTGCAAATAGATCCGCTTTGAAGGAAAAGCCTGCTCACTCCACAAATGTTGGCTAGGATGATTCCTTTCTCGGTAAAGAGATGAATGGGAAGTGACTGCTATTGTCCGCTTCTAAATGTATATTAAAAGTCTTTAAAATTAACTTGGCAGTTTCACTGCTGATAATTTGTCCTTGCAGAAGTGGAGTGCAGGTAAACATTTTTCTGTGAGAGTGTTCGTCACATTATTAACTACAGTGGCAAAAGAAAAGGAGGCACGAGTACATCCAGCACTAGCAAGTCAGTGAAGTGGCAGGATGACGGTATCAGAACACCCTGCACCCGTTGTTTATTTAATGTGTGATATGGAACTGTCACATGAAAAAGAGTGTATGATACTTTGTGGGGAAAACTTATAAAAACAGGCTGTATGGAAATGTGGATGGATGGACGGATGAGTGGATAGACGGACAGACTCATGGGTGGATAGATTCTTAGATGGGTAAGTGAATGGATGATGGGTGGGTAGAAGGATGGGTGGATGGATATGTGGATTGATAAATGTGTAGAAATTAAAAGGTAAGTATATGAGTGTGTAAATAAAAGCTCCTATAGATGGATGAATGGATGAATGGAGGATGGATGGGTGGATGGGGGATGTATGGATGGATGGATGGATGGATGGATAAGGATGGAGTATGATGGATAGATGATGGATGGGGGATGGATGGATGGGGATGGATGGATAGATGAATGGGGGATGGATGGATGGGGGGATGAGGGGATGGATGGATGGGGGATGGATGGATAGATGAATGGGGGATGGATGGACGGGGGGATGAGGGGATGGATGGATGGAGTATGGATGGATGGATGGGGATGGGTGAATGGGGGATGAGGGGATGGATGGATGGATGGATGGATGGGGGATGGATGAATAAGTAGAAGGTTGGAAATCTGGATAGGGAACCAGTAGGTAGATATATGGATGAATGGATAGATGGATCACTAGGAGTCATTGATATAAATATTCTTCAATGAAAACATCAATGGCTAACCCTTACTGATCACTTCCAAGTCGGGTACTCCCCTAAGCACTTTATATTGGCTCTACAGTCCTTACAACCTTATGAAGTAAGTGCATTCCACAAATGGCAAACTCAGTCACAGATTTAAATAAACCAACCCAAGATCGAAACACAAGCTTCCGGTGGCAGGGCAGCCTTCGGCCTGAGCTCCTAACCCCAGGATACACTATCACTGCAGTCCACCATCGGGGCACAGGAGAAGAATCTGGAAACAGGGATTTATGTTCCCACGTTAATCACAGTGTCCCGATCCTGGAAACATTTTCCCTTCCGTTGTCCTTCTTCGCCTCTGTCTTTCTTTTTTACCTTGTCAGTAGTTTAGACACTCCTGTTGATATTTCTATTTAAACTCAGGGTTAAAATATCACAGACCTATTCTCCTTGGCAGCCTCTCATTCTCTGACTCCAGGTCACGTTAGGACCCTGAGGCTGACTCACTCCTGTCCCCAGGTGGCATCCTGCCCTTCCGAGACCTATAGCCCACCTTCCCTACAGGGCACTGTGCACCCCGCCTCCGCGGAGCCAGCCTTTGGAATATGTCCATGACGACGGTAATAGCTCTGTTTTCTCCCTCACGGCTCTAGAGGAGGCATTCCGGACTGTCACGCACCGGCGTGTGTGTCATTTCTCAAGTCTCCCCTCCGTTCCGATGGCCGAAGCTAAAGTGATTTTTTTTCGGACGCTAAAGTCAATTTGTCACAGTGACTCATCGATCTAACGATTGCCCCTCATAGAACTCATTCCGAAATGTAGTCTCCTCGGGAACTTTGATTCCTTCTCCAGCTGTAATCTTCTCACATCTTCAGAGGAATTCCTCTGGCTGGCTCTTTCCCAGTGGTTGTTTTGCGATGGCTTCTGGCCAAAAGTAACAACATTTTGACCCAGATCTGAACCCAAGGTGTAAATGACCAGTAATGGCCTGCTGCTTGAATGCTCCTGGACCCAGCACCTGCCACAGGCGTGATGGACTTCCAGGCTCTCCCTGAGGAGCATCTTTCCCCTCCCCCAGACCCTGCTTTCTGCCAGGCCAAGCCCACCCCAGAGGCAGTGCACGTGAGGCCTCTAATGGCCTCTCTCTGGCCTTTGGCACATTCTCTCCCCAGGAGGAAGCTCGGGTGTGGCCCCCTTCTGGAATGTTCTGACCTCCTGTCCCTAGCCCACCTGTCCTCCCCCTCCACAGGTACGTGTGGGAGAAGGATGGGACCACCCTGGCTGTGGAGAGCAATCCCCGGGTCCGCCTGGACAGAAACGGCTCCCTACACATCTCACAGACGTGGTCGGGGGACATCGGCACATACACCTGCCGGGTGCTCTCAGCTGGTGGCAATGACTCTCGCAACGCCCACCTGCGGGTCAGGTAAGGACAAAGGAGGCACAGGTAATGGCAGCAGTGGGGTGTGCAAAGTCAACCAGCTTCTTTTGGTCATGGCAGAAAGCCATGTATGACTAGACTCTCCCAAGTCCACCTCCTGAGCATTCTTCTAAGCCTGTCTCTCAGCTCGGGGACACCCCTGTCAGAAACAGAAGTCTGCGTGGGACTTAGATGGGGCTCTAGTTCCAGAGAGAAGAATCTGCAGGCACAATCATCTACTCCTTCCAAGTACGGCACCAGAGGAATGACTCCACCCAAGTCTACTGGTGGACGATGGATAGCATGGGCCACTGGAGCGTGGATAGCTTCTCTGGGATCACATCCCTAAAGGAAATTGGTGGTCCTTTGGTGGTCCTTTGGTGGTCCGTTGATGGTCCATTGGTAGTCCATTGGTGGTCAATTGGTGGTCCATCGATGGTCCATTGGTGGTCCTTTGGTGGTCCTTTGGTGGTCCGTTGATGGTCCATTGGTAGTCCATTGGTGGTCAATCGGTGGTCCATTGATGGTCCATTGGTGGTCCTTTGGTAAACCAGTGAGGTTATACTACTTGCAGGAGTATGAGTGATCCCAAGGCAGTTGTGTCACCAACATGTCCCACTCCAGCATGGATGGCCACTTCCTCATAGTTGCAGAGATGAAGCCCCACCTTCAGTTAACCATCCACCCTATATTTACACTAGCAACCCTTGAGATCACATGCAGCTGGGACAGGATTATTGCCTCCCTGGCCTAAGAAGAGCAGGAGAGAGTGGTAGGAATCTCAGGTAGGGGATCTAATGACAAGCCCTCCCCCCCCCACCTCCTATGAGAGAACATCAACAGGAGTTTTTTTTAATTCTTTTTATTGTTCAAGAATTTCATACATGCATATAATGCTCAAATCTACCCCCATCCCTCCCCTCCAACTCCTTCCCATACCCTCACTTTTCCCTGTCTACTTGATGTGCTTTGTTTTTAAACCCACTGAGTCCATTTAGAGCTGCCCATTTGAGCATGGATGTATGACCGTCTACTAGAGAATGGATAGCTTCCCTGGGATCACATCCCTAAAGGAAATTGTTTCTCAGCCAGCAACCAGCAGTTCCCAGCCAGATATTTAGCTATGGCTGAGACTCATGAGCCCTTCCCCCTTCTGTGCTGAGATTCTGGCTGATTTGGTCTTGAGTAGATGTTGAGCATACAGTCACAGTCACTGTGGGTCCACGTATGCAGTGGCCCTGTCCTGCACAGCAAATACTGTTTCTGCATAGACATTCACTACCTCTGACTCTTGCGGTCTTTCTACCCCTTCTTCCAAGATGAGCCCTGAGCCCTGAACCCTGGGAGGGAGGGGTTCGATGTAAATGTGCCATTAAGAGATGAGCACTTCACAGACTCTTCCTTGATGCACCCAGACCAGTCATGGGTCTTGTATTCATCACCATTGAGTGCAAGGAGCAGCTTCTCTGGTGAGGATGGAAAGGATACAATCTTGAAGGATACAAACTAAGGAGGTGGTTACTTTCTATGTCTACTTAGGATCACAGTGATATTACATTCTCCCCTATGACCACGGGTTTTAGGCCTCTTTCATGGCATTTGGTCCGAGTTACATCCTGTGAGCATGCCTTGAATCCAAGCAGGGAGTGGCTGGTTACTCCCAAAACATCTGTGCCACTATCGCACCAGTGGGTGTTTCTTGCCGAGCTAGTTGTTTTTTGTAGCTTGCAGGATTCACACCTGGGTAAGACTGTTTATTACGTGTCTTCTCTGGTAGTATATATTGAATCTTCCAGAATTTATCAAACAAGCCAGTAGGGGTGAAGCTTCAGGCTGGTACCAGCTTGATTTCCCCATGTCCTGTGACTCGAATATACGGTGTCTTCAGCGGTTACCATCAAGTTCCTGAGAGTAACCGAGAGCAACGGGGCAACAGCCTATAATGTTGGAGAGCAAGTTATGGGATCCCACCGACCAACAGCTTGAAAAAAAGATAGCCCATACACGGCACTGGGCTTTCTTATTGGATAAAAATACCTCTCCAAAGATATCTAGGAGAGGTGTTATGTTCCTCTTTGAGGGTAACTCCTTCTGAGCACCTTTTATATACATATATGTGGGTATTTTAGAAGCTTCTACAGTAATAAGTTTCCATATGGTAATCTTGTTGAGGATCCTCTGTGGGTAATCACAGATGCTTAGATCAGGTAATGGTTGCTAGGCAGCAGATGCCTGTAATCTAAGGATTTGGAAGGTGGAGGGAGGAAGATCTGGAGTTCAAGATCATCCTCTACTACACAACAAGTTGAAGACCAGTTTAGCACGAAGGACAGTATTCCATACCACACAACTAGTACACAGGGTCATGGAAACCTTAAGACTGGGTCTGCAGCATTACTGCCACCTGTGGCGGAGCACGGCCTTCGAGGCGGCCCCTCCACACACATCTCTCCTCCAGGCAGCTTCCCCATGCCCCTGAGCGCCCTGTGGCAACACTCAGCACCGTGGAGAGGCGCGCCATCAACCTGACCTGGGCCAAACCCTTCGATGGCAACAGCCCCCTGATGCGCTACGTCTTGGAGATGTCAGAAAACAGTAAGGTCCCCACTGTCATCTTCCCATATCCCCTACACAGCCTGGGCAAAGTGGGGCGTGAACTGGAAGATCACCTGTGTGAGTCAGACATCCTCCATCATACATTTCTTGGACCTCTGAGCAGATTCTCCCACCCCCCCCACCCCGGGAAAGCCACATCCATGTGTAAAGGGAACAATGGGCTTATTTCCAGGACCATGAGTGACCCCAAAACTTTCCAACAAGACTGTGTGGGAACCTGGCATGGGAGTGTAGCCTGTTAGCCCTAGCACTTGGGAGGCTCGAAGTGGGAGGATCATGAGTTCAACGCCAACCTGGGCTTTGATCAATGTAAGGGAGGGGCTTGTGTAAGACCTGGCACAGTGGCAGCCTCAAAGACAGCAGCTGCTGTTCTTCTAAACCCCCCCTCCCCACTGTGAGCTTCAGCGTTAGCAGGTGCCATTTGAATGACATCCTCAATGCAGCTTTTCCAGAGCTCATTGATTCAAAGGGAAAGATGAGGCATCTCAATTCCCATGAACCCCTGCTTCCTCTCAGCTCCCTCCAGCCCCTGGGTCACATGGACTAATGGGACCCAAAAAAGCTGACACAGAGATCTACACTGGACCAAGTTAGGGAGACATTCACTCTCCTGCCAACCCGAAGGAGAGGGCTGGGAATGAAGCATAAAAATCCAAAACCAGGCCAGCGAGATGGCTCAGCCAGTAAAAGCACTTGCTGCCAGGCCTGATGACCTGAGTTCAGTCCTTGGGAACCACACAAGTTGTCCTCTGACCTCCATACAACACCGTGGTACGTGCATACCCACACACAGGCGTACCCATATATACACAAAAATAAATAAATTTTGAGAATTATTTTTAAAGGAGCATGTCTCAACCCCACCCACACGATGCCCCCTTCTACCCCAATTCTATGTGCCTGCAGATGCTCCGTGGACCATACTCCTGGCCAGTGTGGACCCCGAAGCCACCTCAGTGATGGTCAAGGGACTGGTTCCTGCCCGTTCCTATCAGTTCCGCCTCTGTGCTGTCAATGATGTGGGCAAAGGGCAGTTCAGCAAGGACACAGAAAGGTGAGGAACACAGGCGTCCCCCTGAGTGGGACTCTACCCGCCTGCCACCGAATCGAGATGACACGTGGGGCAAGCCACAGGAAGGGTCTGGCTCCACATCTCTCTGCCTGCCTGAGGCCCCAGTCTTCCACGCTGTAGAATGGGTAAATGATATGTCTGACTCGTTTCCCAGGTAAGGCACGAGACTTAAATGAGATGGCAGCACATTGTGGGTACAGAGTGGTCTGTGGAACAACCTTGGGTCATTCCTGTGACCACGAGCACTAGGCAAGTTCAAGGACTGCCCTGATTCTGCCCAGGCCCATGGGCTTCCATCATGGTTCAAGGGGCAGGAAGATCCAGGGGGGAAGAAGAGGGGCTCCTCATTGTCCGTGTCTAATCCCAAACCTGAGGCCAGACCCTGTGGGCATCCTTGCAAAGCTCTTACAAGGACAAACAGGCAATCCACAGCAAAGCTTCTCACGGATAACACACTCCTATAAAATAGCTGGACAACACTTGGCTTACCTTGTGGAAAAAGCAATCAAACCATCTCTAATGGGAAAGCAGTTGTCATCTAAGAAGTCAGAATGGCCAGTTGCATGGTGGTGATACCCACCTTTAAATCCCAGCACTTGGGAGGCAGAGGCAGATGGATCTCTGTGAGTTCGGGGCCAGCCAGGGCTCCATAGGGAAACCCTGTCTCAAAACAAAGCAGGCCTGGCGATATGGCTCAACAGGTAAAGGCCTCTGCTGCCAAACCTGATGACCTGTGAGTTCAATCCCCAACACACACACACACACACACACACACACACACACACACAAATAAATGTAATAAAAGCTATTTACTGAACATTTACTATGTGCCAGGCTGGGTTTAGCCCCCAGGTGGTACAGTGAACAAGCAGTGATTCAGCCCCTAGGGAGTCTCAGAATCACATCAGGGAACCCTGAAGTGCCAGGAGACCCTCCCCACTTCTACTGTGCCTGTGGTTGCACCACGCACCCATTTGTCCTCATCAGGAATCTCTGTGCTAATAGCCCCGAGTCACCACTGGAAAGGTTAACCCAACCCTCACTTTAAAAGTTGGGAGCAGACAGGACTGTTTGGGAAGCGATCCATCAGAGAGTGAAAACATAAAAATAAACAAAAGAGAAAGACATCCATCAAAAATAATTAACTTTTGTTTTTAATGGATACGTGTCAGTGGTGTGATAAATATACTTGGGCAGAACACTGCATTCCCCAGCCGCTCGGCTTCAGAAGGCAAGCTGGGGCTGGAGCTCCTCCCCCAGCCGGTACATGGCCATCCCACCTATCCTGGGGCTCTGCCCACCCAGCAAGGGGAGGTCTAGGTAAGGCATAGCACCAAAGCCTATGGGAAATGACTAATGCTCCTATTCCTAAAACAATTAAAAAGCCAGGCACAGTAGCACGTGCCTGTAATCCTACATTCAGGAGACTGAAGGAAGAAGGTTACGAGTTCAAGGTCACCCTGGACTGCAGAGCAAAACCCTGTTTCAAACAAAAAAAATTTTTTACAAAGAGAAAGAAGCTCAGAGACATAAACTGAGCTGCCCACAAGCACACAGCAAAGGTGCAGAATTACCCCCAGGACAATATGTAGTATGACTGGCCTCTGTCACCTATCACACGCCTGTGTAGATGGGGTAGAGATGGGGCAAAGGTCTGACACACTTGCTGGGTTTTCTTGCTTCAGGGTCTCCCTCCCCGAGGAGCCCCCCACGGCCCCTCCACAGAACGTCATTGCCAGTGGCCGGACCAACCAGTCCATCATGATCCAGTGGCAACCACCTCCGGAGAGTCACCAGAATGGGATCCTCAAGGGCTACATCATCAGGTACAGGCCCCCCTCTGGGGCTGGGAGGGCTGGGAGGGCACCTTGAGGGAGACGGGAAGTGAGAGCAGAGTGGAAAACAAATCCGTGGTCCATCCATGCCAACTAATAAAGACCGGAGGAGGAGAAATGGCCGCACTGTGACAAGAAGGACTTAGTAAAATTGTAAACCAGAGAGCCTTGTAAACTACCGGGAACAGCTGAGCGAGCACACAGTTAGAGCCCCTCGAGGCTGCCGCGGGACGGGGTTGGTGTAGGAGCAGATACGAAGGAAGAGGTTGTGCAGTGGCCAACATCCTGCACAACTCGTATTGTTCTGCTGACGGCCTGACTTCGGTCTAGAACAGACCCTTCACAGAGGTCGCCTAAGACCATCCGCGTATCCGATATTTACATCACGATCCGTAACAGTAGCAAAATTCCAGTTATGGAGTAGCAACGAGAGCAATTTTACGGTCGGGGGTCACCACCACATGAGGAACTGTACCAAAGGGCCACGGCATGAGGAAGGTTGAGAACCACTGCTCTAGAATCGGGTGTGCCCTACCCACGGACCGAGAGTGACAGGGTAGTTATAAATGGGTCTCGACACAAAAATCACAAACATATTTGAAACATTATGAGGGTTTTTTTTTGTTTGTTTGTTTGTTTGCTTGCAATTTCTTTTTGTAATTCAACTGCACGGTTCTCGATACGAACTTAATAGATGACAGTGTCGTGGCACGGTATCCAGAGGCCAAAGGCTGGACATGCCAGGTAGACGGAGACACAACAGCACAAGTGGAGAAATTGAGGAGGCAAGTTATTGAGGAGAAAGTTGTTTCTCTGGTTCTTGATGAAAATGAAGACAGATTCCGTGGGCTTTTAAGCTTTGCATTCGACTGAGGACTGTTTCGCTAGGGACCTCAAAAAAAAAAGCGTAGGGAGCGGACCAAACGAAAATACTCCTAAGTCCAAATGTCTCGGTTGGGTGGTGACACCTAAGGACTTGAGTTCATTCCCTGGGACCATTGTGGAGGCAGGAAACCGATTCCTACAGATTGTCCTCTGACCTTTGCGAGTGTGCCATGGCATGGGCGCACCCCGCACACAAATAAAAATAAGAATTTTAAATAACTTTAGGGAGCTGAAGAGATCGCTCAATGGTTAGGCATGCTTGCTGGCTGCTCAGCCAAAGGACCCAGGTTCAGTTCCCAGCGGCTCACCCTACCCGTAACTCCAGTTCCAGGGGATCTAATGCCCTCTCCTGGTCTCCCTAGGCTTCAAGCACGCACATGGTGCACAGAGATACATGCAGGCAAAACACTCGTACCCATAATTATTTTCAGTTTTTATGATAATCTTTTAAATATCTTGGGATTTGCAGTTCAGCGACTGGAAACTCCCATCTGTATTCTGAATTCGGATGGCTACAAAATGCTTTTCCAACCCTGTGCCTCTCCTCTGCACGCCAATATCCCCAGGTGTTGGAAGAGCCCATGGCTCTGGCTACCCCGTGATCTGTTGGCTTTGCTGTGTTTTGGGGGTGATCCTAGAGGTTCTCAAGAGTGTAGTCCCCAACCCAACAGGGTCAGCACTCCCTGAGCGCTGGTCAGAGACCCTGACTGTCGAGTCTGTCCCCAAAACCTCCTCAATGGGAAGCTAAGGGATTGGCCAAGCAATCTGTGTTTTAATGAGCCTCTGGCTTGTGCTGGATCATGCTGAGGTCTAGAATATATAGGCTATACCAGCTCTGGAGTTTTGGAATACATAGAAACATTTGGGAGCTCTGATTTTGCAAGTGTTAGACCCCAAAGCAAGTCAGCATTAAGCTTCTCCCTAGGACAAGTCTACCATTTATGCAGAGCACCCCACATTTGCTTGCTCATCTCCCCTCCTTTGTCATGGTTGCTTTGCAGGTAGATGTGGGGAGGTCAGTAGCCTTGGGGGTTCTCAGCTCACCTTAGTGAAGGAGCCGCTGTATCAGGGAAAGAAAAAAAAAATGAGCTAAACTTGGGGCGTGCTTTCCTGGCCCATGATCCCCAAAAGCTGACACCTGTAATACCTTCCCCAGGGACTCTCAGCCTCCCTGGCTGGCAATCTTGTCCTTGTCTCCCAAACCCATCAAAAAGAATGGTCCAGGGCCTAGGGACGCTTGTGGTTCAGTCGGTAGAATGTTTGCCCGGCATGCAAGAATCCCTGAGTTTGATCCCTGACTTCACGTAGACTGGGCATGGTGGTACAGAACTGTAATTTCAACAATCAAGAGGTGGAGAAAGGAAGATTAGGAGTTCAGGGTTATCCTCAGCTACATAGTTTGAGACCAGGTAGCCTGGGCTACATGATTAAACGTACTCCTTAGACCTGTACTGTCCAGTCAGTTAGCCAGCAGTCAACTGTCATAACGCAAAACTATTAAAACTACACCACAATCAAATCCATTCTTTATTTGCACCAAACTCATGTCACATGGCCAACAGCCATGAGCTCCAGTGGTGACCCTACTCGACATCCCAGACGTGGTATGTCAATGGAGCGTTCCCAGAATCATGGGACGTTTTAGTGTCAGCACTGCTCCGGTCAGTTGGTTGAGTACAAGTCTACTTGACTCAACCTACCTTCACCTCTTCCTTCAGATACTGCCTGGCTGGGCTACCCGTTGGGTACCAGTTTAAGAACATCACGGATGCTGACGTCAACAACCTGTTGCTGGAGGACCTCATCATTTGGACCAATTATGAGATCGAGGTGGCTGCCTACAACAGCGCCGGGCTGGGTGTCTACAGCAGCAAGGTCACCGAGTGGACGCTGCAGGGAGGTGGGTGGAGACAGGGGCCATGGAAGAGCGGGTGTATCCCTTTCTCTGGGTCCCTGGGGCATGTTGGGTCACATGCCTGCTGAGTCATCCACCTGTCCAGTCATGAGAACCCCAACCCATGTTGCTGACTTCCCCTGGGTCTTCACTACGGTGCTTGGGTGGCATCTCTACCTTACTCCTGGCTCCCTTGGGGCAGATGGCTGAGGGGAAGGGAAGAGAGTGGTTAGGAGTCATGTGGGGAGAGGCCTAGGGATGGTCCGCGGTGTTTCGACATTAACTGTGTAACAAGACAGCTCAGGAGGCAGATCGGACAAATGTATTGAACTTGAATTCATCCAGAGAATGAGCAAGGAAAGGGGTCTTTGGGTTGGCCAAGCATCGTCTATTGAGTCTTCCTGTGTCCTCTGTCATCTGGGCAAGAGGAACAGGCAACCCCTCCCTCAGCTACAACCAATCTCTTGATCTCCTCTAGTTCCCACGGTGCCCCCAGGCAATGTGCACGCCGAAGCAACCAATTCCACAACCATCCGCTTCACCTGGAATGCCCCCAGCCCCCAGTTCATCAACGGCATCAATCAGGGCTACAAGGTAGGTGAGGGTCTCTTCTCTCAGAAGGGAATCTGGGAAGAGGGGGGACTCAAGGTGAGAGAGGGGGAAAATGGAGGGCCCTAGGGAAAAGCAGTGAGGTCATTGTGGGTTTCCAAAACCAGACTCCAGCAGGCAGAGGTCACAGATAAAAAGCAGGGGATGCCACCCCCCAACAATGACTTTCAAGGTCACATACAGGCTTCTAGAAAAGCACACAGCGCCCCAGCTGTCACCAGAAAGAGGCTGTCCTCAGTAACTCCAGCCACAAACAAAGCCTGGACAGCATAGTCCATCAGAACAATGCAGTAGTCACTCCTTACCACTATGGTATAGCTCTCACATGCCACCTGCCAGAGCACCAGTCACACTGGGTCGGGGTCTGTCCCTGATGACATCACTTAACTTTAAGCAGCGCTTTAAAGGCCCAAGTACCAGACACAGCCACACACTGGGATTTGGGCTTAGAACTTTGACACATGGATCCAGCACAGATACGATCCAGTCAACAGCCAATAGAGGCGTCCAAGTTGTAGCTATAGCAATGCTAGTTGGTTTTCTGGCCAGTTTAACTGCTGGGAATTGGGATTCCTTAGCCATCCTGCCCTGCATCCCAGGCCTAGGGTCCCCTTCTCCTCCACAGGGAGGCCTGCTCTCCTCTGAGAGAACTGAAGACACACCACATAGCACGGGGCAAACGCCATGTTTGAAAGGGGAGGTGCTGTCCCTCGGCAGGTGGACGCATTCCAGGTGTGGGAAAAAAAAAAAAAACAAGGAACTTAAGGGGCTGGGGAGCCAGGGGAAAGGAGAGAAAACTAGACTCTGGGTTTGAGCTAAGGGTCCTTGTGATTTCAAGGTGACAGCTGCCACGTCCTCGGAGTCCTCTGCACTGAGGTTGTACGTGTACCGCAGTCAAGGGACAAGGGTCTGTGCCATTATAACTGCAAGGTTGAGGGGCTGGAGAGGAAGGGAGTGAGATTATTTTGCTAAAAGAATGTTCTACTTATGTTAGGAAGAGCCACTGGGCCACAGCACCCCCACTCCCACGAAGGCAGAGAGCACGGGGCCGAAGAGAGCCTGCCCGGGATAGGGGCTGCAGCCCAAGCTTGCAGTTGCTGCTGACTGGCTGGAAAAGGCTGCTAATTGGGACTCAGGGGAGGGAAAGAGGTCTGCATGGCTGTGGAGCTCAGAGGCCGAGCTGGGAACAATTAGCTTCTGGCTGCCAAGTCTAAGCACAAGTTTTATTCTACATATGGGAGGAATGAGCTACAGCCTTCTAAGGCAAAAAGCTCCCCGAGGCCTGGAAGGCCGCCAAGTGACCAGGACAAGTAGGGCAATGGCTTGTGGTGACCCAGAACAAGAAGACACTGCAGAAGCCCCCCAAACCCTGCCTGATCCCAGGCCCATCCTATCCCCTGTACTCAGGAATTGCGACCATCAGCTGCCTGATATTTTGAGCCCAGGAGCTCATGGGACAGTAACAGGATGTTAGACTTATGGGGACCCGAGCATTCACTGTCTCACGGAAGACTCCTAAGAATTTAGCATTATGATCATCGCCCCACTTTCCAGAGGAAGAAACTGAGTCATAAGAGGGAAGTCACTGTTCAACAGTAACTGAGAGAGCACAGATCGAACCCAAAGCCCTCCTTTTTCTCCAGATGGAGAGATGCTAAGCACTGGCTGCTCTTCCAGAGGTCCTGAGTTTAATTCCCAGCAACCACATGGTGGCTCACAGCCATCTATAATGGGGTCCGATGCCCTCTTCTGGCACGCAGGTGTACACGCAGACAGAACACTCATATTAAATAAATAATAAAACATTCTTTTAAAGTGCTATTTTCAAAATAGAATTTTTTTAAAAAAAGAAATAAGATGTGGGACTCCGTGGTTAAGAGCGCTCACTGCTCTTGCAAGAGGACCCAGGCTCCGTTCCCAGCACCCATGTGGCAGCTCAAAACTGCCTGTTCACTCCAGTTCACCTCCGGCCTCTGCAAATACCTGCAGCATTGTGGTGCACATAAATCCATATAAGTATACACACGTCCATATTAAAAAATAAAACATGGTAAGTAGGTAAGTAGACACATAGAGAGATAGATTATAGATAGATAGATAGATAGATAGATAGATAGATAGATAGACAGACAGACAGACAGGCTGGCCTTAAAGTCAGGATGCAACCAAGGGTGACTCTGGACTTCTGATCCTCCTGCCTCCACTGTCCAAGTCCTAGGATTACGATGTGTACCACCACATCTGGGTTATGTAGTGCTGGGCTCCATGCAGGCTAGGCAAGCACTCCACCAGCTGATCTACATCCCAGCCCTGTTTCTAACCGTAAAATGATACCTACAACTCTGTGTTTTGGGAGTCCAAGCGAATAAAAGTGAAGATCTTTTCTCTTTGCTTTTTCAGCCTTCAGAATGTCTAATGGGGGGGGGGGTGATGGCCATCCCTTGTATATATGCAAGAAGATAGATCCCTGCTTTAAATCCTTAAAATGTTTGACTATCCACCGAGTTGAAGGGAGACACGAACATCCACCTGACACCCATCTCTGGCTTCAACAAGGTCAGGTCACAGTCAGCTTCGCACCCCCCTCCCACCCCACCCCCGTTCCCCTCAGCCCCTCGCAGCCTTATCCCATCCTGTGAACTTGCGGAACTAAATCCCAGGGTATGGACCATGTCACCCATAAATGTTCTCTCTACCAAAAACCAGACCCGCACTGACCACATCACCAAATCTAAAACTATCAACCATCCGGTCATTACATGTCCTGACAGCCTTTGGGTTTCTTTGATCGTCTCCCTAACCCAGTTCTTGCCACTGGCTGCTTCATGTGCTCCCAGAGCTAGACGAAAGCCACACAGATGTTGTCAGTTACGGGTTTGGATTAAAGTCTCCAATGATTCCCCCCCCCCCTTCTCTCATGATTTATTTGGTGAAGAAACTTAGTCATTCATCCAATGAATTTTCCACAGGCCTGGATTTTGCTGATTGCCTCCCTGTGGGGTCATTTAACACATTCCTCTGAGTACTGGATCTGCAGTAAATTGGGATGTAGAGCTAGCGGCTGATTGGATTCAAGTTTGTTTGATTACCTTTTTTTTGGCAAGGAGGTGGGGGTCCCTAAACGGTGCTGTGTGTTGACATCAGAAGGTGCAAAGTTTGATCGTCTCTTTCGTCGTGAACTTGGTAGCCACGGACAGTCTTTGCGGGGGTGTGTTTGTGATTTTAATAGGAATTGCAAAATGAGGGTGGAAAAATGCTGTCATTTCTCTTTGATAAGCTGAAATGCCTTCAGGAAGGACGAAAGAAGGGGAGAGGGGGGGAAGGAGGGATGGAAGTCAGGAGGAAGGAAGAAAGGGAGAGAGGAAGGGGGGAGGGAGATAGGAAGGGAGGGAGGGAGGGAAAAAGGGAGGGAGGGAAGGAGGGAGGAAGGAGGGAAGATGACGTTTCCCTTTGTCAGTTTTCTACTATCTGAACTCGTTCATTAGGAAAAATTAAGAACTCCGTTCTCCTCCATGGCTTCTCAGTTCTCAGCAATATAAAGTGGCCCCCTGGCATCTTCTAAGATGACCCTCAAGTTTGAGTTGGAGGAGGTGTCTTCAGCACCATTTTGCCTTTAGTTTAATGTCGTTATATACTTAAGAATTTTAAAATACATCTGCCGTGCTCCAATCCACACGGCTACCATTCTTATTGTTGCCGAACGATCGCCGGCACCTTCAAGTCGGCATGGTCCCAGGAGTCTCTGATGGCCGCCTGGCTGGCGGAGATCCTTCAAGATACTTCAAGCTATATAAATGTATATGAAATTTTACATACAAATTCTGCCAGGGTTGGCAGTGCTGGCCTGTCATCTCAGCCATGTGGGAGGCTGAGGCAGAAAAACCACGAGGTCGAGGACTGCCTGAGCTACGGCTCGGGTTCGAGGCCGTCCTAGTTGGCTCTCTGTTGCTGTTTTAAAGGCCACGACCCAAAGCAACTTTCGGGGTGGGGGTGGGGGGAGGAAAGGATGTGTTTGGCTTACACATCCTCCTCATAGTCCATCACAGAGGGAAGCCGAAACAGGACCTGACGCAGAGACCACGGAGAAACACTGCTTACTGGCTCGCTCACCATGGCTTGCTCAGCCTGCTTTTTTATACAGCCCAGGACCACCTGCCCACAGTGAGTGGGGGTTAGGCCCTCCCACATGAATCATTAATCAAGAAAGCGCTAGGGACGTAGCTCAGTGATAAGGTGCTTGCCTGGCATATGTGAGTCCCCGGGTTCAATCCCCAGCCCAGGAAAAGGAAATTTCTTCTTTGTGCCTTGGGACAGACATTTTCCCTAGATCCCTTGAGACAGAGATAATAGTTAGATAGTGTTTCTTGCTCCAAAGAGACTACTGTTTCTAGTCTCTGTTAATTGACAGCAATAAAGAAATTTTCTTAAATAAAATGCACACCGGTGGGACTGGAGATGCGGCTCAGTGGGCAGTGTTTGCCTGGCATGCAGGGATCCCTGGGTTTCATCTTGCAAAGCCACATGAATCAGGCATGATAACACCCGTGATCCTAGCATCAAGTGGCAGAGGCAGTAGGAGGATCAGAAGTTCAAAGTCACCCTTGGCTCCACAGCAAGTTCAAGGACAAGCTAAGCTACATAAAACCCTGTCTCTAAAAAAAAAAAAAAAGGAGAGATTATTTTAAATGTGTGCTGATAATTTCCCTTCAACATCGAGATCGCAAGTTTAGTCATAACCCCACTGGTCTTTATTTTGCATCTTTTCTGTCCACGTTAAAAATCCAGTTCTTGCACAGCTTCCCTGATACCAACTACCAAATCCCACAGGCACACAACAACTTAGAACAGCGGTGGGAGTGTAAAGCGACGATAGCCCCAGATGGTTGGCGTCTTATTTTGGTCTTGGGACATAACCTGCGAGGGCCACACTTCACACAGCCCGGCTATGGCATCTTCCAAAGTAATTTCGCTTGCTGCAATCTTTCCACAGCTCAATACCCTATTAGGTTCATTGGCTTCGTGTTGTTTCTTTTACTTTTTTTTATTTTTAGGGATTGATTTTTTTTTAATTTAATTTTTCCCTATAATTATGTACAACATATACAAGCTTTCAAAGTCAAATCAACAAAGCAAATTTTAAGAAAATCAGCCTTGGGCTGAGGGAGATGATTCAGCAAGTAAAGCATTTGCCGCTCAGGCATGGCAACCTGAGTTCATAACCTGCGTAAGCAGCTCCACTCCCCTCTTAGCATATGCCTACCAGGAGAAGGGAGGCAGAGTAAATGGAACCACCGGAAGCTCACAGGCAGGCTGGCCTGGTGTACACGACAGTGAACAAGCAAAAAAGTCAAGGATGGACACCGGGCTTGTTCTCCAACTCCCATGTGTGCACCGTGACACGCTCAAGCCTACACTCACACTTGTACACAGACACATCTTTCACACAGGAGGGGAGGAGGGAGGGAGGCAGAGAAGGAGGGAGGGAGAGAGGGAGTGAGGGAGGAAAGAAGGAGAGAGGGAGAGGAGAGAGGGAGGGAGGAAGAGAGGGAGGGAGGGAGGGAGGAGGGAGAGAGGAAGAGAGGAAGAGAGGGAGGGAGAGGTGGAGTGAGGAAGGAAGGAAGGAATAGAGGGAGGGCAGGAGAGAGAGAGGAAGGAAGGAGGGAAGGAGGAAGGAAGGAGAGGGGAAGAAGGAATGGTGGGGGAGTGAAGGAAGGGAGAGAGGAAGGAAGGAAAGAGGGAGGAGAAGGAAGGATGGAGGGGGGCGGAAGGAAGGAGGGAGGGGAAGAAGGAAGGTTGGAGGCGGGGGGGGGGTGTCGGGGGGAAGAAGGACATAGGGAGGGACATTTATTAGTAAATCACCTCTCAATGTTGGGGCCTACCAGCTAGGAACCAAGCCTTCAACACATGAGTGTCTAGGCTGGAGGTGGCAGTACTGTATATCCAAACCATAGCCCCTCAGAGTCTGGAGGACCATGTGACCCTACAGCACCGCACCCCACAGATGTATATGTGGCCGAGCAGTCTTGGGATGCCGTGGCCTATGGCCATTTGGGTCTCGGGCGTGAAGCCGAGTTAACATGGTTGATCCTAAGAATCCCCGCTTCCTTGCGGTGTGCACGTCCCCACAAGTCATTTTTGTGGGCAAGACCCAATGATGCTATTTTAAGACGTCTGTGAGGAAACTCTTTTTCCTTTATTTTGTTTAAAATGGTAGTGCTTGTAATTAACTTAAGCCCAATAAAATAATATTTACCCAAATTTTACACTTGCTGGGGAACACACCACACAATTAATTCCAACAGCATAATTAATTCAAATTTACATTAATTAAATTAAATTAAAACATTAAACTCATTTCTTCGTCTACTCCAAGCAAGTTGGGCGATTTAATTGCTATGAAACAAGATAACTAAAATAAAGAGGATATTTCACATACTTATTAAATGCCACTTAGTATTTCTGATTAGTATTTTTAGGGTCTAATTAGTGTCTAATTAACTTGCTATAGGCTATCGTTTCACAATACCAATTAAATTTCAAAACATCCTTTATAAACATCCGGCCCTGAAAAGGAATAGATTAAGCGTTGTTACGGTGCGAGTTAATCAGGAGACATTGGCGTGGTATTGTTTTATATCTATAAATACCCATGCTTATTAAAACTCTTCAAGTGTAGCTTTTCACCATTAATTGCTATTTAATCAACTTCAAATAAATGAGGAAATCTCTGGGACCAGCTGCCATTGTTGGAGACAGATGAAGCGCCCAGAACACAAGAGCAGGAGGTAAAAGGACAGGAGAGGAGGAGGGGCTGGCGCAGGATGAGGAGAAGAGGCAGGCAGGGTACCAAAAGATGCAAGGAAAGTACAGAGACGGGAAAGGAAGAGATGGGGTCCAGGTGGGGTCTCTTGCCATCTCTGTGCCTCTGGGTCAAAGGTAAAATTGACAGCCTGACCCGGAACAAGCATACGACAGTCGCAATTGACACAGCTGGGACATGGGACGTGAAAGAGCCCCATGGGAAAGCCATCCTAGCCAGCAGGGAAACGGAGGTAGCAATCCCAGAGCCTCGGCTGGCTTTCCCCTAGCTGTGTGATACGGTACAAGTGAATTGGCCTTTCTGAGCCTCGGCTCCCTCGACTCTGCACCAAAAGGGGTGGCTTCACGTATGTGCAACCTGTGTGGTCGCCCGGGGCACCAGGCTTAGAAGAACCCCACCTTGACGTGCTCTGCTGGAGTCACTTGGAAGGATTTTTTTTTTTTAACTAAAAGGCCTCTGTTTCGGGTTTTATGCCCAGTTTGTGGATCTTTAGAATGGTTCTGGTAAAAATGCCTGCTGTAAGGTAGCCGAGAGAATGAGGTGACAGAACCTGTGGGAAGCACCCAGGACCATGTCTTGTCTAGAGTTAGAGGCTCAAGACACCCAGAGCATCAGAGTGACCATGACCTAGATCCAGCAGCCTAGGTATTGCCTGTCTCTGTCTCTGTCTCTGTCTCTGTCTCTCTGTCTCTCTCTCTCTCTCTCTCTCTCTCTCTTTCTCTCTCTGTCCCCCGCCCCCGGGATGAGGGAACGGGGACCACAAGAACAGTGTCCGTTGGCCTAACCTGTGGGAGGGACCTTCGCCTTTTCTAGAACCTTCTTCTGGTTTCTCCTCAGCTGATTGCCTGGGAGCCAACCCAAGAAGAGGAGGTTACTATGGTGACCGCTAGGCCCAACTTTCAAGACAGCATCCACGTGGGCTTTGTGTCCGGTCTGAAAAAATTCACAGAGTACTTCACATCGGTGCTATGCTTCACCACACCAGGGGATGGGCCTCGGAGCAGCCCCCAGCTGGTCCGCACCCATGAGGACGGTAGGTGCCAGGGGCCTCAGCTCTACCCCCAACTCCATTCCCATCCACCAACCCAGGCCCTTGGGAAATTTCTGGGAGCACAGCAGCCATCCTACATAGGATGGCCATGCTCTGACTCTAATGGGCACTGGTGGGTGGGGGACCCTTTTGGGAACAGTGCCTGGGCCGGTGGGACACCTGAGCTTCAATGACATCCTGGACACCTCGCTGAAGGTCAGCTGGCAGGAGCCTGGAGAGAAGAATGGCATCCTGACAGGTAGGCACCTGATGCTCCTAAGCACAAGGCTGGGACAATTGGGGGCTGGGGTCATCAGCTAGTCTCTCCCCAGCCTGCCGCCAGCTCCCATCCAGACTTCCCTACCGAGCCACACTCACAGCTTTTAGTTTTGCCCTTTCGCTCTGCAGCATCTCAGGGCTCCCACCCCAGCTCTGCTGGACCCCAGGGTTTTGAGGATCTTAAAGGTCTCTCTGCCTGCAATCCTTGCCCACAAAGGACATCCCACTGAGCCTTCACCTGGGTCCTGGGCATGACACCAGCAACTCCTAGCTCCTTTGGCCCCTCCGTTCCGGGCTGAACCAAACCACCAAGCTAGGGAAGGGGGATGAGAATTGGAACAAGGGTCAAGGTCGATGAACGGTCTCAACCCAGCTCATGTTACCACTGTGGCCTGTTGCCAGGGTACCGGATCTCCTGGGAAGAGTACAACAGAACCAATACCCGTGTGACCCACTACCTGCCCAATGTAACCCTGGAGTACCGAGTCACGGGCCTCACGGCACTCACCACCTACACCATCGAGGTGGCTGCTATGACCTCCAAGGGTCAGGGCCAGGTGTCGGCCTCTACCATCTCATCCGGTGTGCCTCCAGGTGGGTGCCTCCCATTGGGGCTCCCGTCTCCGTCTGATAAACAGCGCTCATTCTAGGGGGGAACTCTGTCTGTTTGATTAGTTGGTTGGTTGGTAGTTGGTTGGTTGATTGATTCATTCATTAGTTGGTGATTGGCTGGTTGGTTGATTGTTGGTTGGTTGATGGTTGATTGATTCATTGGTTGGTAGCTGGTTGATTGGTTGGTTGGCTGGTTGGTGGTTGCTTGTTTGATTGGCTGGCTGGCTGGTCGATTGGTTTGCTGGTGGTTAGTTGGGTTGGTTTTTTGGTGGTTGGTTGGTTGGTGGTTGGTTGCTGTTTGGCTGGTTGATTGGTTAGTTGGTTGGTTGGCTAATAGTTGGTTGGTTGGTTTGTTGGTTTTGGTGGTTGGTTGATTGGTGGATAGGTGATTGATTGGTTATTCGGTGGTTGGTTGATTGGTGGGTGGTTGGCTGTAGTTGGTTGGTTGGTTGTTTTCTATTCTGTAGCCCAGGCTGCTCTTGAACTTACCGTAGTCCCTTTATATCATTTCCTGAGTGACTGGGATTACAAGCATGAGACACTTCACCAAGGTTCCTATTTATTTCAGAGACAAAGTCTCACCACACAACCCATCCTGGTCTCAAACTTTATAATACTCTTGCCTTAGATTTCCCAGTGCTGGAATTACTAGTGTGAACCACCATATCTACCCTTAGAGGGGTTCTATCTTGGGGTAATGTTGATTTTCTTCCCACAGGGTTCATAATAGTAACAAAATCACAGGTATGAAGTAGCAACAAAAATAATTTTATGGCTGGGGGTCATGACAACATGAGGAACTGTATTAAAGGGTCACAGTATTAGGAAGGTTGGGAACCACTGATCTAGATGATTCTAAACCCTGTCAATTTAAATATCACAGTTTCCCAAAGATACAATCTGTAGTGGTAGCGATAGATTCAAACTGATGTGGTTGGATGGTTTGTTTATCTCTTTTGTTGGTCAGTTGGGTTTTTGATACAGGATCTCACCATATAGCCTAGGCTAGCTTGGACTCATTATATAGCCAAGGCTAGTCCCAAACACACTATAGCATCTACATTCTCTCTGTCCTGAGCTCCAAGAACTGAGTTCCTGGCTAGAAAAGAGGAGCTGCCTCCTGTCTCCCCCCTTCTCACCCTCCCCCCCAGCCATTGCAGCCTATAGAGGGCTATAGTGTCATATGGGCGGAGGTCAGTTCTGATCCATGTGCTTGTGCTGAGCCTAGCTTGATTTGTGCAACTTCGTGGGTATTTTGCTCGTGGCCAAAACTTCTGAGTGGAGCCCTGGCACACCCAGCTGCGGGGGAGAGGGGGTTTCTCTGCCCTAAGATCTGCCCCAGCCTCCCAGTGAGAATGTGGTGCCCGTGAGACAGAATCAGTGCCACAGATAGGCCTTGACCGTGCTTCCCCTGAGATACCGCCAAGAACAAGCCACTCAGCCCCCTCCCTGCTGCAGAATCCTGTTCCAGGGGGGAGCCACTGTCATACTTTGACTACCCTGTTCTCCCTTCCCAGAGCTCCCGGGGGCACCCACCAACCTGGGTATTTCCAACATTGGTCCTCGATCCGTGACCTTGCAGTTCAGGCCTGGCTACGACGGGAAGACGTCCATCTCCCGCTGGGTAGTGGAGGCTCAGGTAAAGCCTGCTAGAGGGGACCCAGACAAAGCTCCCCTGACAGCCCCAGGCAGCTCTGTGAGGGGGAGGGGCTCACTGAAGCTACAGGTGCCTGCCATATCATCTGGGTTGGAATCGAGCCTAAAACTGTATCTACATCCAGCCTGCTGTGAGGTCCTGATGCGGGAGGGCTCACAGCCACCCTGCAGTCGGTCTTAGATCTTAGACTAAGATCTTCCTGAGGTGGGGCTGAGTCCCAGGAGCTGGGCCTCAGAGCTTCCCACTTGGGCATGGCAAGTTGGACAGGTCTTAGGTTCCCTTCTCCAGGTGGGCGTGACCGGGGAGGGAGAGGAGTGGTTGCTGATCTACCAGCTCAGCAACGAGCCTGACGCACGCTCGATGGAGGTTCCGGACCTCAACCCCTTCACCTACTACAGGTAAGGCCCAGGTGGGAGGGGCTGGGGCTGGCAACCCGCTCCGTACCTCGCTCATTCCCTCTATCCCACCCCAGCTTCCGTATGCGCCAAGTGAACATTGTCGGCACCAGCCCACCCAGTCAACCTTCTAGAAAGATCCAGACCCTTCAGGCACCCCCAGACATGGCCCCGGCCAACGTGACTCTGCGCACAGCCAGCGAGACCAGCCTGTGGCTCCGATGGATGGTGAGGCTCTCTTGGGGGCAGTGGGATGGGGAGGGTCACAGGACTGTCCCCACCCTGTAGCAATGTGATGACCTTATAGAGGTCACCAGTTGAATATCTATAGTTCTTTCTCTTTACTTTTGTTTTGAGGGTGTTGCTGTCTTGTTTTGGTTTGTACTTTTTAAATTTCTTCCTTGCTAACCTATAAGGTGCCCAGTAGTTAATTGTGGCCAAAGGAGAGGAAAGAGCTAGAAGATACTTTGTATGGGCCAGGGAGGTTACCCAGCTATAAAGCGCTTCTTGTACAAGCATGAGGATCAGTTCAATCCCCAGCATCTCAACCCAAAGTAGCCAGGCTTCTTAGTGTGTGCTTATAATATCAGTTTCCAGGAGGCAGAGACAGGAGGGTCTCTGGGGCTTGATGGCCAGCCAGCCTAAACAAATAAATAAATAAACAAACAAACAACAAAATGACTGACTCCTGAGAAATCACACCTGAGTTTGTCCTCTGACTTCTACATATACATACACACATCTACACATGTACACACACACCACACACACACATACACACTACACACGCATACACACACACATACACATACATATACACACACACCACACACACACATACACACACACATACACACACATATACACACACACCACACACACACATACACACTACACACACATACACACACACATACACACACATATACACACACATACACACACACACACATATATATATATACACACACACATACATACACACACATATGCACACACATATATACACACACCACACACACATATGCACACACACACACACAGACATACACACATGCACACACACACTTATATACACACATACACACACACCACACACACACATATATACACACGCACAGACACACACACATGCACACACACATACACACACACTTATATACACACATACACACACACACACGCACCACAGGGGGAGGATAAAATTCCACTTACTAAAAGTGTTGCCAAGTACCAAGCATCCTCAACTTCCTGTCCCACTGAACCCTCCCAGGAACCTTGAGAAGGACACACTCCCATCCCGATTTACAGCTGAGAACACTAAGGCTCAGAGAGGTTAGGAACTTGCCCATGGCCACACAGTGGACCACAAGGTGACCGAGGATTTAGAAGCAGTTGGTCAGAGGATGAGCACCTGCTGCCGAGGTGGAGGCTGGGAAGGGGCCCATCCCACAGGTCATGACTGTACACTGAGGGTCACGACCACAGTTGGCCTGCAGGAAGTAACTTGCTGATCTGCTTCCTCCCTCAATGGGGTGCTATCCTGAGCGCTTCATTCAGAGTCTATCTTTAAGTGTTCTCATCAACCCACGAGAGCAGAGTGAGGCTAGTCCCCATTTTGCATAGGAAGAAACTGAGGCAGAAACAGTTCACGTAATCTCAGGACCCCCACATCCTCCCACACTTTTGGACTTAACAGCAAAAGACTGAGCCCCAAAATCCACAGCATAGCCACTTAGTACGTTGTCCTCTTGCTAGGAACCAAAAAAAAATAAAAAACATGTCCCTCAGGCCACACTGGGACAGCACACCCCAGCAGGAGACCCAGGCAGCAGTCCCAGAGGCCTGTTGGCAGCTGGCACCCTGTGCTCCTTGGGAGACCCAGAACCCTGGCAAAGAAAGAGCCAGTTTGATGGCCTAGCCATGGCCCCCCTCGCCACACAGCCCTTTGCCTCCAAGAGAGATCACTCATTGGTTGCAAAAGCTAATGCAAACCCCCTGCACCGTGGGGCCACACTCATTCACAGACTGAGAACAGCGTGACAGAAGGAGCTGGTGGCTGTGGGAGAACTTGGCACCATGAGCCCCCAGCCGACACTGGTTATTAGTTATGGCTCCTCTTCCAGGTGGCACAGCACTGAGCAACACTTTAGAGCCAGCCTAGTGGCCGGGGGCACTGTGAGTGTGTGAGTGAGACATATAGTCTTGTGTAACCCTAATTTCAGCTCTTCACCACCCCGTACCAGCTGATTGCAGGCCAGCTCGGACACTCGCACATATCCCTTAATTGTCTCGGAAGGTTTCCAAACATAAAAGTTAGAGAATGGATTACCGGGGTGCTGGGGGAGTGGGAAGTCAGCAGCTGTGCCAAGCAGCCGCCTGGCTCGTAATGGTGCATGGCCCATTACCTCTCCTTAGCTGGTAAGGGAGCCGTGTGCCAGGCCCATCTCCGCCTCTTGGGCCCATCCGTTTCTGTCTTAATGATCGCTAGCTCGTATCAGTAAGCGTCCACAAGGGGACATGGAGGCAAGGGAAGGGTGAGTGGGTGAGGGAGAGGCTAGAGGGAACCGGATAAAGTGGGTTAGAGAGTGGTGCGCTATGGATTGTGGGAACATGGAGCCCCGGGTAGACAGATGGAGGGAGGAGACTGCAGACACACCAGCTTCGGAGGAGGACCGGAAGCCGGGCTTCAGCTGTTGCCTGCTTCAGGCCAAAGGCCTACCTCCACCACCTACCGACACAGACTCATCCAACCTTGAACCAGAGAGCGGGACCTGTCCTCTTGAGCTCTATGCACCAGGCAGAAAATCTGCTTTTCCCCCTCTGCTGAGACTCTAACCTAGTGGTTCCTGACCTTCCTAATGCCGGAACCCTTTGATACAGTTCCTCATGTTGTGGTGACCCCCAACCAGAAAACATTTTTTGTTGCTACTTCATACCTGTGATTTTCTACTCTTATGAATCTTAATGTAAATATCTGACATGCAGATAGTCATAGGCCTTAGAGCCTGCTGGAAAGGAGATGCCTCCAGGTAAGGTCGTAAGTCAGCCAAGTGTATGAACAAAGATGTTGCTTCTCCTGGGAGTCCATTGTGGAGAGATGGGGAGGGGACCTGGAAACAGTATTACCAGCTCAAGCCCCACTTGGGCTTAGCACCATTTTTGGGCACTGGCTGCTCCATTGGCGGGTGGAAAAGACAAACTACAGAGTGGTCTCCCTCCCAACCCCTCATCCATCTGCCCCGCTTTCCCCCAGCCCCTCCCCGAGATGGAATACAATGGCAACCCTGAGTCGGTGGGCTACAAGATCAAGTACAGCCGGGCCGACGGCCACGGCAAGACACTGAGCCACGTGATACAAGACCGAGTGGAGCGGGAGTACACCATTGAGGACCTGGAGGAGTGGACGGAGTACCGCGTCCAGGTCCAGGCCTTCAACGCCATCGGGAGCGGGCCCTGGAGCCAGGCGGTGGTGGGAAGGACCCGAGAGTCAGGTACCGCTGCCTCTCTTCCTTTGGGGCCGCCCGAGGGCAAGCAATGCAGCAGCCATTTCTACAGACAGCTTACGCAGCTGTCGCCTGCACTCCACACACGGCAGAGCAGCCTGCCACAACCTTCAGTCCCCAAGCACGGCCCCTTCCCCGTGACAGTGCCCTCTCTTGGGATAGCTAGGCAGCACTAGTCCAGACAGCCCAGCCTACCCATTGCCCCATACTCAGCTTTAACCCCAACACCAACAGAAGGGTTTGCTCTCAGAACGTTCCAGAAACAAAGCTTGTCTCTCCTAGGAGCCTTGAAAGGGGTCATCATTCCTGGAATATGAGCCCTGATCCGCAGGCAGCCCCTTATTTGTCCTGCCCTGTAAGGGGCGTGTGTGTGTCTGTGTGTGTGTGTGTGTGTGTGCCTGTGTGTATCTGTGTGTCTGTGTATATATATCTGTGTGTATGTCTGTGTGTTTGTGTGTGTGTGTATGTCTGTGTGTCTTTGTGTGTGTCTGTGTGTGTATGTCTGTGTGTCTTTGTGTGTGTCTGTGTGTGTGTCTGTGTGTGTGTGTATGTCTGTGTGTCTTTGTGTGTGTCTGTGTGTTTGTGTGTGTGTGTTTGTGTATATGTCTGTGTGTGTTTGTGTGTGTGTGTTTGTGTGTATGTCTGTGTGTCTTTGTGTGTGTCTGTGTGTATATCTGTGTGTCTTTGTGTGTGTCTGTGTGTGTCTGTGTGTGTGTGCGCGCACACCTGTGTGTGCCTGTGTGTATCTGTGTGTGTGTGTATATATATCTGTGTGTGTGTCTGTGTGTGTGTCTGTGTGTATGTGTCTGTGTGTGTGTCTGTGTGTGTGTCTGTGTCTGTGTCTGTGTCTGTGTGTGTGTCTGTGTGTATGTCTGTGTGTGTGTGTGTGTCTATGTGTGTGTGTTTGTGTGTCTGTGTGTGTGTATGTGTTCCCTGACACTTTTTACGTGACCCGTGTCTCTTCCTAACCCTGCTGAAACCCCGGCTCTGCCCTCCTTCAGTGTGCTAGCTGGAAATTCGAGGTCATCCAAAGATAACTGGAAACAGGGTAGGCTGAGCTCCTGAGTTCAAGGCCAGTCAAGCTACACAATGATACCCTGTCTCAAAAACTGATGAGGGTGGGCAGCAAGATGACTCAGCCAGTGAAGACCATGCACCACACAAGCCTGATGATCATATATGAACATATATAAAGATGAAAAAGAGAACCAACTAACTCTACAAGGTTGTCCTCTGACTTCCATGTACACAGGGACATGCATGTGCACACACACACATCCTACACACCCACCATGGGTATACGCAGTAGTAATAATAAATAAAATAACATTACTCTGAGCAGACAAAATGAGGGAGGTATGGCTCTGGGTGTACTGAGCTGGTGGAGTGCTTGCTTCTCACGCCTTGGGCTGCATCCCTAGAGTAAACTAGACATGGTGATTGAAGCCTGTAATCCCAGCACTTGGGAGGTAGAGGCAGGAAGTTCAGAAGTTCAAGATCCATCCTGGCAACATAGTGACTTCAAAGCCAGCCTAGGGTACGTACATAAGACCCTGTCTCATACCTCACATCCCCAGAAAAGAAAGAGGGAAGAAAAACTGACCCCAGAAACAGCGTCTGAAACACCCCCAAACCGCTGTAGGATCCTTTGCGGCTGGGGTGCGCATGTGCCGTCTTTTCTCCCAAGGAGCTGGCAACATGGAGCTGGCTCCTCTGTTGGTCTCATCTCCTGCTCCACCTCCCACCCCTGCAGGGTTATCCTTGGGTCCTTATTCCCCCTCTTCACCCTTGTCTCCCACAGTCCCGTCCTCTGGCCCCACCAACGTGTCAGCGCTGGCCACCACCTCTAGCAGCATGCTGGTCCGCTGGAGTGAAATCCCGGAGGCAGATCGAAATGGCCTTGTGCTGGGCTACAAGGTAGATCTTGGGATCAGAAGGGGGTGTGTTGCACCATCTCCCCCAGGGCCCCATCCAAGCCATCCTGACTTTGTCTTCCTTCCTCTGGTCTCTGCCTCACAGAGGAGGCACAGGGTATCTGCCTAGCTTCCCATCCAACCATCACCACAGCAACCAGGAAGTCCTCCCTTAGGGATAGAGAGGCATCCAGTGAGTGACAGGGTCTTTCAGACTGCTGCCCCCTTCCAGGAGGCTGAGCTGGGAGCCCCAAGCCTTTCCCTCAGCCCTGAGGGACCCAGTCCAGTTTCTCTTATCTTCTAGAATTTCTTTCCAAACTGTTCTGGGTCATGTGACCATGTGACCATGTGGCCATGTGGCTTGGCCCTGGCTTGAAAGGTGAGAATCATAGGATAATGTCACATCTCTGTCACTACTCACTCCTGAGCCTTAAGCAAGTTATTTTCCCTTGTGGGTCTACAGGGACTTCGAGCTGTACCCCTGAGCACCCCTTGTGTCTTAAGCCTTCTGAGGACAGTAGCTTTGCAACTGACCCTTTTGGGACCAAGCTCCGATCAAGGAGCCCAATGTGCCTGCCCCATTCCTCACCCACTCCTGGAAGAGACTCCAGGCAGAGAATGGCAGGGCGACACCAGTGCTGAGACCTTCATCTGTGTTGGCAACGGCAGGTGAGGTACAAGGAGAAGGACTCAGACTCCCAGCCCCGGTTCTGGCTGGTTGAAGGCAACTCGTCTCGCAGCGTTCAGCTCACTGGCCTGGGCAAGTACGTGCTCTATGAGGTCCAGGTTCTGGCCTTCACACGCATCGGTGACGGCAACCCCAGCCACCCTCCGATCCTGGAGAGGACACTAGATGATGGTAAGTCTACATCCCAGTGAGCCAGGAGGATCCTCCCCTCATCCTGCCCTTATACCCTGTCCCAAGGGTATCCACAGTCTCAGGCTCCTCCTACGGAGAACGGGGTCATCAGAGGCTACCAAACCACCGCAAGAGGATTCTATTCATAGCCAATAAGGGAGAATGGGGTTGGGGGGGGGGGGGGGACCAGGTAAGGACAATTGGATATCTGACTCCATCTCATGGGCCCTCTGCAGGACAAGTAAATAGTACAAAGGTTTGTTTTGATTTTGTTTTCACCTGGGTCAGGTCTGCTTTGAGCAAAATCTATGAAAGAGAGTCTTGATTCCTGGGCATGAGCCTCTTGGTCCTGTTTGCAAAAGAGCAACACCGGCAGAGCTCCTTAAACTGCAGACTCCTCTAGTCTCGGGCTGACAGAGAGGCCTCTACCCCTCCATTCTCCCCAACACAGCAAAATGGCCTGCCCACCACAAACATTTGCAAGGCCCAGACAAGAGTACGGAAGGAAGCCCCAGTACCATATGTCTGTATATTCTAACTATAAATTAAGCTAATGAGCTGTTAAATTAAATATGTTCTATCCTCCTGCCTTGACAAATAAACCCACATAATGACCTAGAAGGCCGAGTTCAAGTTTACACATCTCATCTCCTTGACATTCTGGGCTGGAATGGAGTGTCACAGTAAGAGTGCCCCTCCCCCGCCTCTAGTTCCTTCACCCCAGCCTCTCATTTACACCATTCAGGATCCAGCTACAGCCCCCAAACAGCCATCACACAGGAGATGCATCTGGGGAACGAACCCACTCAAGAGTCTGGGTTACCCATGGGGACCCCCCCCCTCCAGGCTTATAAATGCCAGGATTCTGGAGCCAGGTGTAGATAGAGGATTCCCAAACGCTCAAGAGTGAGCCTTTCCCAATACCTCATGGCCACCTCGGGAGCTGGAGGAATGTCACAACAGGACCTTCCAAAGCACAGGCCAGGCTGGAGTCTGGAAGGCCCTGGGTGAAGGCCCGGATGAGGCTCCGGGTTCATTCCAGCTCAAATGCAATTTAAAAAACCAAGAACACACACCTGTGCATTCCAAGAGCCTGTGCATAACACATGGAGCTCAAAAGAGTTGGAGTCTTGGGCCCCCACCAAATAACTAAGGCCTGTTTGAGGGGTACACACACCTCACCCCACCTTCTAGGTCCGGTAAAATGACCCTGATCCTGAGGATAAATGCTGCTGTGTGGTCATCCACCCAGAGACATTCTACACATACACTCACTGAACGAATAGATTTTCTCTCCCTCGCTGAGCTAATAGAGCCCCCCCCCCACCCCCCGCACTGCTTAGTGGGGCCTGGACTGGGTTTGGGACAGAACAGCAGCTTTACCTCCTCTCTTCTGCCTTCTCTAGTCCCAGGCCCACCAATGGGCATCCTGTTCCCAGAGGTGAGAACCACGTCCGTGCGGCTCATCTGGCAGCCCCCGGCAGCCCCGAATGGTATCATCCTGGGTAAGTCTGCACCCCCTCCTGCGCCCTTCCTAGGAAGGAAAGAGGGGGTGGCATGATGGGTAAAGGAAGCAGAGACAGGACAAGCCTGGGAAGTCTCCTCATCCCTCGAAGAATAGGAGCAAGTCGGGCATGGTGTTCACACCTGTAACCACAGCACCTGAGAGGTAGAGTCAAGATCCGGAGTTCAAGGCCATCCTCTGTTACCGGCAAGTTCAAGGCCAGCCTGGGCTACATGAGACTTTGTGTGTTCGTTACAGAACACCATGACCAAAAGCAAAGAGTTTATTTGGTCTTGTAGTTCCAGAAGGGTAAGAGTCTACATGGAGGGGAGGCATGTCAACAAGTAGCAGGCACGGTGACAGCAGCAGGAAGCTGAGAACACATCTTTAACAGCAAGGGCAAAGCAGGGGGAGTGAACCGGAAGTAGAGCCGGGCTATATCATCTCAAAGTCCACTCCTAGTGATGTACTTCCTCCAACAAGGCCACACCTCCTAAGCATCCCCAAACATTATCACTACCTGAGGAATCAGGTGTTCAAACACCTGAGCTTATGGGGGACATTTCTCATTTCTCAAAAAAAATATATATATATATTTGTTATAAACTCCGAAGAGTCAAAAATAGCAATGCACATTGTATAGTTCCAGCACTCACAAGGGAAGAACAAGGCATTCTCTGCAAAGGTGAGGCCATATTGCTCAATATAGCAAGCCCAGCTGGGTACGCAGAACAGGACCCTCTCTCAAATTAGTGATGGCAGGGGCGGTGGTGGTTGTGGTAGTGGTGGCTATGGTGGTGGTGGTTGTGGTGGTGGTGGTTATGGTGGTGGTTGTGGTGGTGGTGGTTATGGTGGTGGTTATGGTGGTGGTGGTTATGGTGGTGGTTATGGTGGTGGTGGTTATGGTGGTGGTTATGGTGGTGGTGGTTATGGTGGTAGTGGTGGTTATGGTGGTGGTGGTTGTTATGGTGGTGGTGGCTGTGGTGCTGGTACTGATGCTGGTGCTGGTGGTAGTGATGATATCTCACCTTCATCCTCATTTCTTTTCCTGTGGATAAAATAAAATGCCCTAGCAAAAACAACTTAAGGGAGAGAGAACTTATTTGACTCGCAGTTCCAGGTTAGAGCCCACCATTGGCAGGGAAGTTGCAGAAGCAGGGGCTCAAGGAGCCCCTCAAGTCACATCACATCCCAGTCAAGAGCAGAGCAATGGACCAGTGCATGAGCACACACAGCTGGCCCTGTCCACCGTGGACCAGTGCATGCGCACACACAGCTGGCCCCATCCGCCATGGACCAGTGCATGCGCACACACAGCTGGCCCCGTCCACTCCAGACCGTCCAGGACCCCCCACCTACTGAGTGGTCATGTCTATAGTCAAGATAGGCATTCCTAAATCAGTTAATGTGATCAAGACAGCCCTTTGCAGACAGGCTCAGAGGCCTGCCTCCTGGATGAACAGTTGCCAAGTGATACTGACCATCAGTCTTGTTTTTCTCAGCCCATCACAAGATCCACAGGAGAGCAAGGTCAAGTTCAGATCTCTTGAGAACGATACATTGTCTTTAACTTTCCCAGTGCCTCCAGTCTGTTGCTTACCAGCTGTCCAGCTAGTAAACTTTGGCCAAGCAACATTTATTTATTTATTTATTTATTTATTTATTTATTTATTTATGGTTTTTCAAGACAGGGTTTCTCTGCTGTAACTCTGGCTGTCCTAGAACTCATTCTTGTAGACCAGGCTGGCTTTAAACTCACAGAGATCTGCCTGCCTCCGCCTTCCTAAGTGCTGGGATTAAAGGCCTGTGCACCACCACTGGGCTTGCCAAGCAACTTTCAAGCAAGCCTCAACATTCACACATGTACACACACACACACACACACACACACAAAGGCAACAGCTAACAGCTATGGGAACTTAACCAAGGCTGCTCCCTCCCACACTGTAATGGTACTAGCCCTGCATCATTAAAATAGTACCTTGGCGGGGCGTAGAGATGCCCATGTGCATTCCAGCTACCGAGGGGCTGAGCTAAGGATGGCTTGTGGAGTTCTAGGTCAGCCTAGACAGCAGAGACCTCATTTCAAAAGCATGTTTTTAAATAAAGAAAACTGAGGTTAGAGAGATGGCTCGGTGGTGAAAAATCACTGGCTGCTCTTGCAGAAGGCCTGGGTTGGGTGCCCATGTAGAGGTTCACAACCATCTCTAACTCCAGTTCCAGGGGATCCATGCCTTCTTCTGATCTCCATGGATACCAGGCACACACATGGTACACATAGACATCTAGGCAAAACACTCATGCAAATCAAATGAAATAAGTTTGTTTTTGTTTTTCTTGGTTTTTAATTAAATAAACTCACGAACACACATACAGAAGACGGCTTGTTCTCCCCTACACCTGGTCCACGGCTCTGTCTCGGGCTGTGCCATCCTAGTCCTGAAAGAATGACACACATCAGAAGACAAAATGATAGGGGTTATCAAGGCCTTTAGACTGGAAAACCTCGGCTGTTGCTTCAGAGCCGCATCTGCTAGCATCCACTCACGTGGATGATACGGAGTCAAAGACACTGCGTTGAACTCCTTATTCCCACCAAAGTCCACGCTCCTCAACCATAGCTGAAGATGTAAGAGTGGCCAGGAGAACGTCACACAGTCAGTCCAGAGCCAGGGAGGTCTGACCGCAAGTGCAGCCATGACCTCGTAGGGAACAAGTCCTCTTACAGGACACTGGGGCTACTTGCCTTGCTGTCCATCATTACCCTCTGCCTTTCTTCTCCGCAGCCTACCAGATCACACACCGGCTGAACGCCACTACAGCCAACACCGCCACAGTGGAGATCCTGGCACCCAGTGCCCGACAGTACATGGCCACTGGCCTCAAGCCAGAGTCTGTCTACCTGTTCCGTATTACAGCCCAGACCCGCAAAGGCTGGGGGGAGGCCGCTGAGGCTTTGGTGGTGACCACGGAGAAGAGAGGTGACTACCCATGGGGCTGGGGAGGCCCAGGGGACTGAGGAGGGGCTCTGTAGCCCTCCCGGGTGCTCAGCACCTCTCTTAGTAGGTGACTGGAGTCAGCAGAACCACATTGCCTTAGTCTAGAGTAGAGAATGGGCTCCAATCTTGGAGTCAGGTCAGTGAGGGATCTTGCCACCTTACAAAGCTGAACTGCAGATTCCCAAGATCGTACTCCGCTCTGGGTTTCGGAAGGACAGGTGGAGGCTGAAGAATAGCTCATCTGAAAGAGCGCTTGCCTGGCATGCATAAAGCCCTGGGTTCAAGTCCCACCTCTGCATAAATTAGATGTGGCCATGCATGCCTGTAATTCCAGCACTTGGGAGATCCAAGCAGAAAGATCAGGAGTTCAAGGTCATCCTCCACCGTATAGCAAGCTGGAGGCCAGCCTAAGATCCATGAGACTCTGTCCAAAAATAAATAGATAAATAATACTAAAGAAATAGTTGGCAACCATTCTCCTTCCCTAGTCCTCCATCACATCCCTAGTCCCACTGGGCTAGATCTGGGCTAGAACCTGGAGTCTAGGCTACCACTGCCTCACTGCCCTGAGCAGGCACCGTGACTGAGAGTGGGTTCCCTAGATGCAAGCCTGGGCCCCACAACTGGGCTAAAGATGATCTGTTGGAAAATGTCCCCAAGGCGGGGAAAAACAGTAAGGCAGTGGACACAAGGGCTTCTTTGCTCTTAAGGGATGTAGAGCAATCTATGTTGCCCTAGCTGGAGGAAGATGCTCCTGACATTGAGCAGATGGGGGGCAGGGGGTATAACGCACCCCACAAGGCATCCTGCAGTCACAAAGCAGCCCCACCACAAGAACACTGAGGCTTGGATGCCTGCAGTCTGGGACAGGGACGTAGCCAATGCAAAAGGGAAATCTGACAGGGGAATAGCAGGAATGAGTTCCCACAGGGAAGTATGGCTCGCTCCTACTCATCAGGCCAACGTGGGTCCCGTCTCTGTCACAAGCAGAAGCAAATGTGTCAACAGCTCCTGTACTGGAGGCTGCCATGAGAGGCGTGGGTCTCCAGGCACCCAGGGCTCTGGAAGCTGAGGGCGGGTCTCACCTGAAGACTCATGTGTTGGCTGCTGGCAGAAACCGTGCAAGGGCCACAGACACAGAAATGGGGTCGAGAGGAGGTGTCTGTCCCAAGTTCAGGACTTCTTCTCCCCTGCCTTTGAAAAAGGACAGCCCCCCCCACACTATGACCCTGCTCAGGCTGCACTGCCTCACCTATTCCCCGCCCTGCTCCACCCCCAGACCGCCCACAGCCCCCTAGCAAGCCCGTGGTGCAGCAGGAAGATGTAAAAGCAAGAAGCGTGCTGCTGTCCTGGGAGCCCGGCAGCGATGGGCTCTCCCCAGTACGCTACTACACCATCCAGACCCGCGAGCTGCCCGGCGGCAGGTGGGCGCTGCACTCGGCCTCCGTGAGCCACAATGCCTCTGCCTTCACTGTGGACAGGTGAGCTGGGGTCCACAACCACATAAATCTCTGTCCCTTCCTCCGCTGGAGACAGCACCTTGCCTGATCCTTGTGGGAAGGAGGGAGGGAGGGAAGGGCTTCTGAGAGCACCTTCAGCTAGTTTTCCTCAGCTCACCCCACCAGCCTCACTCACTACCCCTCCCAGCTCTCTCCCCCTCCCTGGGAAGCCCATTAGGGCTGCCTCTTAATTATCTGTGGAGCCCAGCCAGGCCCCTTTAGCCACGAGCCATCCTTCATTAGTGATTCTCCCGACAGCCCGTGTCCTTCTCCTGTCTTTAATAGGGGTATGAAGCTCCTCTCCAAAACTCTGGCCTGAATCTAATCTCCAGTAGTTTCATATATATATATATATATATATATTCATTCCAGTTGACGTGACCTGGAACTTAAGCAAGCCTCTCCCCCTCCACCCCTCCCCCAGCCTTGTAAATCAAGAAGAAAGACCAGGCTCATAGAGACAATTCTCTGGGGTACCTCCACCCCACCCCACTCCCCAAAAAATTTCTGACTTCAGGAAAAAAAAAAAGTGCAGCTTGCAGGGCACCACGTGATTATGTGGAGAAGGTGAATGTTTCCATGGCCGCCAAAGCATGGGTAAACACTAGCCTGGAGATGTGTAGCAGCCTAAGCCGCGATGGTGGGGGCCTGGCCTGGGCATGCACCATTCAGGGCCTACCCCGATCTGACCCATTCCCATGCCTCCATGTTCCTATCTGTGGTGCATCAGCACTCATGACCTCTCGCCCCTCGCCCCTGCTCCCCTGTTCCACCAGGGATAGATGGGTGAGACCCCCACAGTGGAGGGAGGTGTGAGACTGGGTCTTGAGGGACACCATCTCTCTAAGACTTTTCACCACTGTGATAAACTCTCAGAGGAAGTAACTTAAAGGGGGACAGGTTTGTTTGGGTACACAGCCTTAGAGGCTTCAGCCTGTTGCCTTGGGTACAGTGGAAGGGAGCATTTGGCAGAGGCTCACGGTGACCAGGAAACAGACATAGAAGAAGCACTAGGGGGCATGAGATGCGCCCTTTGAGGCCGTGTCCCTGGTGCCACCCTTCCTCCACCAAGGCCCCATTTCTGAAGTTTCTATTTCTCAAAACAACCGTACCAGTTGGGGACCAAATCTTCAACACAGGACCCTGTGGGGGATCGTTCATGCATGATCGAATCATAGCGGACACCTCGGTCACTGGCCCCCGATTCCCTCCACAGACTCAAGCCCTTCACATCCTACAAGTTCCGAGTCAAGGCGACCAATGACATCGGGGACAGCGAGTTCAGTGAGGAGTCAGAGTCGCTGACCACCCTGCAGGCCGGTCAGTGCCATCTCCTGCTTGGGCCTCTTGCTCCTGACCCTGGTTGCTTCCTGGGCATGGAGGGTTCTTCTGTGGGAGGGGCCTCACTAGGCCTGTCTGTCCCCAGGATGCCCAGATGTTTAGAGAAAAAAGGGACTTTGCCCAGGACTCAGAGTCCCAAACCCAGCCTAGAATTTGAGTGCATTTCTGACGTTCCTCCAGCCTGCAGGAAGTGGGAGTAGGTGACCACCCCAACCCCATACCTAACAGCAACCTACGTTCTATGGCTTTGCAGGGTTCTAAGACCCTGGGTCTGGCCTAAGGTCAGGTCCCTGGTTCACCCTGGCTGTCTGCTCTGAGGGAATTGGGTTGGTGGGTATCCCGGGTGACTTAAGCAGCACCTACTCAGCTGCCCAATGTTGGCAGAACCTGGTCCCCATGTGTTCGTGGGTGGTGCTGACCCTCCAGCCCCCAGAGTCCACTCCTCTGTCTCTCTCCACAGCCCCCGATGAGGCACCCATCATCCTGTCGGTGACACCCCACACCACCACCTCTGTGCTTATCCGATGGCAGGTACGGATAGGTGGACATGGCAGATTCATCTCCAAGGACTCAGATAAGCTCTTGGCTGGGCCCAAAAAAAATCCAAGTGCCCACCAAGGCTTCCTCGGTCTCTGTTCCCTACCCCCAGAGCACAGGGAAAGGCATGAGGGATCTAGTCATGTGTACATGAAGCACTCTCGTGTACACTTGCATGTACACACCTCTGGATACACACTCCAGGCAGAGGAGCAGAGACTCCGCAGGAGCTATGTGTGGCCCCAGCTCACACAGCTCAAGTGACAGGGTTAGTTTCATGACCCCAGGTCTGCTGAACGCATGTACAGAAAAACACCCGGAGACTCTGAGGGCCCCCCACAGGGTGCCATGAAGCCCATGGTCAGTGACAGGCTTCCCAACCGAGACCTGTGACCCTCATCATGAGCTGTGTCCCCTTGTCTAGGTAGAGTCTCGCCCAGCTGTCTGCCCTTTGGCGGGCGCTGTTGGTTCTGCCACAGCCAGAGGCAACCTAGGCAATAGGCTTCCCGTGTATTCTCTGCAGCCCAGCCTTTGGGTTCAACAGAACACCCCCAGAATCCCCCCAAAAAAGGCTAGCTCCTGTCCCAACGTCTCAGGATCTGAGGAACTGGCCTCAGCCGCGATCCGTGTGCAACTGAGGCCTAGGGTCCCCGAGGGGACACCCCCTAAGTGGAAATGACCTGGCAGCCACAAACAGGCCAGAGGAGGCTGTAACAACAGATGGGATGGCTGATGAAAGGGCCAGGAGATGCCCGTGGCAGCCAGGGAAGCAATTAAGGAGCTAATAAAAAGGTTTGCACCATTTCAGCCGATTTCCTAAGGAGGTTTCATAAAGAAAGTAGTTTCCATTTGGCAAAAAGGCTGTTCTCCAGCTCGGCCGAGGACAGGAGCAGAAAGCCAAGGAGGAAAGAGAGGTCGTACACGTGGCCACGTTCATCCTCGCACGTGCTGTGGAGTAGGCAGAGGGCTCGGCTCATGAGAAGCAGCCGGAAGCTTGGGTGGTCATCAGAGAGCAGCAGTGGGGGGGGGGGGGGGGGGAGCGGGTCGCAGAGTTCCTGGACAAGCAATGGCTGGTGACTCCAGAGGTGTGTTTGCTGCTGTGTGACCTTGAGCACGTACCTTAGCATCTCTGAGCGTGCTTGCTGCTCTGCTGAAGAGGGATAGCGTGGGGATTCCTGCCCTTCCCCCACCTCAAAAGGACTGTGACCACCTCTCTGAAAATGCCCCCTACCCCAAGCTATCCCAATTTCTTTTTCTGGTTGGGATAACAGTCCCTGCTCTCCAGCTGCAGAGGCATGATGGGAAGAGAGGGTGGGGTGAGGTGAGCAACAGTCGAGGCCCCACCCCACGTTTGACCCTCACACCTGTAGCCTCCAGCGGAGGACAAGATGAACGGCATCCTCTTGGGTTTTCGAATCCGGTACCGGGAGCTGCTCTATGAAGGGCTGAGGGGCTTCACTCTGCGAGGCATCAACAACCCCGGGGCCAAGTGGGCGGAGCTCACCTGTGAGTAGCACTCAGAGGGTCCTGGGGAGAGTTGGGGCGGGCACGCTCACCTCCCTGCTCTGAAACTTCCAGTTGCCTCAAGTCTGCTAACTTGCAACCCTGCCTCCCTCCCCTGTGTGTTCCTCTCCCTACCCCATTCATTCACTTGCTGGGCATTTTTATTGAGCACTTTCTACATACTCCACAACACTCTGGACACACACACTTAACACTCTGGGTTAAGTAGACAGAGTCCCTGACCTCTTAGATCAGTCTGATGGAGAAGGCACCGGGCATTCAATAAGTCAATCCTGCAATAGATGTCTGGGGCCACTGGCATTGACAGTGTGGCAGAATGTTCTAGAAGGGTTCCAAAGGGTCTCTTGACATGGAAGGATGATTCCAGGTTAATCAGGGATATGTGTAGAGAGAGGAGCCACCAGCTTAGAAAGACTATCAGCCTCAACATCTAGACCCCCTACCAGGAACAACAGCCAAGACCCCCATCTATTCCCCAAGAAGTCACCACCCAGACTCTAGGGCCAAAGAAGCCAGCCTTCACGTATAGAAAGAGAGAAGGGGGATGCTCAGGTAGAAATCCCAGAGAGCCAGAGAGAGAGGAGCTGGGAAAATCATGAGCAAGAGGAGGGTGTAAGTGGACGTTGGGTTCGTAGGACACGTAGGTGGCGCAGAGGTGATGCACATAGGCCGTAGGGCGGTATGGGGAGAACAGAGGCAAGGAGGCTGTGGTGTTAACGTAGCAAAAGAGCACACGGCTGAGCCAAGGAGGCTAGGTACGCCGTGGATGTGGGATTCCACCATGGATGTGGATTCCACGGGGCTCCGTGTCTGTTCAAGGAGGGGAGAGGGAGGCGAGCAGGAAGGAGGGGGGATGCGTAGAGGATGAGGAGGGAGAGTGATGCTCTTCACCAAAAGGAAAGGAGGGAGGGAGGCAGCCTAGGAGGAGCCTGTGGGCTATGGTGCTGAGTCCCAGGTCCCCAAGGCTCTTGTGGAGCCTTGACTTCTAGGGAAGTTCACGGACGGCAAAATGATTGAACACGGAGTAAAACGATATTACGAGAAGCCCGCAGAAATACCCAATCCAACAGCTCATGTGATTTTCTTATCTTTATTTATTTATTTATTTTGGCCGATGTCGGCCTGTGGCTGTGATTTTATATGGCCTGTGTCTAATTCACTCATATTTCCTGACAATAAAATGGTTTCTGGTTCATATGAAGAAATGGATGATACCAATATTTCACTGTGGTTTGCCCGGAGCTCCAAAGTGAAACAGAGGAGCCGGTGAATGGAGAGAATCCCCCAGAACTGCCCCTGGGGTTGCTAGGCTCCAACGGGTTCCTCCATGACTTTGGTCAATGTATACCAAGGCAGGGGCAGCAATGTTTTAGAGTCTGCCCCATCCCTAACTCCCATCCCAGCCCCTGCCTCAGCACCAGGAATTGGAAGCAGAGCCCCCTGCCTGCCCCATCGCCGGCCTTGTCATTCCATCCCATCCCAGGCCTGGTTGGTGCCCGGTGGGTGGGACACCTGTGTACACTAACCTCTGTCTGCTGTCTCCCTGGCCTCTCACCTCCTGACCCCTAGCCTTGTACTCCATGCGGAACCTGACCCGGCCCAGCCTCACGCACTACGAGCTGGACAGTAAGTCCCCTTGCATGGTGGTCCTTCGTAGCCCAGGACTCCTGGGATGGGGA
The DNA here is from genome assembly GCA_026225945.1 of Cricetomys ansorgei. Classification (NCBI taxonomy): domain Eukaryota; kingdom Metazoa; phylum Chordata; class Mammalia; order Rodentia; family Nesomyidae; genus Cricetomys; species Cricetomys ansorgei. The sequence goes on from JAMJFZ010001881.1 coordinate 1,063,705, forward strand.
GGGGGCTTCTCAAGAACACCTGAACCCAGGCCAATTAGAGTACCCACTGTCCCCATTTGCTTTCTGTTGCTATGATACAGACCATGACGAAAAGCAATTTGAGGCGGAAAGGGTTTATTTGGCTTACGCATCCCATAGTCCATCACTGAGGGAAGCCAAGGCACGAACTGAAGCAGAGGCCATGGAGCAACATGGCTTACCTGGATTGCTCCCCTGGCTTACTCAGCCTACTTTCTTCTACCACCCAGGACCACCTGCCCAGGGATGGCACCACCCACAATGGGCTGAGCCCTTCCATATTAATGATTAATCAGAAAAATGCCCCCACAGATTTACCTATAGGCAAATTTGGTGGAGGCATATTCGTAACTGAGATTCCCTCTTCTCAGACGACTCTAGCTGTGTCAAGCTGACCAAAAAAAAAAAAAAAAAAACTAATCAGCACACCCCCCCACCCAGGGTCCTTGGATACCAGGACCACCCCTAACACATACATCTTTTAAGCGCGTGAAGCAGGAGGTATTTGGGGAGAGACTCCTCCTGGAACTGCTGGGTAGTAAAGAAAGTCTACAGACTTGAGTGGATGAGGGCTCAGCAGGTCGACAGTAGGCAGTAAAGCATACGACAGGACAAGTAGGCAGGCGTCTGTTGCTATTGCCTGACTTGACCCGTGGAAGGCGCGTTGGCCCTTCCTGTCTCTCTAGAGATGGAATATGTCAACCCCCAGCCCGCCCCTGTGTGGCTCACCTCTGCCCCTTGCTCTGTTTCTGAAGCCTCGGCAGGTTCCTCCCACACACACACAAGGCGTTCTGCTCAGGGAAAACCAACTTCAGCGTCTAGGCTGACCTCCTCTCCTCAGCCTGGCCTATGCCATGACAGAACCGCCACCCTGGAGAACAACGGCGGGAGGGAAATGGGGACAGCAGAACTCAGGGGACGGACAGGGACCACATCTCCCACCCAGGACGACAGAGTCTATGGCCTCGCAGCAGCTCTCCTTCACCGAGCACGCACTTTCAACTCGACTAATACATGGGATCTCTTGACCCAGAATTCACATTCCATAAGCGCTTCCCCTCTAGGGCTGAGCTAGTGGGGGTTGGGAGTTGGAGTACAACTGGGTGGTAAGCTTCTACTCAGCCTTGGAGAGACCCTGGATTCCATCCCCAGCCACAAAAGAGTAGGGGAAAAGAAGCTGTTGAACGGGGACAGGTCAGGACACAGCAAGGATACGGCTGAAATGGTTTGCATCTGCCATATTGGAAAGAGTGCAGGGAAGGAAAGTTTGACCCTCTGACCCAGGGTGGCCAGGACTGTTAATACTGCCCCCTTCTGGTTCAACAGTATTCACTTGGAGATTCCATTGTATCTATCACCCCAGAGCAGGAGGCTGCTCTGTGTCCCGTACTCGTGTTGGCGGGGTACAGCCCAAGCATCTAAGGCTAGCCCCTGACTTGTTTACTTTCCAATGTTCACATGGAGCGCTAGAATGGTATATATGCCTCCTCCCTCCCCGGGAGCTCCAGCCTCCCAGAGGGTTCCTTCCATGGGCTTTATAATCTCTGCGTTCCTGACTCCCCCACTCTCGCCCGTAGATCTGAGCAAGCACAGGCGTTACGAGATCCGGATGAGTGTGTTCAATGCCGTGGGTGAGGGGCCCTTGAGCCCACCGCAAGAGGTCTTCGTCGGGGAGGCAGGTAAGCGTGCCCTCGTGAGTCCCAGAGAAAGGGGGGTGGTACAGGATCCAGGGTCCCCCTCCCCTGCCCTAGCCCCCCTCCCCCTTCCACACCTCACACCCTCGAGTCCTCACCAACCTCCGTGTCCCCCAGTGCCCACAGCAGCACCACAGAACGTGGCCGTCCACGGTGCCACAGCCACCCAGCTGGATGTGACCTGGGAGCCGCCCCCACTGGACAGCCAGAACGGAGACATCCAGGGATACAAGGTATGGGTGTTCTGGCAGAGGGATGGAGTGCAGAAGGATGGAGGGGTAGGGAGGGCTGGGTGAGTGGGATGAGGTCCAAGCCCTTCCAGCTCACAGCCAGGGGTATGGCCTCAGGCTCAAAGGCACACCTTTGTAGAATATTTACATTCTGACAGGCTGAGCTTAACCCGAGGAACTCAGACCACACCTCGTTTTATTCTGCTCTAAGGGGCACAGTGCACAACCTCATCGCCTCCAACCCATAGCCACTTAAGATTTCTTAGGAGCAGGGGGTGGGGGATATATAGCTCATTTGGTAGGGTGCTTGCTTGACATGAACAAAGCCCCAGGTTCAATTCCCTAGCAGACATAAACCAGATGTGGTTTGGATTGGAGTTCAAGGATTGGAGTTCAAGGTCATCCTGGACTTTATAACAAGTTTGAGACCAGCCTAGGGTACATGAGACTCCCATCTCAAAAAAGAAAAAAAAAAAAATTCTGTGGGGTTCTTAGGCCCCGATCAATTCACAAAGCACCACTGGCAATGTTTGAAAATCTGCTTAAAGGTCATCTCTGATTCAGGATGCTCCGCTATGATGGGGTTCATGTTTGCAGAACCTTCTAGAACTCTTCCAGCCTGCTAAAACCCCAGGAAGCTGCTACATTATGGACATTAATGCCCATTTTATACAGATGAGGAGACTGTGGCCCAACTGATATAGTCTAGAGAGGTCACAGTCTAGCAGGTGTTAGAATCCAGATGCCCAAGTCACCCTTGCCAGGGAACAGAGTGCATGGTAGGTTCCCAGAGGAGGCACTGTGTGCAAGAACGAAGAGTTGACCGACCTACCCTCTTTGGAGCATGCAGCCCTTGGCTGTGGTGGAAGCTTACCTCCCTAGCCAGCACCTGGGAGACTCTGATTCCTGGTGTTCGGATGGTATTTCAGAACACTGTCCCCATGCAATGGCCCTGGGGGCACTGGGTGTGCAAACCACGAGACCTGATGGGTTTCCTAGCCAATCCCATCATTCCACAGGTGGTAACGAGTGTCTGCCAGGGTGAAGCACTTTCTCTGCCCGATGTGAGGCAAAATCCAGTATAGGAACCTTTTCTATCAAGGGTGGAAGAGGAGGAAGAGGTGGAGGAGAAGGGGGAGGGAGGCAGCTTGCCAAGGAAGCTCTGAAGATGGATGATCCCCTTAAGGCTTTGCCCAGGAGTGCCAGCTGGGAAAACCAAATATTGCACACATAGCATATGCCTCTGGAGCAAAAGGAGGTGCCAGGCAGAGCCAGCCACAGCGTCAGCAGTCACTAGACCGTTGAAGATTAGAAGTGGCGAGTTAACATACAGATTTAGGAAATGCATGGGTGCCCGGGTACCATAGAGAAAACAGCGGATGTCTGCACTTCCCAGAAAACACCAGTCCTACCTGGGTGCAAACTGCAGGGATGGTACTACCACTTCCTGGCCGCGTGCCACTCCATGCTGTGGTATCCGCACCCACTGACAAGGCCTGGCGTGTTCACATCAGCATCCGGACTGCGGGCGGTGCTCCACCGGCAGAGTGCCTACCTAGCATGTGTGAAATCCTGGGTTCTGTCCCCAGCACCATGGATCCAGCTGTGATGGTGCACACCTGTAACCCCAGCACTCAGGAGATGGAGGCAGAAGCAGCAGCAGTTCAAGATCATCCTTTGTTACATAGCAAGTTCAAAGCCAGCCTGGGCTACATGCCACCCTAGAAGAGGAAGAGGGGGAGGGGGAGAGGGCTGGAAGATTCTGACAGACGACCGTGGCGTGAGGGAAGGAGGAACATGGACAGCTCCTTAGTTAAGGAGCATGAGGAATATGAACCACAGGGAAGGAAAAGGAGGAAGAAGCTGGGGAGGCCTGGAGTCTGGCTTCCTGTGCGTTCATTTCAAAACATCTGCTGGCTGCCAAGGGAGACAGCGAAGCTATAGATGGGACTTAAGAGAAAGGCTCCAAGCCAGAGATGCGGACTGTGGAGTGCTCAGCGTATAAAAGGTGCTGGAACAAAAGAGCCTCCACAGAAGAGCCAAACCTCAGCCCAGGACTAATGCCTGAAGGATGCTCAGAGCGCAAAGGAGAAACGGTGCTTCTGTAGGCAGGGAGACGCCGGTGCCAGCTCCTGTTGAGAGACGGGACAAGTACAGCCCAGGGAGCAGTTGTTCAGGGTGTTAAGAGAGGATTACAACCCAGCTGGTGTGCAGCTCTTGAGTGGCTTCCTCTAAGATGCTGGAGGGGGCTGGGAATGTAGCTAAGTTGATGGGACCCAAAGCCCTGGGTTCATTCTGCAACATCATGTAAATCAGGCATGATGGCGCACGCAGGTAACGCTAGCCCCAGGGAGGCAGAGACAGGAGGATCAGAAGTTCTAGGTCATCCTCGGCTACATTGTGAGTTTGAGGCCAGCCTGGGCTATGTGAGATCCTATCTAGAAAAAAAAAAATACTGTAAATTGGCCAGATAATTCAATTTAACAATAATGGCTAGCTACAGACCATAGGCCAACTCTGGCCCACTGTCTTTGCATAAATTATGTTTTATTGGGATATAGCCTTGCCTGTATGTTTACAGATTGCCACGGCTAGTTTGCATAAGAAGGTGTTGAACAGACCTAAACGGTTACAATAGAGACAAAGAGGTCTGCAAAACCTAAAACCTTAATCAGCTAGTCCTCTGGAGAAAAACAAAAAAACAAAAACCAAAAACACACTGTCAGGGTGGCCTTAAAGAGAACCCCCAGAGCCACAACGGCACACATCTTTAATCCCAGCAGTCAGGAAGCAGAGGCAGGCAGATCTCTGCGAGTTTGAAGCCAACCTGCTCCATGTGAGTTCCAGGCCGGCCAGGGCCACATAGTAAAGTCTCAATTTTTAATTAGTTAATTAAAAAATGAACCATTAGGCCAGGCATAGTGGTACATGCGTGTTAACCAAGTACAGAGGGAAAAAGGGGCTGAGACGGAAGAATTATAAGTTCAAGCCCAGCCAACACTACGTAGTCTCAGAAATGGATGGATGGACAGCTGGATGGATGAATGGGTGGATGGATGGATGGAAAGAGAACCATTGGAGTCCTGAGGGGAAGAGGGGCTGAGACAAGAGAATTATAAGTTCAAGCCCATCCAAAGCTACCTAGTCTCAAAAATGAATGGGTAGATGGATGAAAAGAGAGCCACTGGGCCAGGTCTGACAGTACATACCTATCGTCCAACTACTGGAATGGAAGATGGAGTTGAGGCAGGAGAATTATGTGTTCAAACCCAACCCGGGCTATCTTGATAGCTAGCTCTCTTACTCCAGAATCGTAAGGGTGAAGCTGGAGAGAAGGCTCATCAGTTAAGATCACTTCTGGCTTTTCTCAATACACAACTGGCTGTAACTTCAGCGTCGGGAGCTCTGACACCTTCTTCCGACCCCGTGGGCACCTGCACTCGTGTGCACAGCCACATGTGTGCACGTGAGCGCACGCACACGTACACATAATTAAAATTTTATTAAATTATTTAGATAGTTAAATCAATTATTTAAATGAATTAAATAGATTTAAAAATAAATTTAAATTTAAAAAAATAAAACGAAGTAAAAACAAGAGCTATACATTGGCTGTGGTGATACACACCCATAATCCCAGTATTCTGGAGGTGTAGGCGAGGTGTATTGGCACACACCTTTAATCCCAGCACTCTGGAGGCCAGAGGTAAATGAGTTCCAGAACAGTCAAGAGATACCACAGGGAAACACTATCTTGAAAAAAACCAAACCAAATGAGAGTTCGAAGTCCTCCTCAACCATATAGCTAGTTCTAGGCTAGCCCCGGCTACGTGAGACTGTATCAATAACTAAACAAATAAAAAAGGGCTGAGGATGTGAGTAAATGGCAAGGTGAGAGAGAAAGGACAACAAGAAGGGAGCACAGGAAACAGCTTTAGCGTGCTGTCCGTTCCCACGGCTCCTCGGCTCCCCCACAGCTGTGGACTCAACCTGCTGAGGATCACAGACATCAGAGGGAAAACACTGGGCCCGAACTGAAGGTGGCGACGTTTTTGTAGTTGTTGGGCTTCTGTGGCCGCTCACTGAGAGACAGAGAGGCATATTCATATCTGCAAACTCTGCCAGACCTCAGCAGGGGGAACCACCGTCACGGCCAGTGCCACACTTGACAGTGGAACCCCACTGTCTCAGCTTGGGTCTATTTATTGATTGATTCAGAACTCCTCGGGTACTGATAGCACATGCAGATCATTAGCAATTAAACACACACACCCTAAGAAATCCAACACCTGCAAACAATACAAAACACCCTAGACAGCCCCTCACCCAACAGTGCATAGAACAATTATTTTATATATAACTAAAAATAGACTTCTTCAACAGTTTTTCCTGTTGTTATTCCCTAGATGATGTGCTCTTAGCTGTCTAGATACAGTGAAGCTCACAAGCTTCCTCACAAGAGGACGGACGATGTAGGTGCATATTTCCCTCCTTTTAAAGCCAATAATATTCCATTGTATATACACACATGCACCACATTTTATCTGTTCACCCACTGATAAACATTTGGAAAGGTTTTTTGAGACAGAGTCTTATGGTAGCTCAGGCTGGTTTCGAACTAGCTACATGTCGGAGGATGACCTTGAACTTGTGGCCCTCAGCCTCCACTTTCCACGTACTGGATGACAGGTGTGTAGTAGGGTGCCTGGATTTTCTACATCTCGGCTATTGTGGATCTGTCTTACTGCAGTAAACACGGGAGTGTAAATGTCTTCTTCGAGATCCTGCTTTTAATACTTTTGGATACATTCCCAGAAATGAGATGGCTGGATCATGTGGTAATTCTATTTTTAATTTTCTTTGATGAACCCCAGACTGTTTTCTGCAGTGGCTATGCCATTTTACATTTCTAGTGATGGCACAGGAGGCTTCTAACTTCTCTCCATAGGGCTGATTATCTTTTGACACTTTGCTAACAGCCACTACAACAGATGCAATGGGACAGGCCCTTGCAATTCATTTTGTTTGAGGCAGAGTCTCCCATAACCCAGGCTGGCCTTGAACTCACGAGGTAGCTAAGTGTGACATTTAACTTCTGATCCTCTTGGCTCCACCACCCGAGTGCTGGGATCACAGGCACGTGTCATGGTGCGCAGCTGGTCACTGTGCCATGGACTGGCGTTTTCCCGATGGCTGTATGAACCCAGAAGACATTATGTTAAATGAAATAAGCCAAACACAGAAAGCCTGAACATGACCTCATTCATCAGAGGGATATCCCATCATCCGTGGGATAGTGATAACAAAATAAAATAGTCAAAATCACGCAATTAGGAAGTAGAAGGTGGCTGTCGGAGGGAGGGACTGGAGAGATGCTAGTCAAACAACAAACGTTTCAAGACAGCCATGGTAGCACACACATCCCAGCACTCAGGAGACAGGGACAGACCAGTCTATGTGACTTCAAGGGCACCCAAGGCTATGTGGAGAGACCCTATCTCAAAAAAAAAAAAGAGTAGGAGAATATGAACATTCAGGTACTAATCCAAGCATGGTGGTGCACACCTTTAAACCCAGCATTTAAAATGCTGAGGCAGGAGGATCGCTACAAGTTCCAGGCCTGCCTGAGCTACATAGTGAGCTCCAGACCTTCCTGAGTTAGAGTGAGACTATCTCAAAAAAATCAAAAACAACTCCCAGCCACAACAGTTTCAGGCATGTAAGATGAATTCGTTCTTGGGTCTAAGCTGCAGTAACTAGCCATCGCTAATAAAACTGTAATGTGTATGTGAAACACGCTGAGAAGCTCGCTCTAAACGTTCTCACTCTGCATCAAGAAAAGATAACCGTGTGAGCCGATGGATGCCGATGAGCTTGGGGTAATGACGTTTCACAGTGTCCATGGATATCAGGGGCCGGGATGTGGCTCAGCTGGTGGAGTGCTTACCTAGGGTGCAGGAAGCCCAGGGTTCAACCCCCAGCAGGCATAAAACAGGTGTTATGGTATACACCTATAATCCCAGCACTTAGGAGGTAGAGGCAGGAGGATCGGGGGGCTCAAGGTTATCCTCTGCAACATAGTAAGCTACATGAGTCCCTGTCTCAAAAAACAAAACAGAACAAAACAAAAACAAAAATTAGCTAGGGGTGTAACGAATGAGTGAGTACTTGCCTAGCAGGCACAAGGCCGTGGGTTCTGTTTCTAGCACCATAAGGAACAAGTAAAGAAAAATAAAATAGAACATAAATTATATATCCTAAATATATTAAAACTCTGTCAATTATACTCAGAGAACGGGCTAGGAATTGAAGCCAGTAGATGAGAGAAATGAAGATACGAGTCAATTCACCTCCCACCCACAGCCCGTCTGTATCAGGCACTAACATAGGTCTCTTAGCACCAGCCGTGAGTCAGGTGTGACTCTAGGTGCCTGGGACACAAAGGAGCCGGATGAACTGGGGTACCTGCCCTCTGGAGCCCACAGCCCCCCGTGAGTGGACACGCTACCAGTCAACTTTGTCTCCTTGAGGACCAGGATCCAGACGCAGCCCCTTGTCCCTTTTACTGTGTATCCTCATCTAACAGAGGCCTGCTGGCAGCACGCAGGTGCCCTGTCTCTGCATGTCCTACACCCTGGCACTGCCCTGCCCAAGGGCCCAGCCATTGACTCTGTCTCCACAGCAGCACTGTGTCTCCCCCTGGAGGGCCTGTCACTCACAGGCAGGCCGTGAAGGCACTCCGAAATTTGTTTCCTCTTCTGCTCATGACTTAGTATTTTCACATGTGTATGTGTTTGCCTGCGTGAGTTTATATGTACCACCTGCCTTCAGGGATCCAAGGAGGCCAGAAGAAGGCATCAGATCTCCCAGAACCGGAGTTAAAAGAGGTTTAAGCCACGAGTTAGGGTGCTGGGAACCGAACCCAGGTCCTCTGTAAGAGTCTTAACTACTGAGCCATCTCTCCAGAACTTTCTTTTGTTTGTTTGTTTGGTTAGTTTGGCTTTTTTTTTTTTAGTTTTAGTTTTTTTTTTAAACAGGGTTCCTCTGTTGTAACTCTGGCTGTCCTGGAACTCACTCCGTAGACCAGGCTGGCCTCGAACTCACAGAGATCCGCCTGCCTCTGCCTCCAGAGTGCTGGGATTAAAGGTGTGCACCACTGCCACTACCCAGCTTTATTTCCTTCTTTAATGCCCTTTCCTAACCTCAGGTTCCTGTTCCTGTCCCGTTATTTCCTTGCTTGTCCCTTTTACTGGAGAACTCAGAGGCATCTTCCATGGGATGAGTCTGTAGCTCAAGGTAAAGTGCTTTGCAGACAGTTCGCTGTGCCCTGGTGTTACACAGGTGTGATATGGTACACATAAAACTTAGGCTTGACCATCAGCAGAGGGAGGGAGACTGTGAGGTAGGGGAGAAGAGAGGGCAGAAGGGGGGGAGAGGGAGAAAGACATCAAAGACAGTCTTCCAAACCCCCACTCTAAATAGGTTCTCATCCTCACCACCCCTCCAAATCTCACCCCACTAAGGCTGCTGATCAAGCTGCCCTGCTCTTCATCAACCCATCACAGGCTTTGCCCTGCCTGTCTCCAACAGCCGTGTGCCTGGAGACATGGCATTCTCCTGCCTGTTTCTCCTCACACTGCCCACCACCCCTCCTCACTCTCCTTTGATGCTCCAGCAGTACGTGCTCCTCACCAAACTGTTGATGCTCAGGGAGTATGCTAGCTGTAAAGCTAGCCTTTGGCTCTAACCCAAGCTCTGAATCCAGCGGAAGCTGTGGCTGTTGCATCCTCATGGTCAATGGATGAGTGGTTTTATGAATGAAGACCTCAACTCCCCATATAAGAAGAATTAAAAAAGAGAAGGCAAGGTTGTAGAAAAGCAAGGCTTTTGTAGTAACAAGATGTCCTAACTGCTGTTTGCGCGTGCTGGAGGTGGACACTTTTATTAGCTCTTTCTCACTTTTATTGGTATGGAGGAAATGAAGTCAACGGCGTGCAGAAACCTCTTTGGCCAGCAGGTGGCACCAAATGATCTCCAATCCCACGCAAGGCTTGGAACGCCAGGCTTCGGGAGGGCGCTTCCCAGTTCAACATTCTTAATGTAGTTTGAGAATCTTCTATGTGTGCTTGCTTACAAGCACTAATTCATGATGATTCAAGAAAGCCTAGGGGCTCCATACGAAGCTCCTGCGCTCAAGGGCCTAAAGTCATCCAGGAGTATGGAAGCTGACCAGTTCTCAGGGAAGCACGGCTCCCTCTTCTTCACTCCTTACGGCTTGCAGACCTCATGGTCGCCCTGGAAAGTGGGTATCCTGAGCCCCTCTGCAGCTGAGAGAAAACGCCCCCAACCGAGTCACACGGCTAGTAAAGGTGCCATCAGCATTCAGCCGCAAACCAAATGCCAGCTTACTCCAGCCTTTCCCTGCAGCCGACTTTGCAAATGGGCATATCCACGTGTGTCAAATTAGATTGCGCACATCCACCACCTGGAGCTTTACAGACTGCAGTGTGTGTGTGTATGTGTCTGTCTGTGTGGTATCTGTATCTGTGTGTGTGTGTGTGTGTGTGTGTGTGTGTGTGTCTGTGTGTCTGTGTGTTTGTGTGTGTGTGTCTGTGTCTGTGTGTTTGTGTGTGTGTCTGTGTGTGCGTATGTGTGTGTCTGTTTCTGTCTGTGTATCTGTGCCTCTGTGTGTGTCTGTGTGTATATGTGTGTATGTGTGTGTGTCTGTGTAGCAGCCTGAGGCTACTAATACGGCAAGTGGGCAGGGCTGAGGCTCTCCGCTCCTCACCAGTTCCCTGGTCCTGGCCGCTGTCACTTGTGCCCCCACACAATGGAGCAGGGTGTACATCTGCACTCTCCTCTCCATTCTGAGGCTGGGATTCTGTGTTATATGCTACAGACGCCAACCACAGTGAACCAAGATACACAGGGGATGAAGTTTACAGTCTAGCACAGGATACGTATTGGCTATTAAAAAGGAAAGTTCTGGAATCTTTCTCAAACAGCTCTTAGCTACTTCTATATCGTTTCCTGGTTGAAAGCAATGATGTCCTTGAACCCTGAGACGGGCTGAGGCAGAGCGGGAGCCTGATGTCTTCGCCCCTCTCTCACTCTCACAATCATTGGTTCCCACAGATTTATTTCTGGGAAGTCCAACGGAGGAACCTCACTGAGAGGGTGAAGACGCTTTTCCTGGCTGAGAACAGTGTGAAACTCAAGAACCTGACTGGCTACACAGCTTACATGGTCAGCGTGGCTGCCTTCAACGCTGCGGGGGATGGGCCACGGAGTACCCCCACCCGAGGCCAGACTCAACAAGCAGGTAGGGAGAAGTCTGGGGAGGTCATTTTGCAGGGACAAGAGGGCCACCCCTGGGGTCAGAGCTGTCAGATGCAGCTGCGAAGTTGGGTTCTGTACCCAGGCCCCACTTCAAGATGCCCTGCAGATAGAGAGCGCCCAACCTGCCAAGAAGGGTCTAGATAGGTGTCTAGAAGGAAAAAAAAAAAAAAAAAAGAATCTCTCACCACAAACCTTGAGAAAGCGTCCAGATCTCAACTAGCCTGTTCTGCCCACCTTGCCGCAGCCTTGGGGAATAGCCACCGCTCCCAGGGCCCCTATTTGGCTTCTTCCTCCTTTCTTCCATCTTGCCTTTGATCACCCCACACATGTTTATTGTCGTCTATGAGCCCATATTTTTGCTTCATGCTGGTGATGCAACAGTGAAAAAAGAAAAAACAGAAAAAACAATAAGCCTGTGTCCTAGCGGGAAACGGATCGTAAACACACAGATGAGCTGGCTGCCCTCGGGGGTGAGGCTAGGAGGTCTCAGGGGAGCAGGGTGTGGAGAGCGTTGGACAGGCAGGCCCACAAAGGCCAACATGGCTCCATCTGACCTGAGATTTCAGAGAGACAAGGCCAGCTGTGGGAAGTTCTGGAGACGGAGCAGGAAGTGGGATTCCTGTCGGAGGGACCAGAAGGTGCAGAGACTCAGAGGCCAGAGGGAATGGGAGGGACAGGACTGGGTGCTGACACGAGAGTGGGGTGAGACTCAAGGCTCCAATGATCTGGAGATGGGGTTTTGTATTGTGATGGGGAGACTCAGGAGGTTTGGGGCTGTTAAGAAGTAGATCTCACTGGGTAGTGGTAGTACACACCTTTAATCCCAGCACTCTGAAGGCAGAGGCAAGCAGATCTCTGTGAGTTCGGGGCCAGACTGGTCTACAGATTGAGTTCCAGGACAGCCAGAGTTACAACAGAGAAACCTTGTCTGGAAAAACCAAAAAATAGATAGATAGATAGATAGATAAATAAATAAGATTTCTTTATGCTTTTGAAAAACTGGCTCTGCCTCCTGGGTTGAGAGACCGGAGGAAGAGGAGGACAGGGGAGAGGCAGAGAAGCCAGGGGGGGAGTAGACACAGGACAGGATGGAGAAAGGAGCAAAGATGTGGATCTTCTTGTCCTGAAGTGTCCAAAGCCACACCGGGCCCTCCTAGAAGTCCCGGGCGTGAGCAGCACAGTGTGGTTTCTGTTTCACAGAAATGGGTCACCCCAGAAAACACACTCTTTGCTCAGGGTTCCCCCACCAAGTCACAGGGGAAAGGGCAAGATGCCATGCCAAGGACCACAGAGAGAATCCAGGAGTTATTTTTCCCTCGTGGATGTGAACAGTCAGTCCTCCAAAGCCATGAATTGCATATCTGCAGACTCAACCAACCAAGAAAGGAAAACATTCCCCCAAACTGCTTCTGCCTGGGCATGGCGGTACAGACCTGTGGTCTAAGCGCTTAGAGGTGAAACTAGGAGATTCAAGAACTCAAAGTCAGAGCTAGAGAGATGGCTCAGCAGTTCAAATCACTCGCTGCCTTTCGAGAGGACAGAGTTCAGTTCCCAGCACCCACATCAGGTACCTGACAACTGCCTCAATTAAAGCCTCAATTCCAGGGGACCCCACCCCTTTCTCCGACCACCGTGGGCACCTGCGCTCGTGTGACATGCACACAGACACACAAACACATAAGTTAAAATAAAAGTAAATCCTTAAAATAAATAAGAGCAGAGTCGCCTTCAGCTACACAGCGAGTTCAAGGCCACCCTGCGCTGCATAGAATAAGAATAAATAAAAAATATGAAAATTTTTGTCAGAAAAAAATAAAAATAAATGAAATGTCTATCCTGAATATGTACACACAAACACTAAACCACAACTATCTGGTAACGTCGCATTGCATCAGGACTCATACATAATCTAGGGACGAGTTAAAGTATCTGGGAAGGCCCAGAGGATATCTCAGTGGTACCGCACTTGTCCGGCCTGAGAGAGATGTCCTGGGTTTAATTGGCAACTCTACAGAAAAAGGGGTGATGGGTACATAGAAGGATGCGTGTAGCTATATGCCAGAATGACACCATTTTGTATGAGACAAGCATCCTCAGATGCTTTTCTTTACACAAGGGTGCACTAGAACCAATTGCTCGTGGATGTAGAAGGCAGCGGGACAGCCTTCTACTCTGGCTTCCCGGGAAGCAGCTTTCCCAGCCTGATGCGTTTCTTACCGCTAGCCTTAAGGAGCAGCAGAAAGCAAGCTACCGGAGGAGACAGTTCTTAACTGGGATCCTCTCTGGGACAAGCCTCCGCTCCAAGGGAGCCTTTCCCTCCACTGAGTCTCCAGGGTCAGCCAGAGGCTGAGCTGGGGTTTGCTGGCCTATCCAGCTGTCTGCCTGCCCATCTCGACAACACTCCATCCGTGTCACAGGTCGGATAAGAGCCCCCGGGAGCCTAGAAGCTTCCGGCATTGTAGCAATAGGACAGAATGTCCTGTCCCACGTCCTTCTACCCCCGAGTATATTGGGAGGAGGGGGACAGGAAAGGGCCTGAGTTCCCCTCCTTCCTTCAAAGACAGCCAGGGAGATGGAGCCGGAAGCCGTCAAGATTAGTTCTGGCTCGGTGGGAGGCAGCACTGGACAATAATAACCTAACCACCCACCCGACCAGCTCGGGATGCTGGGGAGGGGTGTGGGGGGGGTGCTTCCTGCCTTGCCTCTTTGTGTATCCCATCCTCCCTCCCCGTGCCACACACCAGAATCTTCCATCTCCCTGTTTGCAGAGTTACCCCAGGGGTCTCAGTACAAGAAAACATCTCTTCCAGAGGATCTGACTGTCCTTGGCCTGGCTCCTTCTGACAGCATGGTGTCTCTGTGACGAGCCCCAGGATGAAAGGAGGAAGGCCATGTCTCCGGAGTTCTGACATCTTGTTTAGCACCCACTCTGTACTCCGAGGCTGAGGCACCCCCACCTCGTCTAGCAGGAGAGCTGAAAGACACACCCCCTTGATGCCAGGAAATGGCCTTGCCCCACAGTGACCCTTGGGGATGCAGTGACTGGTCCCCGTGCTACTAGCCAGAGCTCAGAGCCACTTAGGAGGAAGTCCAGATTCTCCATCTTTAAGTGGGGCTTTTCTCCCAGTGCCAGGGCCTCTGATATTAAACAACTGAGCGCTAATGACATCAGGGAGGAGGGGGGAGGATCCGAGGGCCTCAAGTGACCCTTCCTGCCTTCTTTTTGTGCCTAGCCTCGCTCTCTCTCCTTCCCAGGCACAGACCCAAACACTCCTGCTAGTTGCTTGGAGCCGGACCCGAAGCTTTGAACTTCCACAGAAAGAGAAAAACAAAAACCCTTTGCCTTCTCTCCACAGCCCCCAGTGCCCCAGGCTCGGTCAAGTTCAGCGAGCTGACCACAACCTCCGTGAACGTGTCCTGGGAAGCCCCACAGTTCCCCAACGGTCCCCTGGAGGGATACAAGCTGGTGTATGAGCCCTGCACCCCCGTGGATGGTGAGTGGAGACCTCCCACACGGCCTGAACTCTCCTCTTTCAAGGACTGGTTTATACTCAGAGATCACATCAGTCACTACTTCGCAGTTAGATGTGGTGGGAGTATTCTCGTCTTATAAATGGGGAGACTGAGGCTTGACCCGGGGAAGGGGTATTTCTGAGACAAAGGCATCTGAGGGCAAAGTCGAAACAGCAACATCGGGCTGTCTTCTCTTGTGCAGGCAGGGGACTTTTAACCTAGTCTTTCTGTTCCGTACACTAAATTGGGGAGAAAGAGAAAATCAAAATACAGTTGCCCCAAATGGGACAGGACCC
This sequence comes from Cricetomys ansorgei, assembly GCA_026225945.1. Classification (NCBI taxonomy): domain Eukaryota; kingdom Metazoa; phylum Chordata; class Mammalia; order Rodentia; family Nesomyidae; genus Cricetomys; species Cricetomys ansorgei. Next base: position 1,078,795 of record JAMJFZ010001881.1, read on the forward strand.
TGAAGAAATGAGTCCTCTGATGTTCTCAAGCTATCCTGGCCCCCTTCCAAAGCTCAGAGTTCTCAGCATTACCCCCTTACGAGGGTCAGGGACCCCTGAACGAAGCCTGGGAGCCTCTCCCCAGGAAGATGTGTGAGAGTAAGCACTCACCACACACCCATGCTCTGCAAATGACTGTCCCAGAGCCCAGGTCATCCGCACTGTCTTCAGACCACTCCCTCTTAGCCATTGCCCTTTCCAGGCCCTGACTGAGACCCCGCTCCACTTATGGGCTGTCAGGAGCGGTTGGACCGACAGCCCTGACAGTTGACATCAGGTACCCGCCAGCTTTCTCACACGGTATAGCTCGATGCCAGGGGGTATGAATGAGCCAGGGGTGAGCAAAGAGTTCCCAGAAGTCACCACTGTTTTATTCCCCACAGCTAACTTTAGAGAACAAAGGACTTACAGGCAAGAAGGAGACTAGCCTCCTCGATGATGCCTGGGTCTCCTCACAGCAAGGCATAGGGAGGTGACTGGCCTAGAAGTGGTACCCTAGTGACAGGAAGGGGCCTCCCCCAAGCTCCCACCCAATGACTCCTCCCAGCACTGAAGCCTGGCAAGAACAAGGGGAGGAGCCTGGGAACATGAGGCGGCCAGCAGTTCTGGGTCAGTGGTGGGAACAATAGCCCTCAGTCTTTTTTTGCCACCACCTGGGTGCCAGCAGCCCATCCTACAGAGCAGAACTATGCGGGAACACCAAGCGGGAGGCAGGTCCCGGGGAGGGATGCATTCAGGGGCATGGCTAGGTCAGAGGTCAAGACGACAAGATGCAGGGGACCTAGATAGGCTCTTGTCCAAGTGGCTTCTACCTAGCCTATCCCGGGACTTCCCACTTGGAGAAATGGAGTACTTAACCTCTTGTGATCTCATTCCATAAGGGTCTAGACCACATGGCTAAGCTTCACGTCCGCATAGGTTCCTGACTTCTGTGTAATGGCCTAGCTAGTAAGTAAGGGGCACCATCAGCATGCACTAAACCTCTGGAGCAGGCCAGCAGCCTTCCATTTTCTCATAGAGAAAACCAAGGTCTGGGCCAGTAAGAGTGTCAAAGAGTACTCATTCAATAAATAAATAGTGGTAAGAGGTGTAGCCCCATTGGTAGAGTACTTGCCTGGCGTGCCCCAAGTCCTGGGTTCCGTCCTCAGCACCACGGAAACTAGCCATGTGGTTCCTGCCTGTGATTCCAGCACTCGCGGGGTAAAGGCAGGAAGATCAGGGGTCTGGGGTCACCCTTATCTATATAGTAAGCTTGAGACCAGTTTGAGCTACTAGAGATCCTATCTCAAAAATTAGTAGGACCTAGAGATATGACTTAGCAGTTTAGGAAACAGCAAATAGCACTGACTGCTATTCCAGTGGGCCAGTGCCCCAGCACCCACATGGCAGCTCACAACCAACTGTAACTCTAGTTTCAGGGGCCCCCTGTTGGCCTCTTCAGGCACCAGGCATGCAAGTGATACACAGACTCCATGCAGGGAAAACATCCATACACATAAGAGAAAAAAAAATTTAGTAAGGAAATAGAGCACCTACTATGTGCTCTCTCCTTATATGCAAAGCTCCATATCCCTATTGCCAATGCTTCTGACACTCTGACTTGGTGGAAGAATAAAGTGAAGCCAGCCAGTGATATATCTGTAGACGCTAGGGCCAGCTCAAGGGCTGCAAAGCTCATCTCTCTGTGGTGACCAGCAGGCACCTTACACAAGGGGACGAAACCTGGTTCTAACTCTCAGGGAGGCTTGATTGGGAAGCTCAGAACACACAGTGCCACCCTGTAAAAGTCTCCGTCCTGCCCCTGGCTGCCATGACCTGAGATGCTGAAGCATCCCCACTTCTGCCTTAAAAGCCAAGTGATACAGACGATGGGGCCCCTAGAGCTAGGTTCTCATTGGCCAAGAGGGAAAGAGGAGTGTTAATAAAAATCCATCGTTGGCTTTTTCAATGCTCTTTATTAATTACAAGCCATGACAATTCTCAGGGAATTCAATACCCAGGTGGCTAGGCAGAGACTTCATTCCATCCGCCTGCTTCTCTTTGCTTCTCCATTCTGCAGCTCCCTCATTCTGCTTCTCCCCTGTTTCCCCTGCTAGCTCCTTTAATCTTTTCCTCAAGCCCCCTCTCCACATCCAGGCCTTTACCATAAACCAATGGTATCTTAGCATACTCAGCTTGGGGTGATCAGAGTCTTCTCTGATCACCCAGCCTTCCGGCCTGCCATAAACCTTTGATCTTGATCATCGGTCACCTTCAACTGTACACAGTTGGCCTTTACCTGTCACCTTCAACTGTACACAGTTGGCCTTTACCTGTGGAGATCTGAGCCGCTAGCACAGGGGTGAAAATGCGTAGGAAGCAGAGCAGCAAGACATCAAGCTTCACATGCTGCAAGGCAACAGGAAGTCCTTTTACAAACCAAAACCACACACAGGAGTAAAATATCCCATAACAGAGGTGCACAGAGGTAGGGCTGGGGTTGGGCTGGAGCGAGGGCTGATGTCGTCACTAGGTACCATCTGACTCGTTCTGGGGGTATCTCCCTAGAACTCCCCGACAGAGGATGCCTGAATGTCAAGTGCTATGGGATATTGGGGTGGGGTAGTCTGATATGGGGCAAAGCAGTGAGACAGGATGGGGAGGGTTTCCCCTCCAGCTGCTAAAGGACTTTGTGGCTATTCTGGAATGAGCAGACAGGACAGAGCTTTCCTCCGGGTACTTTAAGCATGGGGTACTTTAATCACGGGGCCCATTTTGTCTGAGCTCCTTTACAGGGCCATGCTCCCCCGACACAGCATTGGCAGCCTGTGGGTTGAGTGACAGCTCAGCTAGTTTCAAGGGACGGAAGCCACAACCATCACCTCTTCCCAGGAGCTGCCAGTGGCCTTGGTGGCCCTGTTCCCATAGCTACTGCAGCCCCTAATCAGGGTCCTTCCCCACAGGGGTCAGCAAGATTGTGACGGTGGACGTGAAGGGGAACAGCCCACTGTGGCTGAAGGTGAAGGACCTGGCCGAGGGCATGACCTATCGTTTCCGAATCAAAGCCAAGACTTTCACCTATGGGCCTGAGATCGAAGCCAACGTCACTACCGGTCCTGGAGAAGGTAGGAGGGAAGCCACGCTGACCTATGCCACGCTGACCTGTGCGCCATGTGTCCTCAGCCCTCCAAGTAAGGAGACCCCAGGAGGTGCAGAACCAGATCTGAGGACAGTGGGAAGCACAGAGCTCTTCTATCTCCTTTCCCAAGGCCCCTCCCTCTCTCCTCTTCCCTCCTTCTTCCTTCCTCTTCCTGGCTCCTCCTCCCTCAGTGTTCCCCCTTCTCTCTGCTCTACTCTCCTTCCACCTCCTGGGCTTAGTTAGCAGCTAAGTCCTTGGAATATTCCAGCCCCAAGTCTGGAGTGACCAAGACCCTCTCACCGCTCAGGCCTATGCACACAGCCCAGGGTCTGCCTGACTGCAGAACACAGGTTGACCTGGTCCTCCTGCCTCAGTTGCTAAAGTGCTGGGTTTACAGCAGCCAACACACCCGCCCAGCTTTCCATGTGCTCCTTTCCTTCCTTCCTAACCCTCAGCCTCCGTCACCTCAGCCTCTGTCACCTCTGTCCAGGAAGACGCAGCCTGGCAAGTATCCAAGCCTCCAGCCTGGCCAGATACACCCTTCCCACACCCCGGAACCTCACCCTCCCCTCACCCCAGCAGTGGCTCTCAGAGCAGAATGCAGAAGAATCACCCCCCAGCTCTTACCAAATGCATACTCCCTGGGCACAGACACAGAGGCTCTGATTTCTGGGGTGGAGGAGCAGGGAACAGCCATCTCCTCTGATCACAAGAACCCCTGGAGGTGGTGATGACATCAGTACCCCAGTAAACCCTCTGATGGATGGGCAACCTCCTTACAGCCAGGCCTGCCTTCCTCAGCACCCAAGACCCCCTTTCCCAGCTGCTCTCACACACTGAAGGCCACTTTGCATCTCCACATCAGTGCCCCACCCTTGGCTCTCCCCCTGACCCTCTTTCAATGCCTCTGACCTCTGTCAATTCCCACCTTCCACCAGGATTCCGGGGCAGTCAAGAGTTTAGTCTCCATGGTTCAGATTCTTCCATTCTGAACATAGAAACCACCCCGCAAGCAACTCTGCCGCCCCCCACCCCTCTCTTGAGGAAGCATCTGACCAGCCCAGCTTCCTCCAAAAGGCCGTCTCACCCCTAACCCCCCCACCCCACCCCACAGCCAGTAGCAGGCAATGCTCTCTTTCCAGAGGCCGGGTGAGTCTGGGCTCCGGATGAGGAGCGAGGTTGAAGAGCCCTGATCCTCTAGTCTTCTATCTTGCTGGTGGGTTTATCACCCCTTGGTGACCTTGGCTCCTTAATTTCCCTTTCCGGTCACATTCTATTTCCCCGTGTCTCAATCAGTAAGGAAGTGATTTGCAGGACCATGGAAGGCTGCCTGTTCCAGCTGTCCATGCTCTGCTTCTCACCTGAGGCATCCTGGGACATAAAAACCAGAAGAGAGATGGCAAATCCACGGAGGGCCTCTCAGTAACCCGAGGACAGGCTCAGGCCACCTGAGTGCAACCTGTTCCCACTTAGGGTTTAAAGAATTCTGTCTTAGCATTTCTGGCATAGGAGAGGGAAGATGTTGGGCAGGAAGTAGAGGAGGGATGGAGGATACCAAGAAGAAAAAAAAAAAAAAAACCTTATCCAGCTATTGTGGGATCCACAGAAACAACACCTAGCCCAGCTGTCCTTGGCCCACCAGAAAAGTTGATGGTGGACCCTTCCCTCAGCCCTGAGCGGTGTCCTACGCAGAGTGAAAAGCAAGGATTGTGAAGGCCACCCCAGTCTGCACCCCACTCTTAGGTCCTGTCTCCCCTCCACGGGCCTCAGGAGGATGCTCCTTAGAGAGGAGGAAGAAACCCCTCCAAAACTATGCTCTCAAGGCCGGATATAGGAGCCTGGCAATCCAGCCGTAAGAGAAGCCTCTGGCTTCCTGTCTCATTCAAACAGCTCTCCTGGGCCCCAGAGGCTTCAGTGAGATGTCGGACTCATGTTCTCTTCCCATCAGGCAGCCAGAGACCACCAGCCTGCGCGAATGCACACACTGCCTCAACCTCTGGTACTATGAGCATCTAGGAAGCACCTAGTATATGCTAGGCTCTAGGGATGGTGAATTCCATGTCTGGTGGGATATGGGCTTGGTGGGGACCACACACAGCAGGAGTCAAGGAAGGGACCGGTCTTATACTGGTACGGCCCTGGTGAAGTTTTTGGGATGCTGACACCTGGTCCAGGCCTCTGTCAGCACCAGCAGCCTCGTGTCTCCTATTCTGCCTTCCCTCCCCCTGATATTCCAGTCTGCTAGATACACCTTCCGTCAAGCTCTCCTCTCTAGGCTCCCTAGGCTAAGCTTGCTCTCTCCGTACCTAGCCTAAAAGCACATGTATATGAGGATGGGAGATTTCAAGGAAGTATTATCCCATGCCAGAGGAGGAGATGTTGGGGGACTTTTAGCCCCTCAGCCAGACCTTCATCCCTGGGCATGCTCCACCGTCAGTCCGTCAGTCCATCAGTCCATCCAACTCCACTGCCCACCCTGATATCTCCTTTCAGGATTTTCTTCCACAAATCCCTTGCAGATGGGCAAATGGAGGTACCCCTGAAGGAATCCGTGAAGGGACCACTCGATAAGTTCTGGCTGGACTTAAACTCCTTAGTCCTCTGACTCTGCTTTAGCGCTCATCCCAGGATCGTCGCCTGCACCCTGTCTTGCCCTGAGATTCAGAATGTGGGGTGAGGGGATAATGGGAAGAGAGAGTAGTCACATCCTGGGAAGCCTGGCTCGAGACATACTCTTCAGACCTGGTATTTGCAGGGGATCCTTGAGGCTTCATGGCTAGAGTTGGTCTGGCTGCCCAGTCCCCTCCCACCAGCGCAGGTCGTTGGAAAGGACAGCCGTTCTTGGCTCCACAGATGCCCTTACCTACTGTGCGATGTTTGCAGGTGCCCCAGGACCACCAGGAGTGCCAATCATCGTGCGGTACAGCTCAGCCATTGCCATACACTGGTCCAGTGGAGATCCCGGCAAAGGACCCATCACGCGCTATGTAATAGAGGCCAGACCTTCAGGTATATCCCACGCAGGCTGGGCTTGTCTTCCCTCTGGGGCCTACTTCCTGCCCTCCTCTTGTCCTTACCCCTGGGCTTGTGTCTGTCCTCCATCCATGAAGGCACATATGATATGCTATTGCAAGTGAAGCTAGGGGTGGTCCTTTTGGGGAGTAGAAGATAGGGGTTTCCCCTTAGAGCTGGGCTCTTGCTCAGGGAATTCCTGGGAAGCCCTCAGAGAACAGTTCTTAGCACCTTGTATGGATCAACTAAGGCTGAAGATTGTTCAAGAAGCCAGAGGAGGGGCTGGGGAAACGGCTTAATCAGTCAAGTGTGCAGGCATGAAGACCCGAGTTCAGATCCCCAACACCCACATAAAACAAAACAAAACAAAACAAAAAAAAACAAAACAAAAAAAATTAGGCATGGTGATGCATACCTATAATTCTAGCACTGGGCCGGAATGAGAGGGTCCGTAGAGTTTGCTGGCTAGAATTGGCAAGCTCTAGTTTCAGTGAGACTCTTGTCTCTGTTTAAGAAAAGCACTCAATGTCCACTTCTGACCTCCACAGACAAGTATGTGTCCACGCGTGCGTGCTCACGCACACGCAGGTACACACACACACACACACACACACAGAACCTAGAAGACCAAGGGTTTGGCTCACGTTGGTGAAATACCCACGTTCCGCGCATCACCCGCTCTTGTCATCCTACCAACTTCTCCCGTGAAATCGAATCACGAGGACTTCCCAAGCCATCGGGACACAGCGACTGATAAGTCACTCCCCAGGCGTCTGCTCTCTGCTCCTGTTTCACTATCGGTCCCCACACCTGCTACCCAGGCCCCAGCTCCATTACTCCACGAGCTCCAGCCCCCTCTGTTGCTAGGTTTCCAGGCTAATCAGAGGTGCCCAAGTCAGCCAAGAGCTGTGGGCTTGCTTTTTGCATTCAGAGGATAGTGCCTAGGCGATAGAAGTTAAGAAAGATAAGGCGAGTCTTTGCTGCCCAAATGAGAATTATAGTCAGAGGCAGGGAAGTCTTATCGGTAGTTGGCTTGTGTGTGCGTGTGTGTGTTTGTGTTCCTGTTTATGTGCGTGTTGGTGTGTCTACAGGTGTACATGCACATAGAGGCCTGAGATCAGCCTCAAGTATGATTCCTTTGGTGCTGTCCACCTTTTTTTTTCTTTTACGAGACAGGGTCTCTCACTGGCCTGGAACTCACCAAATTAAGCTAGGCTGCCTAGCTGTCGAGCCCCAGAGATCCTCCTGTCTCTGTCTCTCCAGCACTGAGATCCTAAATGCTTGCCGCTATGCCCACGGCTTTAAAAAAAGATTGCAAATAAAACCTGGGTTCTAGGGGTGGAGCTCCAATTTTTATGGTTGCAGGGCAAACTGTTCACTGCCTGAGCCATCTCCCCAGACCAGACTACTTCTTATGGAGACTCGAACCATCTCCACAACAGAACGTACATTCCTCAAGGTGGCTGGATGCTCATCCCCCCAATAACAAAGGGTTAATTATTCTGGGAGGTCCTGGAAGCCGCCACCACCCACCATTGCCCTAATCTTACACTAACCATCATTTCTGCGATAGCACTGCCCACGCCACAGGTGGTGCTGGCTCTCCCCCCACTCCAGATGGTCCCTCCCTGGGCCTCCACGCCGGCTGTTGAGTTGGCCAGGAGGCCTCTGTATGCGTTTCCTCACCAAGGCCCGTGGCTGCTTATTCCACCCAAGTTGGCCAACCTGGTGCCAGGCTGTGGAATGTTGGCTCTGGACCCTAGCCTGTTGATTTCCCAGTGTTCCCTGGGAGGCCCAGCTTGAGACATTCCTCTTTCAAGTTTGGGGGCCCGTGACTCGGTGCGCACAGGTAGAACGGAGGAAGGACTTGATGATAGGCCAAGCAGGGCCAAAGCCAACAGCTCTAGGTAGGACAGGATGGTGGGAAAGAGAGGGAAGTGAGCCCTGAGGCTGCAAGGACAACCCCTAACACTGTTGGGAAGTGGGTTGCTTTTGAGAGATGGGTGTCTCCCCTCCTCTGGGTTGCCTGGCCTGCTCTTATCTTCCCTCATGCTTACATACATTTTCTGATGAAATAGTCACACTGGTGCAAAACACCCCTGCATCGCTATGCCCTGTGCTACACGGACTAAGCTGAACTTACCAATTTCTTCAGACCAGAGAGCTGTCAGGCAGGGAGGGATTCACTCCGGGACTGCGATCTGGCCCCTCGCACCAGCTGACTCGCGGGCTGGAGGCCAAGGCCACTGAGGGACATTCCAGCAGCTTCTGGCTCGGCCTCACTGCTCAGACTCCATTTTTTGTATGCGCGGGGTTCCGTGAAGGGAGAGTTGGGGATAAACAGCAAGCAGGAGGACCTCGGCTTCTAGAAGGCAGCAGCAGGATCCTCCATAAGCTACTCGCAGATATCAGTTCTTCCTTGTTGTACCCAGCACTGTCCTGAGCATCCTTGGGAAATTCAATGTCAAGAGTCAGGTCACTTAGCAGAGAATGCCAGCCCTGCTCCCCATGGCAGTGTGACCTTGGGAAGATGACCTAAGCTCTCTGAGCCTTGACTGTCTTATCTGTCAAATGGGACAAATACCTCCTGCCATTGCTGTGGGCTTGAAAAGTAAAACCTACACCCCTCACTTGGGTTGTATGACAGGAGTGTCAGTCAGGGGGTGGGCCTCATTGGGCGACTGGACGTGCTGGCACAAGGAAGGAGAGGAAGGAAGCTGAGGCAGGGGGATTGTAAGTGCCGGGTCAGGTTGGGCTACAAAGTGAAACCCTGTCTCAAAATATATATATATTAAATATCAAAATAATATAGATAATAAGTAGATACTCAAAAATACTGGTGATGGGGTCAGGGAGACAGCTAGTGGGCAAGTGCTTGTTCGAATGAGTGAGGACCTGAGCTTGGATCCCCAGGGCCCACATAAACCCTGGCCATGAGTCTGTTCCTCCAATACTGGGAGGTGGAGGCAGGTGGGGATCCCCATGGTCCATGGCCAGCCAGTCTAGCCAATTGCTGAGCTCAAGATTTGGTGAGAGGCTCTGTTTCAAAAGGTAAGGTGGAGAGCCATAGAGAAACCAAACATGGCTTCCTCATGCTCAGGCACTTGTGAACATGCGTGGGCACACATACACGCGCACACGCACACACACACACTACACACGTACATACACACACACACACATATACACATACACATACAACACACCCACACACACACACAACCAACTATGGCTCAGGACCCAGGGCCTTCTGGGAGGCTCTCTGGACACAGACCTCATGCAGACAAGAGCAAGCTGCCCTCAATTGGGCCTGCCTCACATTTGGTCCAAAATGTTTGTTTGTTCGCTTGCTTGCTTGCTTGTTTTAATTTTATGTACATTGGTGTTTTGCCTGCATGCACATGTCTGTGTGAGGATGTAGGATAACTTGGAACAGGAGTTACAGACAGTTGTGAGCTGCCACATGGGTACTTGGAATTGAACCCGGGCCCTCTGGAAAAGCAGCCAGTGCTCTTAACTGCTGAGCCGTCTCTTCAGCCCCCATCAAAATAAGAAAAATAAAAATAAAACATAAGAGTATTCCTCCTTTGGTTGTCTGTTGACACTAACTAGTATGTTTGAAATAGGAATGTTTCTCCTTGCTATGACAAAATAAGAAATAAAATCAACTTAAGGGATGATTTGTTTTGGCTCGCAGTTTTAAGGGGCCATCATGGCGAGAAAGGCTTCGCAGCCAGTGTGTGGGGTCACTGCTCACATTGTGTCCACAGTCAGGAAGCAGAAAGAGACAGATGTCAGTGCTCAGCTCGTTTGCCCCTTTCCCCCTTTTTATTCAGCATGGGGGGGGGTGCTGCCCAAGTTGGAGAGGGGTCCTCGCTGCTCAATTCAACCCCTCAGGAAACATTCTCAGAGGTGTGTCTCCTAGGTGATTCCATACCAGTCAGCCTGACAAAGAAGATTAAATATCTCAAAAGGGGGGTCAGAAAAACAGGTCCACCCAGGTTGTGGTGGCACACACCTTTAATCCCAGCGCTTGGGAGGCAGAGGCAGGCAGATCTCTGTGAGTTCGAGGCCAGCCTGATCTATAGAACGAGTTCCAGGACACTCAGTGCTACAACAGAGAAACCCTGTCTCAAAAAACAAAAGAAAAAAGAAAAAGAAAAACAGGTCCTGGCTAGGAGGTCAGCCAGTACAGGGACTGAACGCTGAGTCTGTTTCCCTGGATCAAATGTCCCTTATCTATAATGTTTGGGACCCAAAGTTTTTCAAGTTTGAGATATTTTCCAATTTTAGCATATCTGCAGAGATAGGTAGATAGATACATAGATAGATAGATGATAGATAGATGATAGATAGATATCTAAACATAAATTTCCTTATGTGTTCTATACCTTATACACATAGCCTAAAAATCAGTTTTATACACTATGATAATATTTTGTACGTGAAGGAGTTTTATGGTGTGTGATCTTTCCACTTGAGTTGTTATAGGGCCTCAAAATGCCTGTTTGGAATCATTATGGATTTTATTTTTTTTATTCTTTTAGGTTTCACTATATAGCCCAGGCTGACCTCCGACTCGGAGTCTTGCTCCCCTGACCTCCGGAGTGCTAAGCTCATAGGCATGCCCATTTTAGAGTTTTAATTCTCACATTAGGGTGTTCAGCCTGTATCAGGTCGTTTGTTAAAGAATTTTCTGCACGGTACATTTTGTAAATGTTTTACATGTGTTTTAATTTTAAAGAAAAGTTAAGAGTCTCCCCGCTGGCCTCTACCAGGAGGTGTCTCTAAGACCGCCTTCCCAAGAGCCGGGCTCAGGCATGGCATTGTGTCACTGGCTGTACGGGACCCTCCCTCAGGAAGGTGCAGTTAGAACCAGATCAGGTGGGATCTGAGGCTCCCCCAGCTCACAGTGCCTCCTCCCTATGCTCCTGCAGATGAGGGGCTCTGGGATGTCCTCATCAAGGACATCCCCAAGGAGGTGACTTCCTACACCTTCAGCATGGACATCCTGAAGCCAGGTGTGAGCTACGACTTCCGGGTCATCGCAGTCAATGATTACGGCTTTGGCACTCCCAGCAGCCCCTCCCAGTCTGTGCCAGGTACCAGCCTGTGGGGTGACAGGTCAGAGAATCCATGGAAGAGCACGGTGACACGCTGGGCAGTGGGGGAGGAATACAGACACTGGGCAGCAGAAGCATCAAGCCGATCATCCAAATGCACCATCCCTCGGGCCCTTTAACCGTGAGCTCTGAGTCGTGGGACTACATAGGCTCACAGCTCCGGGGGAAGTGGCCAACCAAGCTATAAACTATGTTTCCATGGGCGCCACCTCATCCCGTGGGCTAACACCGGTGCCCTGTAAGACCTCACTGCTCAGCACACAGGTGGGCCATGCTCACTGCCCTTCCCCCATTGCTCTCATTCCTCCCACCCAACTCATCTCTGAACTCACAACGGGACACTCCTGCCTATACCTATGACCTTGGTCAGTTACCGAACTTTGACTACGATGGCTATGATGGCAGAAATTCAACTCAAATTTGCACTTCTGCTCTCTGGTTGGGCATTAACAATCCAGTTCCTCTTTCCACCCACACACTTGCTCCTATACCCCGATGGATAGCATCACATTTAAAAAATCCACCACCCATGACCTCTCTCCCAACTTCCCTTGCTTTCTGCCATCAGTTAAAAAAAAAAAAAATTCACTACAATTTTGAAGAAAGTTCTCCTAGGCTTCCTAAAGGTGAGAGAAACATCTTTCACCACACAAATTAGAGGCTGCCTATCAAAGTATTTTTCTCCAAGGCAAGAGAATAAAAACAGAAAAGTAGCTAACATACTGCTTCTCTCCCTTCTTGATCCCCTGGTAGACATCACTAATCAATCCCAGCACTCTTTCTTATTAAATCTCGGGAATTCTTAATCAATTAAACCTTAAAACTTTTCTCAAAACAGTCCTCCAGGCAAACCTTTACCTACAGATCAAAGCTGGAACTTTCAGAGTGCACAGACCCCACCTACCCATAATGCCCATGAGCAGTTGGTGGGACCCCAGATAGGATAGGAAGTTTGTGGGCAGGAGGGTAATGAACACCCTGGTCCTGACACTGCATCCCTGCTGCAGCCCAGAAAGCCAGCCCCTTCTACGAGGAATGGTGGTTCTTGGTGGTCATCGCCCTCGTGGGCCTCATCTTCATCCTGCTTCTGGTCTTTGTACTCATCATCCGAGGTCAGAGCAAGAAATACTCCAAGAAGACAGACGCAGGTAAGCGAGCCTGCACCCCTCCCCCTATGGCAGACTTGACTCTTGAGGGTCTCCTTTCTGTTGGAGGCTGGGCAGGTCTCTTTCCTGGTGACTCACCTCAGGTGGGACAGCCAGGAATTCCTCCATACACCCTTAGGCTCTAAGCTGGGGTTTGATGATAAGGAGGAAGGGGAGCATACCAGCTAAGTGAGAGAATAAAGCTGGAAAGGGATGGCTGTGTGGTCTGCCAGGTACCAATCTCCATCCCCGCCCTCAGGAGGCAACACCAAGTCAGGAGCCCTCGGCCACGGGGAGATGCTGAGCTTGGATGAAAGCAGCTTTCCCGCTCTGGAACTCAACAACCGGCGGCTGTCTGTAAAGAACTCCTTCTGCAGGAAGAACGGCTTGTACACCAGGTACTGTCCCTGCATGTTGGGGCAGAAGACAGAGGCTCGGGGGCCATGCCCCAGCGCCCATCAGTGCCGGCTGGGAAGGACCGTGAGGCATGCAGTGCCTGCTTGGCCTTCCCCCTCCCAGGAAATAGCATCCAGGCTTCAGGGCTGGCAATGGTCAGCAGAAGGTCCTTAGGTTCCCAGCAGGATACCCAGGGGTCTGTGTTAGTCCCACTAGACCCAGCCACAGCTTAGGGAATGTTAGAAAATTCATGAGGAGGCGGGCACTAAGAGTTTCTGTCAATGGCTGTGGAGTATAGAAACAGCATTGTGAAAGCCAACTTCAGTTGCACTAGGAACTGGCCATATAGCTAGCCATACACCCCCTGAGGTGAGCTGCAACTAGCCAGAGCCCCCCCAGGGACAGGTGTCCGTCATCGCTTGGGGCCTCCTTAGCAAGAGGAGAGTGAAAACTTTCTTCCCTGGGCTCGACTTATTTCTGTTTGAGGATGTCGTCCTGCCACCATGCTTCAGCCTCTAGAAGCGGTTAGCAGGCAAAGGCCTTGGGGTCTAGCTCAGCTGGGCAGAGAGCTTACCTACCGTGCATGACGTCCCGGTTTTGATCGCTAACTCTGTGAAAACCGGATGTGGTGGCGCATTTGTGTAATCCTGCCAGTACTTGGGAGGGAGAGCCAGGGAGATCAGTACAGAATCAGTACAGTAGCCCAGTACTCAGGAATCAGTCATCCTTGAGTTCCATAGAGTTTGAAGCCAGCCTGCATTACATGTGACCCTTTCTCAAAACCCCAAAGCAACGAAAAAGGTAGAGGCTGTTGGTGGGACCCAACTCCCATTCCTGACTCCAGTGCCTCCTGGGCATCTCTCCCCCACCCCCGCCTGGGGTGGGGGGCAGGCTACCCATTCGCAAACTCAGAGGATGCTTCTGGGGTCCACCTGGCCTCCCTCCGATAGGATCTGGCAGTTTTATGCTCCCAGAAGCTCAAGGGAGGTTGGGGCCAGAGCCAGAGGTACTCCTGTCTTCAGCCTCAGCCTTATTGATATTCAGGGCTCAGTGGAGGCAGCAGGCTGGGACAGAGGCAGGGGAGGGCTGCGGGAGGGGGGGGAAGGGGGGTGCTGGGGGGGAAGCCTCTCTGAGGGAATTCACAAAGCTTCTCTCTGTATCCTCTTGCAGGGATAAGCCATGTGTACTTCTCCAAGGGGGTGGAAGGGAAGCCTGAGGGAGGAGTGGAGTGAACAGACTCTCATCATCCCCCCCCTCCCCCGCCAATCCAGACTTCCAAAGAAAGAGGCATTTGAAGCTGGTGGTTAAACTCACCCAAGCCGGGCATGGCTACCACAGCCCCGCTGAGCAGGCTCCTGGGCCTGCCACAGGGAACAAGGGGCATTTCACCATGGCCACACCTCCTCTTGTGCCCCTGCCTCTCCTACTCACAGGGCACACACATAGAGGCCCGCATGTTTCTGTGTCCCCATGGGAATGAGAAAAATCTCGTTTTCACCAACCCAGATCCAAGCTGCACCTGAGGTGGTCACAGTGATGTCTGCACGTGCGTGTGCGTGCCCGAGCACACAGACACACATACCGTTTGCTCTGTGTGTCCAAAGATGTTAGTACGGAGTCCTGTTCCTCTCCTTCTTCCTCCAAGCTTCTCTCTCGGAGGCCCAGGCTGATGCAGTGTGGTCACAGGAACGAGGAACCCAGGATGGAGGGGGCTGGTGGCCTGTGTCCCTCCAGACCTGTCAGAGACCACCTCTCAGTCTCGCTCCCTTCTCTCTCTAGGTCCCCGCCCAGGCCCAGCCCGGGCAGCCTACACTACTCTGATGAAGATGTCACCAAGTACAATGACCTCATCCCCGCCGAGAGCAGCAGCCTGACTGAGAAGCCCTCGGAAATCTCTGACTCCCAGGTGAGGGCAGAGGGCCCAGAGCCTGGATAGGCAGTGGCTGCTTCCAAATGGGGGTGAAGGGATGAACAGCTTCCCATCACACAGCCAGCCTCCCTCCTTCCTTCTTTCCTTGCCTAGTGCTGTAGAGACTAAAGGGGCTGGAGAAGCTATCCAGAAGCCACCACCACTCCCAGCCCCACTCAGAGTTTACCCGGAGCAAATGAGGTATCGATCACACAAGGTCTCCGTGAGACCCTGGTCCCCTACGATTACTGGAGTCACCCCATTACCCAGGATCTCAGTAACTCTGACTCGTGGAGGAGCCTGGGTGCTGAAGGTGACAAGTGACTAAAAGGGGAGCTAGGGATGTAGCTCGGTGGAGAAGAGTACTTACCTAGCAAGCTGGAATCCTGGGTGTACCCCAGCAGCACATAAACCAGCAGCACCCATAATTCCAGCACTCGGGGGATGGAGGCAGGAAATTCAAGCTCATCCTGGACTTCACTCAGGTACAACAGCCTAAGAGTCTTTCTCCTTAGTTTCAGGGCTAGATGCTATACTGTGCCTGCCTGTAATTAGCTGGACCTTGTTTCAACACCTAATCCCAAAGCCCTACCCATGGAATTTTCTAGAAAAAAATCTTCTGATCTGTCCAATAAGACATCTAAGGGAACCGAACATTCGTTACTACTCTTCTAAGTTATGTTTGATAAGCAACTTGTGGGGTTTCTTTAAAAAAAGGAAAAAAGAAAGAAAAAGGAAAAAAAAAATCAAACTCACCTTTAAAGAATGAATTAAAGAGCTCTAGGCACTAAAGTTGTCCCTACCCGCTCAGCACTCCTACCACTAAACGCCCTCCCACACCCCCAACAGCCGTGGTTACACACATTCAGATGTTATTCCCATCTTCCCAGAGGACTGCTGTGGGGACATGTTCATTTGAAAGAGAGCACCAGATCTCCTGTGCATGAATGTGCACGTGCAACCTGGTTTATATGATGCCTAAGACCTATGTCTCTTGGTGACCCTGTGACCCGGAGGGTCCCTAGCAGCCCTGGTAGCCTGGTACACCGAGCAGGGTGAAGTTGAGCCGTGCAGCACCTGACTTTTCACAGGCTCTGGAAGAGGTACAAAGCAGGAATCTGCGTCAACAGTGTGCTTGAAAACCAAACATTTGGCTTTAGGGCCACCGCAGAGAACCCAGCTTCTGGGAGGCTGTTGCTCAAGCCCCGGCATCTCAGAAATGGGAGTGCTTGGGAAGACGCTGAGAACTTGGTGGGAGAAGACGCCTCCCCAGTGTCCTCCTTGCTTTCTGTGCTGTCATTAAATCATAATCTCTTTGCCTAGCTGTTGGGGAATAGCCACACCCCCAGCTCTTATGGGTCAGAAAATAGACCCCAGGCAGACAGCCCTGCCACTCTGTAATTATCAGGAAAACAGGACCCTAATTCATCTAGATGGCTGTCTTCTATATTTCTAGGGTTGATGACCATGGGAACCATTTCTACATCATCCTGGGGCTTAGGACAGCTCCAACTGATTTACAGGGAGGGGCTGTCTCTGATTTCTCTCAAAACGTCCTGTTTTTCCCTCTCTCTCTATGGTCCTGGGAATGGAACCCAGGGTCCCCATACGCTAGGTGAGAATTTTACCCTTGAACCACATCGCTACCCTCTGGCCCATGTCCTGAGCCCACTCACTCTCAGGACACGGCCGTGATGGAGACATGACTATGACCCCGTCTCCCCAGAGCTCCTTGAGGTCTGCAGGGTTAGACCCGGAGGTAGAGCAGCTGATCTTGTCCCTCTGACACACATTTATGACTCCACCCTGCCAGAGCTCTCTGGGTTTTCACTCAGGGTCTGGAGTACGGCATATCCACCCGGGTGTCTCTCCTGGGCAGCTGACAGAAACAGGTCCCTGAGGATCAGTAATCACCTCAGTGTCCGTGGCTCTGAGGAAATCACTGCCTCTTTGGAGGGGGTTCCCTCCCCCAGGTCTCCTGTGCATGAATGTGCACGTGCAACCTGGTTTATATTCTGAGTCAGGCCACCAGAATCTTGTTCTCCAAAATGCGAGTGTGTCCAGCCTCTTTCCTGTGAGATAGTCATAAACAAAATGTCAGCTTTATTTAAAAGTAATCATATATGATAAGATGCAGTGTGAGAAAGGGCCCAGCAGGCCTGGGAGTGAAGGGTTAGAGGAAGAGTCTGGCTCTTCCTGAGGGCCCTGGGGCCATGCCTCAAGGGGTGAAGGAGAAAGGGGCCCCAGGCACAGGAAAAGCACACCCAAAGAGATTTGACTGTGGCTTATTTGATGGGATGTCTTAAAAACTCAGCCTGGCTACATTCCAACTCCATTTTCAAAGTAACAGTGCAAGTTTAGCAAGTTTTGTTATGTATAACAAATAGATCTCAATGGGAAAGAAACACTGGGCCCGTAGCGTGTCTTCTGCTCTTGATATCCAGTTCCTAATGGTTTTGAGGTTGACCGGCTTCAAGCTCATTTTAAAAGAATTAAATCTATGTAGAAAAGTAAAAGAGGAAATGTGGAGGACCAATCAGCTCTTCTGTGACACTTATCGAGTGTATGGAGCACTTACTAGGATCAGGATGGGCTCTAAGAATTGTGGGTAAATGACACTACTTGGTCCTCAGAGTCCCTGAAAGGTACTGGTAGCGTTATGGCCACTTCTAAGTTAATATAATAAGAATGAATTGGAGGTCACATGTCAACCCTCCCCCAACAAGTTCTGAACCCCCAACTCCCTGTTATACCTTTCCCAGTACATACTTTATGCAGGTCAGACACATTGGAGGAATAAGTGCTGACTCTGCCCTCCAATGAATTCATTCATTCATTCATTCACTCATTCCTTCCTTGGGATATCCATTCAACACCCATTGACCAATGTCATCACTGAATGGTTCCAGTCACAGTAATGGTAGTAGCCACAATAGTAAGAGACTCTCTGTGACATCCTATTGTGGTCTGTCGGGGAAGGCTCCCTGTGCATAAATAATCCCGTGTTTTAATTCTCACTCAAATATCACGGAACCATAATGACTAACTGTAGGAAGAAAGGGATGTCTAAACTTCTGTTTCCTGGGGTTTGAGGAAGTTGAGGCACTGAAAAGAGACCCGGGGGAGAGGACACAGCCCACAGGCATGCGGCAGAGGGATGGGAGAAGGGGGCGCTCCTAGAAGAAGCTGGCATTCATAGGATGTCTACAGGTCTGGGCCAGACACAGAGGCTGTGCGGGTCTGAGTCAGATGCACGGTCCCCCCCCCCCCCCCCCCCCCCCCCCCCCCCCCCCCGTGACCTCTGCCTGCCGAATGTCTCTTATCTTTCTGTCTGCTTTGTTTCTTGTCCGTCAGACTGGGCCATCCCCGGAACAGGATCAGCTAAGGCTCTGTCTGTCTCTTACTCTCCTTAGCCCAAAGAGAAAGGTACTCCAGGGCAGAGAGGTTTGTGGATACCTTTTCCGTGCCAAGCCTCACGCTTTACGCATCTCACCTCGTGCCCAACAGTCCCACCGTGGTAATGAGATGATCTCCCATAAAACACTTGGGGATACAGAGACTCAGAGATGTCAGGCATCAAGCTCTTGGTCACAGAGCTCAGGAGGGCAGGTAACTGGGGCTCGGTCTACATCCTGCTGACTCTGAGGACATCGTCCACCCCAACCCTCCCTCGGGACTCTCCTCCCTCAAGGCCCCTGACCACAGACACTCCTGACAGCTAGGCAGCATAGACCGGTAGCAGCTCTCCCTCCAAGATTAGCACATCCAAGGGGCAGGCCAGAGCACTGTGCCCAGAGCGTGGTCAGGCGGGACAGAGTCCCTGGAACCCCAAATATGGGGGGTGTCTCTTAGTCTCTTCCAGTCTCTTAGCCTCTGAAGGACCCAACAAGGTGGCTTCTGTGTCTTCAAAATAGGGAGGGACACACACACACACGTCTGCCTGGTCCCAGATCTCAAACCTGTCTCTAAGACCTGGATAGTTCCTGAGTCTGGTACCGGAGATGAACAAAGAAGCAGAGGGGCTTTGTCTCCTCTTTGGGGTTTCAGCTTTTTTCTCTCGGGTTGGCTTTCCTTCTGGGTCCCTCCCCCACTCTGGTCCCCCAGCCTGGCGTCTGCCCTCCCGCTCGTGAGACCGGGTAATTGCTGATTGAGTGGCTTTGAGGAGCTGTTAAGAGGCCAGGGAACTGAAGCCCTCGCTTGATGGCCTGGCAGGATGGGCCCTGAAAGCCCCCTTTGTGCTTGCCCGCTCCTGGGAAGCTGCATTCAGTTACTGGAGAGCTCAGAGCTGCAATCGGAGCCCCTGTCCCCCTCACACTCTTTTCTTCTCACCCCACCCCCACCCTGAAAAGAAACAGATGTTCCTGGGGATGGAGGCGGGAACTGCCCTGTTATTCTGAGAAAGACCCCCGCCCCCTTCCTCCTTGGCCTTGGGGAGCTGGAGGAGGAGCTGGCCTACAGTTCAGACCCCACCTCCTGGGCGCTCACTCTTCCAGCCTTCCCATCTGTCAGGGCTGCGGTCCCCAAGAGGGCCAGGCATCCAGTAGGTGCTCAACAGAGAGCAGCCACTGGTCTGAGGTGATGAATGGGCTTTCAGAATTGGTGCCAGAAGAGCCAGAGAGGACTCGCCCCACCCCCGAACCAGGCCCACCAGGCCCAAGCAGAGCTGGTTAGTTCCTGTGACACCACTGAGGTAGCCTCCAATCCCTGGCCCCTTCTGATCTCCCCAAGGGTATTCTGAGACCTCCCGATAAAACTCCGTCCCGCCCCACCCTTTCTCCCTAATTACACCTTTTGTTTTCCTCTCACAGTACTTGGGCTCCTTTTGCCTGATAGATAACAAGCTACCCATTTTACAGATCAGTCCACCGAGGCTGAAGGCCTAAGTGTCAATTACAAACATGCTTCACTAGCAGGAGCCAGGCCACTACCACCTGTCACCCCAGAGGCTCAGGCTCCTCCCCAATGTGTAAGCCTGGGGCTAGCTAAAATTCTAGAAGCCTTGGAGATGCTGGCAACCTCTTCAAGACAGGAAGCTAGTGGAGAGACCTAACCTGGTACTCTACACCCCAGACCCTTCTGGAGGAAGGATCTCCACCCCACCCACCCACGCCAAACCCCCACCCCCATCACCACCAACACTGTCACCTCTACCCCCACCCCCACTCCTGTCTCAAGGGCATTAGCCTGGCCTCAGCATATGGAACTCTCCTGTCTATGTCTTTTGTTCTGGGTAGGCAGCTGGGCAGACACACACACACACACACACACACACACACACACACACACACATACACACACTCACAGCTTGCATTGTGCTGCCCTGAATCCAGGGAGAATTAACTGAGGGGCTGTCCATTGTAGGCTCTACCCTCCTGGGCAAGATAGTCACTGGGGACTGCTAAGGGAAGAAGCTGGGGCTGGGGCCCAGGGGGATGGAAAGGAGGAGCAAACCAAAGAACTAAATTAGCAAAAGACTGGGGAGTATTTGTTTCCCTGGGGGGTGGGGAGGGGGACTCTCATTCTCCTCTAGGAGCTCCAGACAGAAAATCGGGCAGATCTGAGCTGCAGCCCAGCCAAACCCTCCCGCTCTCTGCACTTGGTTCCTCTTTAGCAAACAACATCGGCCCTCAAAGCGTCAACACTCACCCAGCACCAGTACCCCGCAGCAGTACTCAGTCACATAGCATGAGCAGTACTCAGCGACAGTACCCATGAAGCATCAGTACTCACATAGCATGAGTATCCTGGCAACGTGCATACTGAGGCAGCCTTAGCATCCACACACGCTGCCAGAATTGCAGCGGCAGCACAGAGGTGAGAAGACTCATTACAGAAATGCCAGGTCAGCACACCCTGCCTGCCCAGGGCATCTGCCTGAGAAGTCACTTTAGCTGTGTCTCTCTTGAGGCTTAGTCCCCAGGACACATTGTGCATTCCATCTCTCATGGCTCAGGCCTGGGAACAAAGTCACCTCCGGCTTCTCCAGCGGGTCAAACAGGACACAACGGGTCACCCCAAACTCATTGGTGTTGTCCAAGCTGGGATTTCTCGATGG
The DNA here is from genome assembly GCA_026225945.1 of Cricetomys ansorgei. NCBI lineage: Eukaryota > Metazoa > Chordata > Mammalia > Rodentia > Nesomyidae > Cricetomys > Cricetomys ansorgei. The sequence continues at coordinate 1,099,592 of JAMJFZ010001881.1, forward strand.
CACTCTCTCTGACAGGCATGTTTTCCTTAGGTTTATATAAGTAGCTAACTGGCCGGGTGTTGTTGGTGGTGGTGGTGCAGGCCTTTAATCCCAGCGCTCAGGAGGCAGAGGCAGGTGGATTGCTGTGAGTTTGAGACCAGCCTGGTCTACAGAGTGAGTTCCAGGACAGCCAGAGTTACAACGGGGAAACCCTGTCTTGAAAAACAAAAACAAAATAACGATTAAAAAAAAAAAGTAGCGAGCTGGCCAGCGAGGGACACTGGCGGGCAGGAGAGAGAGAGGAAGGCAAAGCGTTAGCTGAGTAGAAGCCAGGCGGCTTCGATGACATTCTCCGGGCTGCATGTCACTAAATGTGCCTTTCGCCATCCGAGCTGTTCTCTTCCCCAGAGTCTCCATCTGTTAACTTACTCCTTCTCAAAACATTGCTGGAAGCTTGGGAGGGGCGGGGGAGGGTGGGGGGATAATTTTAGATCCGAGATTCAGAGTTTACAATTCATATTGACTTGTCTCCCGCAGAAGAGGCATGTGCACAGAGCTGCGGAATGTCATAGCAGAGTTAAGAATAATCGAATATTTTATACTGAGGGAGGGGGGGCTGCGGACCTCCAAAGTCATCACAGAAGAATTTGAAGCTTTGGCTGGCATTTGTTTTTTAATCTTTAATTTTATTTTATTTATTTTATTTCATTGGAGACAGGGTTTCTCCGTTGTAACGCTGGCCATCCCGGAACTCACTCTGTAGACCAAGTTGGTCTTGAACTCACAGAGATCTGCCTGCCTCTGCCTCCTGAGTGCTAGGATTAAAAGGCATGCGCCACCACCACTGGGGTTGTTGGCATTAAAAAAAAAAAAAAATTTTCATGTGTGCATGTGCTTCTGAGAATTCATGTACACATGAGAATAGCAGCCCAGAGAAGCCAAAAGAGGGCAATGGAGTCCTTGGAGCTGGAATTTCAGGCTGTTGTCAGCTGTACAGCATGGGTACTGAGAACAGAACTCGGGTCCTCTGGAAGAGCGGGAGCTACTCTTAACTGCTGAGCTCTCTCTCCAGCCCCTGTTGACATCATTTATAGGATGACTCGTAACTTCAGCTTCCTTTTATTCTGATTCATATCTGGGTGGTCGGTCTCCTGCATTTTTCACTGCCTGGGGCTTCCCAAGTCTTGATCTAGTTCACACTTTATCCCTTGTCACAGAGTACAGGGGTGGCCAGAATAGAATGCATCTTGGGGCTGGAGAGATGGCTCAGTGGTTAAGAGTACTTGTTCTTGCTGAGGACCAGGGTTCGATTCCCAATACCCACATGGTGGCTCACAGCTCTCCTTATCTTCAGTTCTCGGAGTCCAGTGCCATCATCTGGCCTCTAGACACCAGGCACATACATGGTACACAGCCATACATATAAACAAAATATTCATACCCATTAAATAAATCTAGATAAAAATGTTTTAGATAAAAAACATCTTGTTAAGGATGTTCAGGATTCAGAAATACAAACTATCCTTAAAACCATTGTGCTAAATTAAGAACACTAGACACAGTTGGACATGGTCTCTGTAATTCCAACATTCAGGGGGCTGCAGCATGAAGACTGTCACACACCTGAAGCCAGCCTGGGATATATAGTATGTTCTAGGCCATCTTGGGCTAAAGAATGTCAAAAACCAACAAACAAGACACTAGACATAAAAATATATAGTGTGGACCCATATTTATTGAAGAATCCAGAACAGGTGTTGTTCCTGAAGACTAGATATATGGCTGTGTTGGGGGAGGGGGAGATGGGGAGAGGGCTTAATAGATCCAGGGTTGTACTTCAGGGTGGCCAAAATACTTGGAGCTGGATAGACATGCTAGTTCACACAGACTGAACAGAGCCTGCACTGCTCACTTTAAAATGGTTGGCTTTATGTTAAGTGAATTTTATCTCAACTGGGAAGAACAAAGGTTAGGCTCTGAGTGTGTAGGTCTGACTCAGTGGTGTGGGGCTGAAATCCTAGCTATCACGGGGCTGAGGAGGAAGAACGCACGCTCAAGGCTAGAAGAGTGAGTCCCAGGCCAGCCTAGGGAAACCATCTCATAATAAAAAATTAGAAAGGTCAGAGGCAGAACACTTGTCTAGTGTGAGCGAAGCCCTGGATTTCAAACCTTAGCAGCACAAAGAAAAACACCGCCTTCTTGCCCCAACCACGCAATGGTGGACATCTCATAGCTGACTTTCCCTGAAGGAAGAGGGAAGTGGACAAGAGGGACACCGTGGCAGTGAGGGGCTGAGAGCCGGGCGGTGGTGGCGCACGCCTTTAATCCCACCACTCCGGAGGCAGAGTAGGCACATCTCTGTGAGTTCGAGGCCAGCCTGGCCCTACAGAGCGAGTTCTAGGACAGCCAGAGTCACAACAGAGAAACCCTGCCTCAAAAAAACAGGAAAAAATCCCAGGCTTGAAGGAGGCAAAAACAGAGAACAGAGCCAGAATGTTCTGTGCCTCCTAGCCCCGGCCTCATGAGGACGCTGACACCCCTGATTCTCTGTCCTCCTAGGGAAGCGACAGCGAGTATGAAGTGGACACGAACCCCCAGAAAGCCCACTCCTTCGTCAACCATTACATCAGTGACCCCACGTATTACAACTCTTGGCGGCGCCAGCAGAAGGGCATCTCTCGGGCCCAGGCCTACAGCTACACGGAGAGCGATTCTGGCGAGCCCGACCATGTCACTGTCCCCAACAGCAACAGCACGCAGCAGGGCAGCCTTTTCCGGCCCAAGGCCAGCCGGACTCCAACGCCCCAGAACCCCCCGAACCCCCCGAGTCAGCAGAGCACCCTCTACCGTCCCCCCAGCAGCCTCGCCCCTGGCTCCCGGGCTCCCATAGCCGGGTTCTCATCCTTCGTTTGACATCAGAAGAGGAAAAAGAATGAAAAGAAAATGACACCAAAATCCACCTTCGCCACTTCCCAGAACGCTTGCCAGAAAACACACAAGAAAACCCCACCAAGACATCCAATCAACCTTTCACCTCCCAGGTTTATTTTCCCAGAGAGTCCAGGGCACGCGAAGCCAGTGTGGAGGAGGAGGGGGAAGAAAACCACAGAGGGCTTAGATGTGCGTGGCCTGCAATGGCTTCCCATCCTTGGGGTGCGTTGTGCAGTATGGAGGGCTGGAGACCAGGTAGTCTCCCTTCTGCGGAGGACAGAGGGGCCTGAGACCCTGGAGAGAGGGGCCGTAAGGCAGACGGGGCTGAGGGATGGAGAAGCTTCTAGACGGGTAGCCGACTTCCCCCTTCCCACTTGTGCTAGAGCCCTGGGCTTGCTGTCCTTGCTGCTCTGCAGAAAGAATGGGCGTTCCCAGAGGTGAAGCCTGCCTGCTGTCTCTGGCTCTATCTGCCAGGTGTCCTATGGCTTTGCCAGCCCCCTGCCCTGCCTCAGTATCCCCCAAAGGCTTATCACCTTTGTCCAACTTCTCCACCGAGCATTTGGCTTATTTTAGAAAGAAAGAAGAAGACGACGTCGAAAAATCGAAGGGTGAGACTCTGCTTAGCAACTTCCTTGTTCCTGAAAAAAACAAAAAAAATTTTTTTTTTAATTGTGAATTCAAGGAAGAGGGCCTGAGGGCTGGGGGAGAATCCTCACACAGCTGCATAACTGATTACTTGGATTCTGCCTCCTGCTGCTTGGATTTATTTCCCAGGTGCAGATAAGGAGGGGTGTCATCTGGGGAATGGAGATTGAAAGTGCTGGCTCCACGCTAGGGGATACTTCAGGGAGATGTCCTGCAGGAAGTGGGAGCTGCAAGGACGAAGCTGTGACTGTTTTCTTCCAATCCACCTGCCCAACACTGAGAGAAAGAAAAGGGGGTTGGGAGGGTGCTTAGCATAGGAAGCTCAGCCCACCTAGCCATGAGGGAACGTTGTGTGCTCAGATGTACCACTTTGCTCTTTACTTACACCTTCCTGCTAGCCCATGCCCGCGAACTTGCAAGGAATAGGGTCCAGGGGCCCGTCTCGAGCGCATCCCCCGCCCCGACCCCCTGACTTCTTCGTCCAACAGCATCCTCACTATAAGATCTGTGTGTCCCCCGAGTCTCTACCCGCAACACACCGGTACCCAGAGGGGTGGCCCAGTCCCTGCTCCTGAGGCCTTACAAAGAATCAAAGATCACGTCAACCCCCTATAATAACATCTTCCAGGCTAGGTCCAGCAAACGCAGAGCTGGGAAGGACCAAAGAGAGGCCAGCCAGGAAACTCTGTCCAAACTGGACACCGCAGTTGAGATGCGTGGTCAGTCCAGCCAGGAGAGAAGGGTCACATGGGGTCGAGGGACGAGAATAGCTGATGGGAGGGGAAGCCGTTACTCCCAGGAATGTTCTGTACAAAGCTGTGGGGGCCGATCTTCCCATCGGCTTCAGGCTTCCAGTGCAAGGGTTTGGGGAAGAGGTTTTCTGATGTCCTGGGTAGTCTAAGGTCCTTGGGGACACCAACCAGCAAAAGGCTCAGCCTACAAGGAATGGATGGCTGCCTCCTCCAGAGGCTCCATTGGGGAGGCTCCAGTTCAGTGAAGGACCAGCATTGCTGGGAGGAAACACTGGTAGTTACTGCTGGCCTTATTGAGAGGCCCAAGTGGAGAGCCTGGAGCAGTCCTCCAGCGATCCCAAATCAGTCGCTGCTAATTCTCACTGGGCAGGGAAATCAGGGCAATGGCCTGAGTGAAGGGAGTACTAAGCATGTGGACTTCTCCCTACACACCTGCCCCTTGGGATGTGTGAATGAGGAAATGTTGGAAGCCAGGTCAGCAGGCAGGTGACCCAACTGCTCTGTGTAAACAGTGGCTTCTCCCAGTGATGGCTCCTAAGCAGGTCCTAAGGCTCCTAAGCCAGGAAGCACAGCCTTGTCCCCAAAGGACAACAAAGGGCTGAGACCTTGCCCCTCCAGGGAGTCAGGTTTCCAGGGCCACCTTGGACTTTGTCAGTCAGCTGGACCCTAACCCCTGCAGCATCTGGCATCTCCCGAGCGGCACATCTGCAGATGCTGCACGAGCTCACACTGCCATGCTTACTGTTTGTCCCCCGTTTCTTTTTAAGACAACTTCATCTTTTTTCCTGTTTTCAGAGGCATTAACCATTCAAGGATGTTCCCAGTTTACATTAGAGAATTATTAGCCCAGCCCAGCCCGGGGAAGGAGCTTTATAGAGGAAGCAGGAATGGTTTAAAAAAAAAAAATTGTGTGTGTGTGTGTGTGTGTGTGTTACACATGAGGCCAATTTTCCTTTGCCTTTAATGAATCACCTGGTGCACTAAGATGCCCCTCCCCCTTCCGTGCGTGTGCTCATTGGAACCCTTGCTGGCATCCATGTGCACATGCAAACTTGTGCTCATGTACAAGCATGCAAAGATATGCACAGAACACACATCTGTGTGTGTCAGCAAAGGGGGCTCTTGCCCTGCCTTCTGATGGCCCCTGGCTGTCTCTCATCTCCGGGAGGCATGGGTAGCCTGGGTCACCTGCACTTGGAGTAGTGCCCGAGCAGCTGCACACTTCAGAAGCTACAACTCCTAGATGAGCCTAGAGTGAAAGCCTCCATTCGTAAGTCACTACCTGCGCTGGGGAGTCACTGCCTCTGCAGCCCCACCCCATCTGGACACACCGTAGGACTCCAGCAGTGGAACGCTAGGTTGTTTAAGGACATCTCTTGGCCTATGTTTACATGTCTCCTGGGCTGTGGAGGGCCCTAAGAACTCCACCCAGATACCTAGCTACATTCTAAGGGTGTGGTGGGCATGCACTGACCTTGGGTAAGGGGGAGTTTTCAACTGAGCTGGTGAGGCCAGGGCTGCTGTCTTGTGACTCTATGGGAAACAGGTTCACAGAAGGACACGCCTATCCCTTTCGGTGTCGCCTCTCTGTACCCTGAGGAAATCTGTGATGCGTTCAGAAGCCCAGGCTGAGCATGCCGGGGCCGCTCTTTCCTCTCCTGGCAGTGCCTCCTGCATTCTTGCAGGCTCTGCATCCAGACTGCCAAGACCAACCAAAAATCTGCTCTGGGTTCCAGAAGCATCTTCCTCCAGAGAGCTGCAGGGAGTTTACAAACCCACGCTGCCTCTCCTATCCCCCTCTCCACCCCAAACCTGACACTGCCGTGAGTCAGAGGGAACGCGGACACAGCCTGGCTGCCTCGCCAGCTCTTGCTTCTTGAGGCCTTCTGTCATTGTTGTCCATGCCTGCCCTGGACAGCGAGCGTTTCTAAAGGTGCCAGAGCCTCATAGTAGGCTGCCCTAGGCAGGGGCTCCGCTGGCCTTCCCACACGGCTCAGTGAAGATGCCACACCGTGCAACCAGCCATGTGGGCCACCAGCACAGGAAGGAGGGGACCCACGAACAGCCACCACCAGCTCCTGAGTGCCTCTGTGGTCCCGTACAGGGACACCCATCCTAGCCAACACCTTGAGCACAGGTGCCCTACCCCCTAGGGATAACCCTCTCTTCTCTGTTTCTATAAAAAAAAGGAAGTCCAAAGCATTTAAATGTGTTACCTTTCTTCATCCGTATAGACTCCCAAAACAAAACTCGGTACAAATCTTTATTTTTTGATTTAAAAGCTATAATGGAAAATTATAGGGAGAGTATTCATTACGGCAGGTGTCTATCTGTAAGAAAAAAAAATATATATCTCTATATGTCATATAGCTTGTTAGCAAGTTTATTTTTTAAATGAAAGGTAAGAAAAGAAATTGATCTGAAATATATACCACGAGAAATCCCACGTCCTGTCAAACTGTCAGTATTTTATAAATAAACTTTTTTTTTTTTTTGAGTTCTGAAGCAGCCGTCACTTTTTTCCCCCTCGCTACAAATTCTGTTCCTCAAATATTTGTTTCTATTTCTAGCCACGTGGGGATTGCGCAGAGCGAGTCAAGGGCAGGACTGATCAACCGCCTTAATGCATCAGCGCGTGGTATCTGTCTCTACCTTCAGATGTGACGTACTCCTTCAGGCAGGGAATGCAGCTCAGTGGAAGGACTTCTGCATGCAGAGGTTTTGGGTTTGATCCCCAACACCAAACGAAGAAAAAGAAAGAATATGTTGACTTAAGTCTCGGGGCTAAGAGCCCCTCAGATATGTGATGCCGCTAACAACGGTTGATCATGACAGCGGGACAGCAGGGTGTGGGAGAGATGTCTCAGCAGCTAAGAGCGCTTGTAGCCATTGCAGAGGTCCCAAGTTCGGTTCCCAGCACCCACATCATTGGGCTGCCCACAACTACCGCTGGCTCCAATTCTACGGGATCCAACTCCCTTTTCTGGTCTCCACGGCCACCTGTACACACAGACACACACACACACACACACACACACACACACACACACACGCTAATAAATGAAATTAAAAAGAAATACTCATAAAGCCATAATGACAGTGAGGGGTGACACATACATGCCACACTCCGTGCCCAGCCTGGATTAATAATCACTTGACATGCAGTAACTGATGAAGCCCTTGTGACAGCCGAGGGGGTTGACAGGAGCGGATCATTTAAGAGTCTTGCTCGAAGGGGAGTGGCAGAGCCAGGATTCATCTGTACTAAAGCAGTCTGACCCTGGAGGCACGTACCCTCAGAGACCTGGCGAGGCAGCTCCTTCCTAACCCACGACCCCCTTTGGTTTTTTGTGACAGGGTTTCTCTGTTGTAACTCTGGCTGTCTTGGAACTCACTCTGTAGTCCAGGCTGGCCTCAAACTCAGAGATCTGCCTGCCTCTGCCTTCCGAGTGTTAGGATTAACGGTGTGCGCCACCACTGCCCTAGTTTTAAACTCTACAAATCATTGTGCCCAGGTCCACTTAAGGTTGTGGTAGGATTTTTTGTTGCGCATGTGTTTACTCCCCCCCCCCCCCCAGTCTTACATCCCAGACTGGCCTGGAAGTCACAACAATCCTCCTGTCTCAAGCATCCCAAATGCTGGGATTACAGGCTGTTGGACTGATCAAAATACAATTAACAGCATTTGAGAGGCAGAGGAAGGCATATCTCTGTGAGTTCAAAACCAGCTTGGTCTATATAGTGAGTTCAAGGCCAGCCAGGGCTACATAGTGAGACCTTGTCTCAAAAAGAAAAAGAGATCAAAATGGAAAAATATATGTAGATTAAATAGTTTAGTTTTTACTTAAAATGCACAAATGTAAATTCGTTCACCAATCTGCTGGTATTGAGCCGTGACATTATTCTCTTTCTGCAAGTTGGCAGATCTCTGTGATCATCTATTTACATAAATCACACTTAGAAAGCAACATTGGTGCATTCCTCTTTCTGCTTCTTTCTTTTTCTTCTTTTCTTCCCCCTCCTCACCCTCTTCTCCCTCTTGTTTCATTTTAAAGATGTTTTTAAAATATGCACTTTGTTTTATGTGTATGGGCGTTTTGGCTGCATATGAGTGTGTGCACAGAGTATGTGCAGTGCCCTTGGAGACCAGAAGAGGGCGTCGTCGGTTGCCCTGGAACGGGAGTTACAGATAGTTATGAGTTGAGCTGTGGGTGCTTTTAACCACTGAGACGTCTCTCCACCCCCTTTTGGAGCTCAACGCTGTCCTCTTCTTTCAGCTTCTGAGTAATCAGATTACAGACATGGACTACTATGTCTGACCTTTCTTTCTTTCTTTGTTTAAAAGAAGGTCTCACTTGGTAGCCCAGGCTGGCCAAAATTCACTGTGTAGTCCAGACGAGTCTGAAGCTCGCAGCAATTCTCCTGCTTCCGCCCCCCCAAGTGCCTAGATGACAGGCAAGAACTATCATTTCCAGTTTAAGCTTCTGTTTATTCAAGTGTGGTGACATGTGCACTTTAATCCCAACACTTGGGAGGCAGAAGCAGTCAGATCTTTATGAGTTCAAGGCCAGCCTGGTTTACATAGCAAGTTCTAGGACAGCCAGGGCTACACAGTGAGATGAGGTCTCAATACCACCCCACCCTGCAAAAAGAAACTGAAAACAATAAAAACAGCATCGCGTGTGTGTGTGTGTGTGTGTGTGTGTGTGTGTGTGTATGCGTGTGTGCGTGCATACATACACTTGTGTAAATATGTGCATGTCACTGCACATGTGTAAAGGTCAGAGAATGACTCCTCCCACAATTTGGGTCCAGGGGATTGAACTCAAGTAGTCAATATCTTGACTCACAGAGCCGCTCACTCTTGCCAACTTTGAGTTTCTATTTCTTGTCTTTCTTAGTGTCTAGGTCTTCTCTTTTTTTTGTTTTTTGTTTTCATGTTCTTCTATTAAACCACAAATCTGTAGGGTGCGGGCTCCAGCAACGCAGGCTCCTTCCAGCTAGCTCTCATGCAGCCTGCTTCTCCCAGAGGCTGGCACAGGCTGGGGTGCTGCAGGTGAACCCAGGTACCTTCTCTTCAGTTTCTTTCTTCTTTGCCTGTTTCTGGCGATGGCCCCTGCTCTTAGAGCGCTTTCTGTGCTCGGTATACACATTCATCTCTCTGCCAGACTCTCGCGCTTCCCTGGCTTGTTTACAGCAATGCCAACAGCACGCTGAGTGACACTCTGGCCTCTCTGGTTCCGTCACAGTGACATTTATGGGGCGTTCCATTTTGAGCAGTGCTCGTTTCTCTGATATCAGTATCGCCCCTGCAGGTACACATAGTCAAAAGACCAACTCCCCGTTCTCGAAAATGTCCAGAGAACATACAGTGGGTGCCTCTCTCCCCTCCCTCTGTGTCCTTTTGGGGAATTACTGGCAGATGATGGCTCTGGTCAAAAGGTTGAGTTCCTATGTCTTTAACGAAAAGCAGGAGTTTACAGAGATGGCCGGTTGCTGAGAGAGCAGACCTCTAACTCTCATGCTCTTTCCCCGAGATTCTCCAGGCCCTACCCATGACTAAGTCAACAAGGCTTTTTTTGTTTTTTTTTTTTTGTTTTGTTTTGTTTTTTTGTAGCTTCCCTTTTACCAAAGGGAACATAATTTGCAGAGAAATAACCATTTTCTGTTTCCACTCTTATTTTGCATCTTACGTCATAGTTTACGAGATTATGTAAAGACGCTCAAAAGGCCTACCAGCATAAATGAGTTCCGGGCAACTGACACTTTGTAAACAACCCGACTGGGGAGGGGACATATGAACCTGACAACAGCCTGCCACCTTCGGCATGCGGGACTCTAGAGGGGTCTGCATGTTCCTCGAGGGAATCTAAGGCATGCATTGAATCCAGGAGTTGCCTAAGAGGAGGTCAGATGAGAGATGTCTGTTTATACCACCCTGCAAGCCCCGTGTACTGTACTTGACAACTGATTCTCACGTTCCTAAGAGGTTCTCAGCGGTCATTTTGACTGCGTATAATTTCGAAGCCCCTTTCCCACATTAGAAGTAACTTCCGGACCCACGCTGCCTGAGGATGTTTGCTTAAAGTATAATGACAGGGCCTCTTTTGGGCCTTGGCTCCAAGATTAACAAAAAGAAGGGAAACCATGGTCTTACCGCAAAGGGCCTCAGCCATGTGTCGCAAATTTACTGTAGGAACCGTGCCCAGTGCGTGCCCAAGGACGAGGCTGTTAGGAACTTTGCTATTCGGATCACAGTGGGGGCATCTGCCGTTGGGGGCATTAGCGAAACAAGTGTTTTTACTGCTTGTGTGCTTCCCGAGCTCTGTGTCAAGCTGCATTACAAGCTGTGCTGCTCACTGCAAGGGCGTCAGGGGTGGATCTCATGAAGCCAGGAAGGACCGAACAACCACCACAGCTTAGACAGGACCCACGACCTCCAAAGCTCACATAGAGAGCTGGCTTCGTAAGTTCAGAAGAAAAACATCTGGGAAAATAAAATAAAATGGGGATTGAAATTGTGTGTGTGTGTGTGTGTGTGTGTATGTATGTGTATAATTACATGGAAGTCAGGAGAATAGGAAGATTCTAAAACAGTCTCTCTCTCAAAAATGTTGGGACTTAAAGTGCTTCTTTGTTTTCTTTTTCTTTCTTTCTTTCTTTTCTTCTTCTTTCTTTTTGTCCTGTTAAGATGGGATCTCATCATGCAGACACTGTATGGAGCCCAGACTGGCCTAGAATCACAATCCTTCTGCCTCCATCTCCCACAGACTGGGATACAGGCCTGTGCCACCAGGCCCAGCCCTCCTAGTTTATTTAGGTGAACTAAATGAGCCCTGATCTACCTACCATCAGTGAGATCTCAAGGGGTGGGGGCAGGGGAGCCACGCATAGTGGCACAGGCCTTTAATGCCAGCACTCAAGAGGCAGAGATAGGCAAATTTCTGCAAAACAGGGGTCTGGGAAGGTGACTCAGTGGGTAAGAATGTCTGCACTGCAGGCAGGAGGACCTGAGTTCGAATCCCCACGTAAAATGATGGACATGATTGTATGTGACTACAAGCCCAGCCCTGGGGATGGAGACAGGCACCGTTTGGTCCCCATCATTCCCGTCCTCCATTCTCATGTCAAATCGTGTTCTGCTCTCCTTCAGGACTCTCTATAGCTGGGAGTTATGTCCGGAAAACTGAATCTTAGGAATTCAGGGACACTTTGGAGGAGGTAAACAGGCCTATCAGTGCACAAGGCAAGCTGCAAGGCAACCTTAGACCCAGTCGAGTCTCAACTGGAGAGAGATTTGGGGAGAGAGCTATGCTGGTTAGGATTCTTTTTTTTTTTTGTCAACTTGACACAAACTACAGTCACCTGGGATGAAGAACTGACTCTGTCAGATTGCCCTGTAGGTGAGCCTGTGGGGTGTTTTCTTGATTGTTGATTACTGCAGAAGGGCCCAGCCCACTGTGAGTGGTACCACCACTGGGCACATGGTCCAGGGCTGTATGAAAAAGCAAGCCGGGCAGGTCACAAGCCAGTAAGTAAAGTTCCTCAGTGGCCTCTGTGTCAGTTCTTGCCTTGGCTTCCCTCAGTGATGGACTGAGGCCTGTAACCTGAAGTTAGCGTTTTTATCACAGCAACAGAGACCAGCCCAGGACAAGCTCCCTCTCCTGAGTTATGGGTAAGGTACTGGAACACTACAATGGGTACGCCAAGACACAGAGATATGACAGCTGAATGTCATTCTCACCTATACATAGCATGGCCAATGGGATCAGAAGTTTCTAGAACTTGCAGAAAAAGCTGGAGAGAGAGAGAGATACCCAGTGGGGGTAGGGGTGGAGGCTTGCCCTTCTCTCTTCCCATGATCTTCTCCTGTTGGAGCTCCTTGTAATTCAATTCCCAATGAGGATTAAGGGTGTGGGGGTGCAGCCCATGTAGAAAAGACTCCCAGTGGGGTACAGAGTAACACAGGGCATAGAAAGGAAGGTAGGACAGACAAGAACCAACAGGCCCATAGCAAGATCTACCGGTGTTATCCAGGGAAAGTTCCAGGCTTGAGCCCACCATATGTACCCCTTGTACAGTCTTTCCTCAGTGTCCCCAAAGGGTAGAACAGTGGATTCCGTGTGGTGTCTTGGCATTTCTGTTGCTTGCTAGCTCTGCCACAGGCCTGTTCTGAGACCTCACTGGTATATCCGTCAGTCCTAACATTTGCAGCAGCCCTCAGATGTGGAAACATCCCACCCTCCCCACAAATAAGGACACATCCCCTAAAGGGACCTGCTGTGGAGACACCAGGGCCAGGATTTGAACCCAAGCCTAACCAGTGCTATAGTGTCCCCTTTGGCTCAAAGTTTAGACACTGCTCAGCACAGAGGAGGAAGGTATAATACTTGGGGGAGATCCCTAAACTCTGTGTGGGTGGCAGATCAGTAGGAGGCGTTGGCAAATCTTCTGCCATCATACTGGCCATCGGGGACATATGAATCGGTGAGCATGTCGGTGTTTTGGGTAGATTTCATGTATGGGTATCAAAATTTTAGCTGGAGATGATTTCACATGTGGCCAAATAGCATTCTGGTTTGTTTTGTTTTCCCCAACTCACCAACCGTTTTTAGCTCACGAGCCACATAGAAACAGAATGGGCTGGTGGTTTTTCTGGTGTCTAGTGCGGCTTGGAGTCAAATCTACACTCATCGGACCTTTGTAGGTTTTTGGTATGGCCCCTGGATGAGGAAGGCAGGTTAGAGTGATGTTTCCCAAATTCACATCCACTAGGAACCTCAGAAGTTGTGTCTTTACAAATGTAATTAGTGAAAAAGAGGTCTGAAGAGGAGAGGAGCAGACACATCTAGAAGGCCGGGTGAAGGCAGAGGTAGGCACGGTGGCTCACAGTAATCCTGGCACTTGGGAGCCTATAGGGAGACTGTCTGGGCTACGTGGCAAGACTCTGTCCCCAAACTGGGGCTGGAAGATGGCTTAGTTGATGAAGTGCTTGAAGTGCTTGCCATGCAAGTGTGAGGTACTTGGTTCAATCTCCAGAATCCATGGTAAAAAGACAGGCACAGTGGCCTGAACTGACAAGCGTGGCCCCAGGGAGACAGAGACAGACCACTCCTTGGGGCTTGATGGCCAGCCAAGCCCGCCCTAACGGACAAGTTCCAGAGAAAAGGGAGAGACCCTATTTCAAAAAAAAGGTGGACAGTGTCTGAGGAACACCACTCAATGGTTGTCCCAGCACTTGAGAGGCAGAGGCAGGTGGGTCTCTGTGAGTTCAAGGCCAGCCTGGTCTACAGAGTGAGTTCCTAGACAGCCAGAGTTACAACAGAGAAACCCTGTCTCAAAAAAAAACAAACAAAACAAACAAACAAACAACACCAAAAAAACCCCTCAAAAACCCACAGATTGAGACTAAGTGATGGTGACCCCACTTGTCCTGACTAGTTTTATGCCAACTTGACATAAGCTAGAGTCATCAGAAAGGAGGGTTCCTCAATTGAGGAAATGCCTCCATAAGATCAGGCTATAGGCAAGCCTGAAGGGCGTAGTTGGTGATTGATGGGGAAGGGCCCAGCCCATTATAGGTGGGCACACTCCAGGGGCTGGTGGTCCTGGATTCTCTAAGAAAGGTTGAGTAAGCCATAGGGAGCAAGCCAGTAAGCAGCATCCCTCCACGGCCTCTGCATGCATCAGCTCCTGCATCCAGCTTCTGACCCTGTTTGAGTTCCTGTCCAGACATCCTTCAGTGATGGACTGTGATGTGGAAGTGTCAGCCAATTTAACCCTTTCCTCCCCATCTTGCTTTTGGTCATGCTGTTACATTGTAGCGATAGACATCGCCAAGGCATCACTACAAGCTAATAGATGGAAGAGTTACCAAGACTCATTAGAAGTTTCAAGAGGCTAGAAGGGGCACCCCCATCACACCAAAAGTACCAGGCAGACATCTTAAATTTTGAACTTCTGCTCTCCACGTCTGTGAAGGATACATTGCTGTTGGTGTAAACCACATCAGAGTCTGTGGTCGTGTGTCCCGGCAGACCTAGGCGGCACCTACAAAACTGTCCTTGGAACTGATGTGTGCTTCCTTTCTCTCTAGGGGTTTGAGTCAATAAACTCACAGGGGCTGATGGTATCCCAGAGCTGGGGACCTCAGTCCTCCCTTCCCCTTCCTCCCCCAGCAATATTAAATTTCTGTAGAAAACTCCAGCCAGTCCTGAGTTAAATTGGCAATTATAGGATGCTTGCCTTCCTGCCTCTCCCTGGCTTCCCCTGTTTAAATTGTCTCCGCCTCTCACCGAGAGCTAAGCCCCTCCTTCTCTGACTAGAACTAATCACCACTAGCCAACCAGCCAAACACTAACCCCGAATGCCAGGGACCAGAACTGAGGGCTTCTGCCCTCTGGGGGAGCACAGAGGACACGGGGAGCTTGGTTGTGATGGAGACGGAACCCAGTGCATTCTTGGCTGGCACCAGGTCTGAATGTGGGAGGCAGGAGCAGACATCTGGCCTGGTGACTGGGGCCTCATCACCCTCACCCGACTCTGGGATTGCAGAGGGGAAGATCAGACTAAATTCACCACGATCTAGAAGCCAACAGTCCAGCTGTAGACAGAGGAAGGAAACCAGAAGCCGTGCATACTTGGGAACATCACGATAACGTGCTCCAGGGCACTGCTATGCTTTGCATAAACTCACTCATTCAATGTCCCAATGACATGAGAGAGACAGAGACACAGGGAGCAAAGCCAGGGTTGCCAGAGACATAGGCAATGCCTGGATATCGTCACAGACAAAACATAGCTTAAAGAGGGTTCGACTCCCAGGGGCGATGGCGCCTGTCTACCTTCCTGACCCAAAACATCATGCCTTCCCTGACTCCTAAGCCTGGGACACTCAGGCACGGACTCTTGGGTGCAGATAAGTAAGGTCCAGTTTAAGGCCCCCCGGGGCCACTTAGAAATAGTGTTGACAATCTCAGCCTAGTTTGTTCCCATGGCATTTGTCCCTTAGGGTTTAGGGAAACTCTGGGAAGAATCCAGAAGATTTGGATGGATGGGAGCGGCAAGAGGTAGGAGAAGCCACCTCAGAATTAGTGCGGATGTCATTCTTAGACGGAGACCCCCTGGGGAGGGCCAGAAGGAGGTGGCCGAGGGCTGTGATAGCCACATCTGACCGCAGCTGTCCATCAGCTCCCACCCCCACGCCGTCCTTCCCCTGTAATCAGCCACTGCCTGTGCTTGTCCAGCCCCACCCTCCTGCCTAGACCAGTCCTGCAGACACCGGGGCTGTGAATCAGAGGCCCGGCTCGTTTCTGCAACCCTCTGTGGTTCTTGGTGTGAAGGCGGTGTGGGGTTGTTCAGGTCAGGATGCTTGGATTTCACCATAGCGGGAGTTCCCGGGGTGCTGCCTCAGGGAGCTTCCTCTGGTGGGGGAACACACCCTCAGACACCCAGGGAACAGGCAGCAAGGAACTGCATGAGAGAAACAGTGTAAGGGAAATGACAGCTCAGTAAACTGACTCAATGGCAAGTGACAGTGGGCCTCAGAAGAGGCAGGCACAGGAAGCAAATGGGTCATTTGGGGAACCCGCCAGCCTCTTAATAGCGGCAGCCCTTAATGGCTGGCGACGTGGGGAGGTGAGAGCCCGGGGCTTGCCAGGTTCTTCTGATTTGGAAAGACTCAGAAATCAAAGTTATGTAAATTCCCCTTATGTTTAAATACTAGCAGCTAAAACCACCGCATATATTGTAGACAAACCCGAGACAGACTGAGTCCTCTAAAAACTGCTCCAACAGTCTCCTGTCTTAGATACTCTTAACGTTGCTCCCTCAGAAAGGCAGTGTTCAAAAACTGGGTGTGGTGGAGCGGGCCTGAAATCCCAGCACCTGAGACAGGAGGATTAGACGGTAAGGTCATCCTTGGACATGGTGAGTTTGAGGCCAGCCTTGAGCCCCATGAACCTGTCTTAAGGCAGGGATGCGGTTCCTGTTGCCTCCCTTTTAACCGCGGATGGAGGAGCCGCTGTGTCACTTTTAAAGCCAGGTCCTTGGGGTTTGGCTTTCTTTCTGTAGTTTTCTTCACCCCAGAGCCCAGGCTGGACTGGAACTCACCGTGTGGTCCAGGCTGGTTCCCTACTTGAGGCAGTTCCCCTGCCTCAGCCTCCTAAGCTCCGGGCTTACAGATATGACGTGCCATCTCAACATTTTAAGTCGTTGCCGTGAATCGATTACCTGATCGCAAAAAAAAAGTCCCGTCTCCATCTCTCTTCCTGAAGCTGTGATAAAATACCCCGACAAAATTCCAGCCCTCGGGAGGCAGAGGTGGACAGAGCCCTGTGAGTTCAAGGCTAGCCTAGGCTACATAATGAGCCAGCCCTGGCTATGTTGTGAGACCGCGTCTCGAAAAAGGAAATCAAACCAAACAACCAAAAATCCTGACGAAACCAATTTAAGGGTTTAAGGGAGACGTTTACTCTGGCTCACAGTTTGAGGGTACAGACCACCATAGCAGAGACGTCAGTGTGACAGGAGCAGCTGGCCGTGTCCTATCCGTAATCGAGAAGCACAGACCAATGAATGCTATGCTGCCGCTGTAGCAAAAAAAAAAAGTTTAATCATTATTATTATTTATGTGTTTGGAGTGTTCTGCTTGCATATATGTCTGTACACCACATGCATGCCTGGTACCCAGGGAGGCTAGAAGAAGGCATTGGATCTCCTGAAACTGGAGTTACAGACACAGTTGTAAACTGCCATGTGGGTGCTGGGAATCAAACCCTTGTCCTCTGGAAGAGCAGCCAGTGCTCTAACCACTGAACGTCTCTCCAACCCTCCCCCTCCTCTTTCTTCTTATACAGTCCAGGATCTCAACCTAGGGGATGCTGCCACCCACAGTGGACAGGTCTTCCCACCTCAATTAACCTAAACAAGATAATCCCCCACAGGCATGCCTAGAGGCCTATCTCCCAGGTGATTCTAAATCTCATCAAGTTGACAATTGAGATTCACCACCACAAGTTCCAAACCCCCAATACCAGCGAGTGTGGTTTTACTTGGAAATATTCTACAGCTAATGGACTTAAAATGAGGTCACTGGAATGAGGCTTAGTCCAACATGACTGGTGTCCACATCGAAAAAGGAAAAGTTGGCCTGGCATAGTAGTGCACACCTTTAATTCCAACACTCAGGAGGCAAAAGGCAGGTGGATCTGTGTGAGTTCAAGGCCAGCCTGATCCACAAAGCAAGTTCCAGGACAGCCAGGGCTGTTGTACAGAGACACAAAAAGAGGAAAAGTCGAGTCAGGCACGGTGCTGTATATCTCCACAGTAGTGGATAGGCTGAAGCAGGAGCATTGCAAGTTGGAGGCCAGCCTGGGCTACATAATGAGGCCCAGTCCCAAAATCTAAAACAAGGCAGTGGCGGAGAGTAAGAGGACATCTGGACACAGAGATAAACAGAGACACAAATGTGGAGTGAAAAAGCTATGTGAAAACAGAGACTTACAAGGCTACATCAGCCCAGGAAAGGATTCAGGAGCCAAAAGAGAGAGGTGTAGAATATGTTGTCCTGTACTGGACTTGTAGCCTCAGGTACTATGAGACAATAATTTTCAGCAGCTGGTCACTTTCTTGTAAAGAAACCCAAACCATTTTATTGGTCACCATCTCGTGAGGAAGCCCACAGGCTTCTGTGTACAGAGATCACGCTTAGGCGTTCTGACTCACAGCCCAGCTGAGACCCCAGCTGACAGGCGACATCAGCCACCAGCCTAAGGATGAGTCAGGTGGTCCCAGGCCTAGTGTTGGAGTCTCCCAGCTAAGACTCTATCAGTGAGCTACTACACGTGACACTCTTAGAAGCCAGCCTAACGTCTTATAAAGACTGAAGTGTATGGAGGGCTTCCTGCTGTTACGATTGGTGTCATAATTTGCAGATGGTACCTTGAAGCTTTGGGTCTCCCAGAAGTGCCCCAGGGACTTGATTGAAAGAGACAGAGCAGATGGGACTCTGGGACCTTGGTTTCTAAAACAGCAAGACCACACCATTGGCTTTAGGATTCTACAGCCTCTCTCAGAGCGAGCCGGGAAGGAGGCCCTCTGTTTACAAAGGAGACATTTGAAAACCACCCTTGTAGCTGAATGAGCAGCAACCCTGGGTTGGGGTTGGGGGTGGGATGGGGGACTTCATCCCAGGTTCTGCCAGGTTCTGATCTTTTGGATCAGTAGTTCTTAAATTTCCCAATGCTTCAACCCTTTAATACAGTTATGTTGTAGAGACTCCCAACCATAAAATTATTTTCAATACTACTTTATAACTGTAATTTTTTGTCAGGAATAGTAACGTAAATATCTGATATGCAGATGGTCTCTCGCAACTCCAGTGAAAGGACCGTTCAAATCCCAAAGGGGTAGCAACCCACAGGTTGAGAACTGCTGTTTTAGATGGTCCCACCCTCCCCTTCTGGATTTGACTTTCTGTTCTGTGAGATAAGTAGCTATCTCTTGCAGCTTATTCTCCCGGAACTAGCCACACCATTGGCTCAAACAATAAGGGGATGGGGAGGGGCAGCAAGATGTCTCAGGAGGTAAAGACGCCACCAAGTCGGATGACAATCTGGGTTCAATATTCTGGGACTCACAGATGGAAGGGGAGAGAGAAGACTCCTGAAAGTTGTCCTCTGACCTCCACACGTATGCAACCGTATATGCACATTTATACACACACACACACACACACACACACATCCCTCAAATAAATGATGTAATAAAAAATAAAAAATAAATGAATAAATAAACAGGGGTGGAGAGATGGCTCAGCCTTTAAGAGCACTTGGATGCTCTTCCAGAGGACCCTTTGGTTCAATTCCTAGAAGCTACTTGGTAGCTCACAACCATCTGTAACTCCAGTTCTAAGAAACCCAATGGCCTTTTCTGGTCTCCAAGGGCACCAGGCACCCACGTGGCACGCAGACACACATGCAGGCAAAGCACCAATACACAAAATAAAAATAAGCTTTAAGTAAGCAGTAAAAATTAAAAAGAAGGGAACACACTTCCACATCTTTGGTTCATCCTAGATCCGGCTGTAAAGGCTCCCAATACCTCTCCCCTAGTCTTCTAGGACACTCCTCAGCAACCTTGGACCAAGTTTCACTTTGCCAGAGGATGCCCTGATGTCAAGGGACATGTCCTTCGCTATGCCGGTGCTCTGGGCTCAGGGCTTGGGTCTGGGGCACTCCTTTGCTGAACCTTCACTGTGAGTTTACTTAACATGACTCTTGCCTTCAACTACAAGTGCTTTCTGAAGAGCAGCTGACTCGTGGCGATGACAGGGGCTTGGGGAATGGAGAATGCTGGTGTCCTGGGGCATGAAGCTGTCAGGCTGGGAAGTATAAATCAGCCTTGACATCAGACTTGGTTGAGTTATTGTTATGACTCAAAAGCTTCCCGGTACTAAAGGACACACACACACACACACACACACACACACACACACACACACACACTCTACTCCAAGATCACATTTAGGATACTAAAAACTCCAAAGAAGGAAACCAACCCCCAAAGACAGTGTCACAACATCCTTCACCTCGCCCTTCCCTCCAGATAATGGCTCCATACTCGATCTCATTGACAATCAGTTCTAGGTTGATTTGTCTAGAGAGGAGACCGAGACAGATGTTTCTCACATCTGCCTTTTTCTCCCTGACAGCCTCCCTTCTACACTCAGAGGTTAGGACCCTGCAGGCTAGGGCGAGACAGAAATATGAAATCCCTGGAAGCCCAGCCCATGGGTCTGAGATGTTGAGGCTCCGGATGAAGGGAGGGAAGAGGGGCTAGAGGAGTTTCCCAACTAGAGACACGGGGGTGAGGGGGGCACCTGAACCTCCTTCGTTGAGGGGCTGCTCCTCTAAGCACAAGGGCCAGCTGAGCAGAGGTGTCACATCATGTTGGGCCTAAGAGGATTCCAAGTGACGCCTTCAGCTCTAATCAGCTTCCTCTTTACCCCTGGGCTTTGCAGTGAGCTCAAGGGAACGATTTAATTGGCAGTAGCAAAGGTAGTGATTTTAGCCATTCCCATGGCCTTCTAGCAGAGCCTGGAAGCAGGATGAGTCTCCTTAAAATGATGCTGAAGACTGCTGTGCAGATAAGAGTCTGCTGTCTTGGTAAGTTGGCATCCTTTCTCCCTAGTAACCTCCCTTTCCCCACCATGCTCGACTTAGTGACATGAGCCCTCATACCGTCTACTAGAATCTCCCTTCTATCCTGCTTCCCTGGTTACAGGGTCCTTCCTAAATGGGGTTTGGGACTTTCCTGGGGTATCATGTTAGGCAGTTTGTGCAGTCTTCCAGGTTTTTTGTTTGTTTGTTTGTTTTCATTTTTGTTTTTGTTTTTCAAGACAGGGATTCTCTGTTGTAACCCTGGCTGTCCTGGAACTCACTCTGTAGACCAGGCTGGCCTCGAACTCACAGAGATGCCTCTGCCTCCCGAGTGCTGGGACTAAAGGCGTGCGCCGCCACCACCCAGCCAGGCTTCCCATTTTTAAATGTACTGTTGTATATGTGCGTGAGGTGTACTGTGAGTGCGCACGTCGCGGTGAGCGCATGGAGGTCAGAGGACAACTGCATGGTTGGCTCCTGCTTCTACCGTTACGTGGGTTCTGGGATGGAACTCAGCTCATCGGGTTTGCATGGCAAGTACCTTCACCCACTGAGCAAGCTAGATGGCCCAGGCTTCTGTTTTTAACCTGAGAAATGGTATTGATGACATCTGCTCCTTGAGTTTAAGAGGCAGAGTCTGTAATCGCTTGATCAATAAATGAAAAGTCCAAGGGTGGCTCCTAGCTTCTTTCCTTCTTTTTTGAGATGGAGTTTCACGTAGCTTAGGCTGACTTTGAACTCTCTTGAACTTCTGAATGCTGAAATTACAGGCATGCGTTCCTGCTTTATGTGCTCCTAGAGATCGAACCCAGGACTTTGTAAAGCTCTATACCAACTGAGCTACCTCCCCAGTTCTGGCTCTCGCCTTTTCTAAGTGTTCCTACTGAAGGCATGTGTGCCTTGCGAGGAAAAAAGGCCTCCTTCCTCCACGAATGCCTGTCCTTTAGCCATCGCTCAAGGGCCTGGGGGACTTCTAGCTAACAGGGGCTGATCTCCTCCAGCAGAATTGTATCTCTGCCTAGCTCTCCAACTGCTGAGAGAGAATGATGGGAGGGCCACACCCTAGTGGAGAAGCCCACTTAGAAACCCACTTAGCAGATGCCTAGGCCTTGATGCTTACAGTGTAGTTCATAGTGGAGTCCTTGCTCAGTGTGTATGAGATCCTGAATCCCATCTTCAACACAGGGGAATGAGACTCAGCTGAGGCCTGCCTCCTGAAGATAACGCTGCTAATGGTTTTCTGTTAGCATAATTCTGGGACACATTGATAGGGGTGGACCAGTTCTGTGCAAAGATGGACGCCAGGGACCAGGCCAGGTCCAGCTGGCACTTGACTTTGAAACGGCTTGGTGCCTTCTGTGTGGCCTTAGCTCAATTTAGCTTCAGCCTCCTTTTACTGCATATGAACACCACAGGGCATGTGCCCATGTGGCATGCATTGCACAGGCCTGGGGGAGGTCAAGTGGCTTCTTTCGGGCCATGTAACGACAGCTGGCATTCAAACCTAGGATCTTATGTTCCTGATCTGGGCTTGCAGATACTAGGGCACCAAGAGGCCCACTGAGGAGCAAGCCTGGGCTCTCTCTGTCTCTCCTGGGCTTCAGAGCTCTGTCACCCAATGCATTCCTTCCAGGGACCATTCTTCTAAGACATGTTGTCTCTGGTTGAAGTTTATGCTAATTTTGTCAGGAGCCCAGAGCTCTGGCTGGATCTTTCTTGCCCACTCTCTTCAACCTTTTGAATAACACCTTCTCCCACTATCTTGGAAATTTCCCAGCTCGGGGGTGAGGGGCAACCTGTTATTAAGGATGGTGAACAGGGACACTGAAGTTTTGTTGGCAAGCACCGACAAACAGGCTCAGCCACCCATCCTCAATACATCAAAGAGAGGGAAATAACAGTGAAAAGCAAGGAAAGATTTATTCAATAGGCACATTGGGAAGAACAAATAATGAGGGCCAGTGACCCCACCAAGTCATTCTTTGGGGTACCATCATGAGGTTTAGGTTTGAAAAGAGGCCCAGAGGTACGCACAGCTAAAGCTATGGTCAAGGCGTGATATTGTCCACCACGGGTCCATCATGGTCTCAGCTCTAGTCCTCCCCAGAAGATGGTCATGGAAACTCTGTAAAGACTTCTTCTGGAGGACGAATTCCTCCTCTGGCTATCACCAGCTTTTCCCTTCCCCCCAGCATGGTATTCCTGGGAACGTTTTCATTCTCTGGGGATTGTCGTTTCTATAGTTTGAAAGCGCAAGTGTCTGTCTTCCACAAATTCTCTCTTTCCAGGACCCTCTATCCTTTCTTTCATAAAGAGATGGAGGAAACTCAACACTTGATCTAGCAACAATACTAGTAACACGGGTCTAACCTTGGACTTGAAACTTCACCAAGCAGGATTGAGGCTTGGCTGCCTTGCAACTGAACGAAGACTCCTGTGGGTTAAACTATGACTGTGTCTTCTTTACAGATGTGCCTCATCGAGACCAAGCAACTCTCATAAGTCTCACAGCTAAAAAAGCACAATCTACCTGTTCTCGCCCCCCCATCCCCACTCCAAGAGGTCCTCATTTCTGGAAAGATCCATAGCCTGTCTGCTTTGTTACCTCTCCTTCATCTACTTCAGCCTTTCTTTGGGCCTACCTCACCTCCCAGTGTCACTCCTGTCCCCAGAGGTGCCCAGCCAGGTATATAACATCCCCCAGGCCAGGGATCCTCCGATACAGTGATCTCTGTGGCACCAGAACGCATGGGTGCTGTGAGCTTTTCAGAGCTGCTGAGCTGCCATACTGTCCTGGAGTCTGGCCCAGAGGACATTCAATAGAGCACACATCAGGGAGGTTGCAGTCAGAGTTCAGTCTAAAGCAGGGTTTCTTCAGTTTTCCCTACTCTCCTTTCTGCAAGAAGTGTTTGTGACCCCCAGTATAGATGGGCATGTAAAATAAATATACAAATAAGCATTTAGTAATAATAAATCACACATAAATTGATTTTAAAACAGTTTTTAGCCTGGTGGTGATGGCATACCCCTTTAATCCTAGCACTCGGGAGGCAGAGGCAGGCAGATCTCTGTAGGTTCAAGGCCAGCCTGGTCTACAGAGCGAGTTCCAGGACAGCCAGGGCTACACAGAAAAACTCTGTCTCCAAAATACAAAAACAAAACCATGACAATTCTTTGGTATGCATGTAATTTTTCCACTTACTAAAGATGAAATCAAACTTTCATACTAATGAGATGAATGTGCTTGTTTCTTTTTACATAACTAATTAAATATTGGATGAATATCTGATACTGCCGGGTGCAGCGCGTCTTTCCACATTTCACGGAGTTGATGGATACTTTGATTTTGTAACAGTCAGTGATGACAACATCGTTTTGCATGAATATCTGACACAAAATGGCAGAAGTAGGTTCAGGGCCATTTCAGAAATTGTCAGAAATTCCGGCCTAATCCCAAGCCAAAATCCACATAGCATTTTAAAAATATATACATCATATACATATATATGTGTACCTTATATATTATACATATATACAACATATATAAATATTATATGTTACAAACATTGCATAGTTGACTCAAATATTATAAGTAATATATATACTTGTATATATACGCACACACACATATATATGTACATATATGTGTATATATGTATATGTATATATGTGCATATGTATATGTATATGTGTATATATACATATATATGTGTGTGTGTATATATATATATATACATGTATATATATTACTCACAATATTCAAGTCAACTACGCAATGTTTATAATCAAATATCCTAACATGACACAAGCCAGTAGACTGATTTGGGGGCTGGAGAATGGTTCAGAGGTTAAGAGTGTGTGCTGCTCTTGCATAGGACCTGAGTTCAGTTCTCAGCACCCTCTTTGGGTGGCTCACAACCACCTGCAACTCCAGCTCCAAGACATGACACCCTCTTTTGGCCTCTGAGGTCACCTGCATACACATGCACGTCTACACAAAGACACACGAGCACATAATTAAAATTAGAGATATTTTAAAAGATGTAGTAATTTGATGCTTTTCATGCTTTCATGTTTGTTTCTGTTCGTTTGTTTTGAGACAGGGTTTTCCCTGTCATGGCTCTGACTGTCCTGGAACTCACTCTGTAGACTAGGCTGGCTTCAGACTCATAGAGATCACCTGCCTCTGCCTCCCAAGTGCTGGGATTAAAGGTGTGCGCCACCACTGCCTGGCTAAGAAAACTATTTTTAAAAATTAATTTTATGTGAATGTGTTTTCCCTACATACATGTCTGTGCACCATGTGTGCTCAGTGACCATGGAAGCTGGAAGAGGGCGTTGGATTCCCTGGTATTTGATTTAAAGATGGTTGTAAGCCACTATGTGTGTGCTGGGAATTGAGTCCAGGTCCTCTGGAAGAGCTCTCAACTGCTAAGCCACCTCTCCAGCTCCGTTTGTAGGAAAATATTAGAAGTCATTTGTAGTTAATCCGTTACTCATCTGCGAGAGCTTCTGCTGTGTGTGTACAGTAAATACATTGCCATCCATGACATGCAATTGTCTAGAATCTGAGCGGAGGCAGCACTGGTTGGTATTTTGTGGTGCGACAGCATGCACTGTTCAAAGAACAGGTGTTTAGTGTTCAGAACCAAGGCTGCAGTGGATCACGCAACACCACGAGGGCAGGTTGGGCTGTGGGAAGCACCTTGGATTCATTTTGTGTGTTTTGGTCTTTATACATTCAGACGCCATCTTTTACTAGTGCCAGATTTTTCTCAGCCCCTACAGTTAACACTCCTCATAGTTGACGGAAACATGGTCTACAAAAACCGAAGGAAGCCAGCTCTGGTCTCTTGCTCTTTCATTCCTTTGGAAACATAGGTGCTAGCCCTCTTGAAGATTCAAACTGTGAGTCAGACTCCCCACTGTCCCCAGGGAACTTGGGAGAGACCTTTGTCTGGCTTCCTAGGAAGCCCTGGTCACCTAGACCCCAGATGTGTCATGGGCCTGGAGTGTGGGTCAAAGAGCCCCCAAATAGGGTTCTTTAACCCCTCAGTGGGGGATGGCAGTCCCTGAACCGAGCCCTATGAACTCTTTGGTTATTTCCCAGGTACTCCATAGAGGTCAGCCCAAACCACCCGGAGGTGCCCAGCCCAAGCCCCAGGCGATAGTTCTTGACCCTGTCTCCAACCTCAAACTCCCAGATGCCAGGCTCAAAGCCGAGAGGATTCTGCTGCAGGCCCTCAGGTCTGTTTCTTCAGTGGTAGGAGGGCCCAGGATAGAAAGAGTTGTGAGGATACCGGTGTTCTTGTGGGAAGGGACTCTGGAGACTAGCTCCTTCCAAAATCCAAGTGAGGGCTGGCTGTGTGGCTCCAAGGCGGAGGGGCTTGCCTAGCATGCACCAGGCTTGGGTTCAAACCCCAGATCTGCAAAAAAGGGAGAAGTGACCCACCCCAGAACCACACCAGAGTGGGAAGTTGGATTAGCCAACCCATTTAAGGTTAGGGCAACATAAGGTGAACTAACATCCAGCTGTTAATACCAAGAGGTATGCCTGGGGGCGTGCCATTTAGGGTTAGGGCAACATAAGGTGAACTAACATCCAGCTGTTAATACCAAGAGGTATGCCTGGGGGCGTGCTTTGGGGAGGGACAGGCCCACACAGCTGCAGGAATCACGCATGCTCAAACTCCTAAGGCAGGCTTCAGCAGCCCGTGGCAGGCTGAGACATATGCCCGGACTAAAGGATTATAGGTCAGGTTACACCTTAAAGGTTCAGTTGAGACCTTAAATCCCTCCCCAAACTCTGGGGCTTAGCACTTGCCAGCTAGGCGTTCAGGCCTCCAGTTCAGTTCTTCTAGTTGATTTCCCCTGACTATCCACAGATGGCACCAGCCTAAAACGCTGGGTGTGTGTGTGTGTGTGTGTGTGTGTGAAATTTACCTTCAGCAGGGGCGGGGGTGGGGGGGGTGAGGGGGTGGGGTATAAGAGAAAGATCTACAGGACAGGGATTGTAAACAGAGGGGAGAGAATCGAGCAAGTCCTCTGTCTAGACCCCCTGCGGAGAGGAACCCATTTCCACCTGGAAATTTGAGGACTGGGACCCAGGTGACTTTAGACGCTTGCAGTTGAATAAAAAGGGGGAGGGGTTTCAAAAGGACTAACACAGGAAGGCAAACCCAGATTAAAGGAAAACCTGAGAAGATGGAGTTCTGGGCCTGGCCATCTTCTGGGGACGGAGCCCTAAAAATGAGCCAGCTCCAGGATGACCTAGGGACTGCATTCACTTCCCTGCATCGCTAGCAGGAAAAAGACTCCATTTTCTGTAGTGAGGAGGGGACGATGTGCCCCTTTCCCTGACTGGGGGTGGCTGGCTGGCTCTTGAGGTGGGCTGGCATCCCTAAACGATTTATTGAACGTGAAATGAAAAGAGATGAGGGAGAGGGGAGAAGTCTCCCAGAAAATCAGAGAAGAATTTATGGAACAGATGAGATTTATACCAAGAGATGAAAAAGTCCTGGGACTCTAGGAGCACAGCACCAGTGGGAAGGACCATCAAAAGCCTGCACCAATAGAAGAGGCAGGGGTGCTGTGCCCATTTTACAGATGGGAAGGCTTGGGGGCCAGTGAAGGGCAGAGTTGGAATTTCAAGCCAATCCTTTCCAACTGGCTTTCTCCTGGAGTCCTGCTGCCACCGCCTCTGACCCAGATCATGACAGACCTATGACTCCATTCGACACTGCTCTATATTCTAAACCAGGTGCCTCCTTCATTTTCACAACCTCCAGGTGAGGTCAGGAGAGGGACCCACGGGAAGAGTCAGACCAGGGGCAGGGGGTGTAAGTTTCCCAGGGTAACTCAATCAGGGTCTGAACCCCAGGAGTATCTGGTTCCCAAATTGCTTTGTACCCTGTTTTTTAGTTTCACTGTCTACTTTTGCATTTTTTGTTGTTTTGGTTGTTGGTGGCGCTGGGGCTCGAACTTAGTGTGAACGGGTCTTTTGCTCGGCGCTAGGCTCCTAAGTTTTGGATTTGATTTTCACCCAACATGGAAAGCTTGAAGTTTTCACCGACAGCTGGAAAGGGATGCACGGTTTCCAGAGGGCACTGTAGGAGCTGAGGGACCTGAGGGACCACGAAGCAACGCTGGGAGAGGAGGCCAGAGCATAGCCGGAGCCTAGCACCTCCACACCCAGTTCCTCTAAGTCGTTAAGGAACTTTCACTTTGGGCTTGGCCCCATTTTCCTTCTGTTGACTATTTCATCGCCGGCATTTATTTCTTCCAATGATCATTCACAGCTGGCACTTCCTCTAAGACGAAGAGAGCTCGTCAAAGTGTCGGGGTCCAAGAACCCAGGATCTAATTGCGGGAGGTTCCTGGGTGGGGGTGGGGGGGCGCGTACTTAAGATGCCCAGGGTCACCTTGCTGAAGCCTTTCCACGGCCCAGTCCGGGTATGGACTCGGGCCGGCCTGGTCCTCTCACGCTTTAGACGGGGACGGAATCCACAGAAGCCACGGAGCCCGCGCTCCTGCCTGTGTCCCCAGAGTCCCTGGAACACAAATGGGTAGCTGGTCCTGGAGGGAGTCGGTGGGGACGCGAGAGATGCCTCCTGGGCAGTGTGGAGAGCTGGTTCCTTATCATTGTTCAAATTTGGGAAAGGGCCTTGGGGAGGGGATGCGCTTCTGGTTCTGTGGACCCCACGTTGGGTTCCCGGCCAGAGCACGGGAAGCCGGTGGTGGGGAGGGGAGCAAAACTTGCTCCGGCTACCCGACAGGGAGCTGTGGGGGGGAAGTCTCGGGCTTTTAGATTTGAACCTGGGAGGCCGAGCAGCCCCGCCGAGTTCCCGGACAGCCATTGGCTGCCGCTACGACGTGACATCAGCGCGGAGGGGGTAGGAGGGCGAGTTGGGAGGAGCCGGAGAGGGGAGTGTCCCAGCGTCTAGCACACCCGGAGCCCCGGGAGCCAGAGGAAACAAACGCCGGCGCTGCCATGGGTTGCCGGCCCCGCCAAGGCGCCAAGCTCACAGAGAGGAAGGCACAGTCGTGCCGGGCCCGCGCTCAGGGAGCTGGGGACCGAGGTAGGCGATGGTCACCCGTTTGTGGCCCTGCAGCCGCTGTGAGGCCTTGATAGGCTTGAGACCCCTGGTGGCGTGGAGAGGGTTGAAAGACCTGGGGATGGGAAGGAAGAGGACCCGGGAGCAGGGCGCAGAGAGCCCCCCCCCACCCCCGCCTCCCAGCCCTCTGCGCCCAGCGGGGCTAGGCATGGCTAGGACCAGGGGTGTCTTAGATGTCCGGGGCCCGGACCCACACACACCGCGTCCCAGAAAATCGCGGTGTGCGGTGGAAGGGGTGACAACAGGGCTCAGCGTCGCCAGGACTCGCCGATCTGGCCACGGGAGCCGCTCGGGGTGGGGTGAGTGGGCAGGTTTTTGAAGGTCCACCCCCTCGCGCAGGAATGGGGTGTGTGTTGCCGTGGGCAGGCACACAACAATCGCGGTCGCCTCGAGGGGGGCGTGTGCGCACAGACTTCTCCATGAATAACAGCCGAGTTCTTCGGTAGTGGCCGAGGGGTGTACGCGCGCTCTCCAGCTCGTGCACACACTGCAGTAGGCGCCACCCGGTGTCGCCCCTGCCGTGGAGAAAGGAGGGAAGGAGCCGTCTGGATAGCAATACCTAGCGAACAAATACACCCCCCGCCTCCGGCCCACACCAGCCCTTCCCTCCCCCCGCCCCGCCCGCCTCCCTCCGAAGACTTGGAGGCCAAGGCCGCGAGAGGCGCAGGCTCTGGGCGGCGGGGTGGGGCTGGGCCGAGCCAGCCTCCCCTTGGCAATCCCGGACGAGGCTTTAAGCTGAGGCCCTTTGCGCGAGCCGGGTTCGCCCCGGGCACGGTGCTCTAGGCTTGTTCAGGGCCGGGTAGGTAGCGGTTGGTTAATGATTTAACCGTTCGCTCGGGACGTTGGAGCTGCGATCCTGGTCTTTGGCTCCTCCCCATTCCTGGAGCGCCCCCAGCCGGAGGAACGGATCTGCCCCCCTCCTGTGTCTTAGGCCTGTTGAAGGTCCCCTGGCTGCTGTAGGTGAGTGTCCCAGACTGGAGGAGCGAATGGCGGTTGAGCAATTCCTGGGAGAAGACCGTAGTAGGACTTGCGTGTGTGCGGGAGGGGGGAGGGGCGCGCCCTCCCTGTTAACTCAAACCAGGTTCCTTGTGTTTGCCCAGTGAAATACTGCGGCCTGGGCTTCGGAAGTTTTCTTTCTCTCCCAGGGAGAATGAAGAGGAAATACAATGCTTTCTCTTTTCTTCTTGGCTGGGAACTTCTCCCCGCTCTTAACTCTCCCACCTCTTGCAATCTGACCGGCTCCCAGGTCCCTCCCTGGGCTCGCAGCTTTCATTCTTTGCCCAGGTAATTGAGCAGTTGAATGGGAAAGGAGTCCTTGTGGGTGTCTCTTTACTTTGAAGCCTCCTGTCCACTCTCGCAGGAAGAGGTTGAGCTACTTCTCACCCTTACCTCCAGCAGCCATCTGGACCAGAGAGATCTGGGGAGCATAAACAATGAGAGGCCCCTGGCAGGGGTCCTCTGCCTTGCAACTACTTTGCCCCTTCTGGTTTTCCAGTAATGCCTGCAGCAGCTCCTCCCGCCCCTTTCTGAGGCCAGACTGGAGGAGGGGGACCACCAGCGGGATGGAGTGAATTTTAAAGAACAAAGAACAGGGCCCACAGCAGGGGAAACGCAGCTACAGGTTTCTCCCAGAACTTGGAGGAGGGGGTGGGGTGTAGCTGGAGCAATGCCTGGCCCCTGGGCTGCCCAAGGGCAGTTGGCAATAATGGGGTATCTACTAAGGTCGGTGCCATCCATGTTGAGCAGTTGGGACCCTGCAGAGTGTGCCGGTGCCACGTGCTACCCGCTCACATCAGCTCTGTGTGTGACTATTGATTAATGTGGTTTATCTCCTCCGAAATGGGACTTTGCCCCTCATTTATTTGCCACCTTGGGAGATAAGGAAGGGAGCTTCGCAGGGGTCCTGGCGATTCGTCTTTCCAGGGACTTCTGGGGGCTGCTGTGCTAAAGTGAGTCTGCTGGAAAGCAGTGGTGACTCGGGGGTCTCTCGGGCCCTCTGATAACTTCTTGGGTTCCCAGGGTTCCTTGCTCGTTTGAGATACAGCTGCTCTTGGTCTGTACCGGCTCATGCTGCTCCTTTGAGCATTCCTTCCATTTTCTAGGCTTTCTGTCTTTTTTTTTTTTTTCCGGTTTGTTTCTCACACAGGCGGGCTCTTCCATTCTTGTTCCGATCCTATGTGAGCGCCCAACATTCTTTTGAAACTGACTGTGCAAGCTTCCGAGCAGGAAGTAGCAAGCAAAATGAGGGTTTCCTCCATAAAGCAGTGGTCCTGAAGGCGGTCTGATGTTGACCTGTCAAGGACTCCTAGACACCCCCCTAGCACCCCCACTTCCCACCCCCCGCCCGCTTCAGAGCTTTTCCAGAAGGGCCCTGGATTGCCTCTGGTTCAGGAACATCCCCACCCCAACCCGATTTCTATGGCTCGGACAGGCTGTGCCCAGCTGTGGTAGGCAACATGTTTGATGTTGGTGTTCCCTTCTCTTCCTCTTGTCCCCCTTCCCTTGAAGTTTGGATGGAATTGGGGGGAGGGGGGAAGTGTGTGGTCTGTAGCCAGCATCCTGGATGGCCCTGGAGTAGCCATCCCAACTGTTCTGTCTGGGACCCCCCACAGACTGAGACCCACAGACTCTAAGGCGCTTGCCCCTGTCAGGGAGGGAGGAGTCTGTCCCTCAGAGGAACTGAGGAGCTGGGCTGATTCCAGCGATAAGGCTGGAGAGTGGAGAGACGGGTTGTGCAATCTCACCCTGGAGTTGAGCGCTGACCTGTGCTCGGCTCTTCCGACCTGAGGACTAGAGGCTTTTCCTCCGCCTTGAGAGAAAGGATCAAATCCCAGAGCCAGGGGGACACTTGGAAGGGTAGTTCAGCAGAAGGCCCTTGACTGCTGACTCCGGCTGATACTTCTGAAGCGCCTCTGGAAGGTTCAGCCCTTGTCAGCCCTCTTTGGGCAGGGCCTGGGACAGTCATTCAGGGAGGGACAGGAGAGTGTGGCTAAAAGTAGCCTGGCCTGACCTGCCTGTGGAGAAAGTTCAGCCATCCACTTCCTTCCCACATTCGTGAAGCCGCAGCTTCGAGTAGGCTCCCTTCCAGCCTTGGAACTCTAGAGCCTTCCCTGTGCCCCAAAACACTGCTAGCCTGCCTGATGCCAGGAGCCCAGTGTTGGCATGCAGAACCCCCTTCACCTAAGACTGGTGGTTGGGCTCTACTCCACCTTTCCAAGCTGACGTATGGTCTCCCTTTTTGGTCTGAGGTATAAAACAGTTTGGGGGTACCCTGTATGCACTCCTTGTGTTCTCCCTCTGCCCTTAATCCCAGGGCCAGGGCAGGAGAGGCCCTCGCAAGTCTTGGGGCTCATCCACAGCTGGCTTGGGTCACCACCCTCTGCCTTGGTTACCCAGGTGGCAGATGATGCTGGCTGAAGTCACCCCTGCTCCCTGCCATCTGAAGTTGGTCTGGAGACCCCAGTTTTAGATCTTCCTAGATGGGATAAGGAAGCCAGGTCTGATGTCCCAGCTCCTACCCCTTGTCCCTACCACTTCCTCTCCCTGAGACTCCCATTCTGCTATAATCCTCAGTCTTCTCCAGAATATTACTCAGGCCCTGAAGCATCAGAGAGGGGAACCCTCTGCATCCCTCCCACCTGTCCATGGAGGTTAAGGCTTGATCAAACCAGCGGCGAGGAAGAGCTTGGAGGAAACAGAGGCCACCCTGTGTGGCGGTCTCTCAGAAGTCTGGGAGGTGCAAAGGACCAGGCTGCTCTCTACAGGGGTCTGACACATCTGTCTCTTGAAGTTCTGTGCGTTGTTGCTCGTAGCACCCAGGGTCTCCCAGATTCCCGTGCTCTCTCTTCCTTGCTCTTATCCTAGGGAAGAACGAGAAGAGCCAGGCCCTCTCCATCCTGCATCATTAAAGGTCAAAGGTGAAGAAGAGGGGAGAGCAAAGCTCCAGGCAGGGCTGCTTCATGACCCTCCCCCCCTGCTGGGTGGCAGTGCTGACTGAGGACAGACTCTGTACGCCAGACTCAGCTCCATGCTGCACCCTGGAGTCTGTTGGGTTAGGCATTCACAGGAATGGCCAGGGCTGACCACGGATCCAGAGTGTGTCACTGCGCGTGCTGGACGGCTTCCCCCATACCTCTGTAGATGTGGGGTACCGGCTGTACTCAGTACTGTACTGTCTTCAGTACTGTCTTCATAGCATATGTTGAGTGGTGCAGTGTTGTGTGTTTTAGCTTGTGAAATCTTCACCTTAAAGAAGGTTGGCTTTGGAAGCTATGGGGAAACCGAGGCACAGATAGCAAGCCTAATGTGGTGAGCCAGGTTGTGGATCTGGGGGCTCTGGCCCTTGACCCCTTTATCCCAAGCTCTAGCAGAGCCAGGATGGAAGATCTGCCATCCTGCTTTGGGGTTCCCCTGGAGACCCCGGAGTGCCTTGTATTTTCCACTCAGCTAAGTACCGGTTCCTAGAAGCGAAGTGAAACTAAGCCAGGCCTGGCCACCGGATCTGGTTGGATCTGGTTTCAAGCACAGCAGCTTCCTTCTGAGATGAGACCAGGAGCAGAAGCCCGGAGGAGCATCAGCAGGGCCACTTCCAGACCAGGGCAGGCAACCTCTCCCCTTCTGGCTGCGGCTTGCTTGCGAGTGGCACTCTTGGAAGCCCACGTTTCCAGGAAGGGTCCTGTAAACAAGCGAAGCTGCCGGATGTCCTTGGGTCACTAGTCCTGCGTTGCCCTGGCTCCTTGATCAATTGTTGTTTCCGGTCTCTCCCAGGCCCTTTCTCTTCCCTGTGGGCAGTTCATATTCCCAGACCATGGGTGAGGAAAGCCTGTTCCTTCACCCTCCTGCCAACATCCTTCCCCTGGTTCAGGGCAGAGGGTTCCAGAATGAGGACAGAGGTGGATGGAGGCAGAGATTGAGGGAATTCCTACCTCACAAGGGCTCCCAGAGGATGCAAACCATGCCCCCCCCCCCAACCACCATCTGTTTCCCAGGATGAACGGACTTTTTCTGAAATGGCAGAGAGTGGGATACCCAGACTGGTGAGATTTTTTTTTTTTTCAAAGAATTATTTGTATGTGGCTGGGTGGTGACGGCGCACTCCTTTTAGCCTAGCGCTTGGGAGGCAGAGGCAGGTGGATCTCTTGAGTTCAAGGCCAGCCTGATCTACCCAGTGAGTTCCAATATGGCCAGGCCTACACAGAGAAACCCTGTCTCGAAAAACACACAAACAAAAGAGAATTGGAATTGCTTACCTTGATGTGTGTGAGTGCTAGCCCGCACATGCGAATGTTCGCCCTGTGTGTGAGCTGCCTGCGACTGGAGCCAGACACCCCCCCCCCCCCAGCATCCTCGTGTGTGCTGGGAACTGAGCTACAGTCCTCCATGAGAGCGCCGAGTCCTCTTAACTGCCGAGCCGAACGTCTCTCCAACTCCGGAGATATTTTATCAATAATTATTTTATGCTCACGCACGCTCCCTCACATATGAAGGAAACGGGGAGGGGCACGTGACACTGTGGAAGTGGGAAGACACCCTTGTGTCTGCAGCTAGTTCCCCCCCCATCCCCCCCCACCCCGTGCGTTCTAGAGATTAGACTCTGGCCATCAAGCTTGGTGACACGTGCCCACCTTTACCTGTTTGAGTCACCTTGTTGGTCTTGGGGAAATTTTTGTGTTTTCTTGAGACAGGGTTTCCTCTGTTGTAACTCTGGCTGCCCTGGAACTCTGGCCTTGAACTCACAGAGATCCACCTGCCTCCGTTTCCCGAGTGCTGGGATTAAAGGCATGCTCCACCACCGCCTGGCAGTCTTGGGGAATTTGTTTTTTTAACAGGAAATTGTCCGGAAGCTGTGGGCTTCCTATGGATGGGTGTTCAGCACCCGTAGCCCTCGTTGCTTCTCCCAGGCCTGGGTCCTGACCATGCTTACAAGCTCCCCACCGCTTCCGGTATGCGTTACACCAACAGTGGAAAGCACCAGAGTTGGAGTCAAACTGACCTGGATCCTTCTCTCGGCTCCGTCCTTAGGAGCTTTGTGACGTGGATAAAACATTGGGTTCTAAGCTTCAGCTTTCTTATCTCCAAGACGGCACCCTAGTGGTGTTTAGTATTATTGGGAAAAGGACCCAAGATTAAGAACTCTCAGCTGCTCAGCACCTGAGGTGCTGTGACCTAAAAGCAATTTAATGAGAGAGAATACGGCATCTAGGTCCTGGAGAGTTGACCTTTGGCCTGGGGAGAGGACCACCTGGTGCAGGGTCTGGCTAGAGAGCACCTCACGTCTAATCAATACTAACATGGCGGGGGGGCATCATTCCTGACCACCCCTGATTCCAAAGTAGACTGCACTCCCTCCTTCCTTGCAGCTACGGGGATATTGTGTTTCTCCCACTCCTCAGCCCTGCTCAGGTGCTGGAATTGCAGATTCTTACACTGTTAAGCATTGCAAATTTGAATGGGGCGTGGTGGCGCACGCCTCTAATGCCAGTACCCCCAGCACTGGTGAAGGCAGGGATGTCTGTGTGTTGGAGGTGACTGAGAAGGTCTACGTAACGAGTGCCCCCATCTCAACTAAGTACATAAAAAATTTTATAAGAAATTACCTGTGATGTATTTTATATTGTTAAGATACAGAGGCTTCCAAATCCAGCGTGTCTCCCACACTAACAGCGTGCTGCAGCCTGGATGCCAAACTCTGTAAATATTTGATCAGTGTTTGGATTTCACAAAGTTCCACGGTCACAGGCAGATTCACATGCACAGGTTTTCCCAACACGCTCAAGTTCTCCCGCAAAGGAACTGAACATCCGATTTAAAATAATTTGAATTAGATATTGAAAATGTGTTCCCTGAGTCACACTAGCCACAGCGTAAGCACTCGGTGGCCCCTCCTAGCTTGTGGCTGCCGTATTGGGTTTTGGTTGAGGATGACATTTCAGATGCCAGGTTCAAACGGAAGTGCTTTATGTCTGCCGTCGGCGGCGTCCCGTGCGCGGTGGGACAAGATTTTTCTCTCCCCTCCCCTCTTGTCCTTTGAGGTAGATTCTTGTTATGTAGCCCAAGCTGGCCTGGAACTTGGGAGTCCTTCTGTCCCAGCCTTCCAAGCTGGGATGACTGGTGCGGGGTGTCCAGCCCCTCCTTATCCTGAAATACAGCTAGAAGGGTAACTAGATTAGAAAAGCCAAGGTGATTTCAGGGGGAAGAGATAGTTGAACTGGGGCCGGGGCGCTTACCCTGCTGGATACTCAGCTGGTTCTGCACGGAGAGATTCCGGATCAGCTTTATATATGAGCAGAATAAGGAACAGAAAAGCCACTGTGGAAGCCTACCCACAGCTGGGCAGGAGCAGGAAGAAGTTCATATCTGATAAAGGCATCTTTGGTTACTTTCCGCCCATTTTACAACAAAACTGATTTTATAAGAGCTCAATTGTTGTTCCCTGTTGCTGTTACTTTTTCCTTGTTTTGTTATTTTATGTTTATGAGTGTTTTGCCTACATGTTTGTCTGTGTGCCACACACATGCAGTGCCCGAGGGAGCCGGAAGAGGGCGTCAGATCTCCCTGGAGCGGGGAGTCACAGATGGTTTGTGGGCTGCTGCGGAGTGAGAGCTGGGAATTGAAACGAGAGCAGCCAATGCTCTTGACCTCTGAGCCGTCTCTCCAGTCCTTTTTCTGTTTGTTTTTTTGAGACAGGCTTTCACTATTTAGCCCTGGCCGGCCTGGAACTTGCCATTCAGACCAAATGGTGACAAGTCACCCAGATCTGCTACCATGCCCAGAGCTTTTTAAAAACAAACAAATTATAGCATCCTGCTCTGTAGCTCAGGTTAGCCCACAACTCACTATGTAGGTAGTCCACGCTGCCTCAGTCCTCTTGCACGAACATCACCAGTGCTGAGATGGCAGGTGTGAACCCCCAAGCCTAGCTAACTTTATTGTTTGTGTTATTTACGTGTTACGTACGTACGTGTGTGTGTGTGTGTGTGTGTGTGTGTGTGTGTGTGTTTGTGTTTGTGTATTTGTGTTTTGCTGGGGATCGAATCCAGGCACTCTCACAAACTGGGTGAGCATTCTACCACTGATCTGTAACCCTGACTTAATGTTGAAAGAGGCTCTTGACTACATTGCCTAAGTGTGCTTTGGATTTACCACATACATGAGGCTATGCTTGAACTTGATCTTCCTGCCTCAGGCTGAGTAGCTGGGATCACAGGCCGGTGGCCCCATGTCTGACACTTAGCCGCTACTGGTCTTTGTATACCCCTTTCAGTGACTCAGTGGTAGAGGTCACAGACATCTGTGTTTTGCTGTATTTCCTTTCGGAATTTTGTTTTGTTTTCCTGTGAGTAGTTTGCACTGCATTTGCCAATACTTTTAACAACCCCCCTCCTCCCGCCCAAACTTGGGGTGTAGGAGAAGCTTTTGATTGGTGAGATGAAAGCCAGAAGACTCAAAGCAGCTTGAACCACATACAAATGAGGCACTTGGCAAAATGTGAATCACCATAATGTAAACAGGCATATGATAAGTTTGCCAAAATATTTGCAGAATATGACTAGGATTCAAGAAATCAGACAAGTCCATTGGGAAATGGGAAGTCCCTCCTGCCAATAGAGGAATGGGAAAAAAGCTTCCACAACCTCTGGGTGGCAATAATACATTTTTTAAAAACACTCATACCTAGCTGGGTGGTGGTGGCTCACACTTTTAATCCCAGGACTCGAGAGGTAGAGGCAGGCCGATCTCTGTGAGTTCGAGGCCAGCCTGGTCTCCAGAGTAAGTTCCAGGAGAGCCAGAGTTACGACAGAGAAATCCTGTCTCGAAAAACCAAAAACTAAAAAACAAACAAACAAAACCTCTCATACTTAGTAATCAAAGAAATGCAGGCTGCAAGATTGGAAGGAGAGGTTATGTTTGGATTTTAAAGTTCCAGTTCAGTGAAAGCCTGTAATGTGGTGCGTACCTGTCATTGCTGCGGTTGGGAGGCAGAGGCAGGAGGATAGCTGCAAGTTTGAAGCCAGCCCTGTCTGTGTAACAAGTTCCAGGCCAGTCAGGGTTATACAGTGAGACCCTGTCTTAAAAAGGAAGCAGAGAAGCTGAGCATGGTACCACGTGCCTTTAATTCCAGTACGAGGGAGGCAGAGACAGGCACATGTCTGAGTTCCAGGACAGCCTGGGCTACCCAGAGAAGCTCTGTCATGTAAACAAGGAAGGAAGGAAGAGGAGGAGGCAGAGACCAGGAGTGAGGGGAGGCAGGCAGGTACCTAGTGTCGGGCACTGTCAGCCTGTGTTGCTGGGACTGTAACATGGCAGAGCATCCTGAAAGCAGAATGACAAGAAACAGAAGTAGTTTATTTTCCCCCCCTGCCAGTCTTACAGAAATAATTACAATCTGGCATTTTCGGGGGAAAATAGAAGTTACAGAGTCTCAAATAGAGTAAGACATTTGTGAGAGACTGGCTGGATGGCAATTTAGGGTGTTAGGGCTGCATTTGAAGTGGCGTGTAATTTACTAGCACATGAGTGCCTTCCCTCCCAGAAGGAACAATGGCTGCCTTTATTCCTGGTCTCTGCAGTGCAAGGTCCTGCGTATGTAAGGAAGGAGAAATCGCTAAGTCTGTACTGCCCCATAGAAGGAGTATGTGAGCTTCAAAGTCAAAGTTTGGTTATACTTTTAATATATTTAAAGTGTGTGTGTGTGTGTGTGTGTGTGTGTGTGTGTGTGTGTGTGTGTGTGCGCGCGCGCACGCGCGTGTGCATACGTGCGCGTGTGCATGTACAGGTGCCCACAGAGCCAGAGACATCGAATCCTCTGGAGCAGGAGTTACCGGCAGGGATGAGCCACTGACACAGTTGCTGTGAACCGAGCTCAGGTCCTCTTAAGAGGGGCTAAATGCTCTTCACCCCTAAACCATCTCTCCAGCCCTTCTACTTTAGCTTTCGAGATGGGGTCTCTCACCGAACCTGGAGCTCACCCATATAGCTTAGACTGGCTGTCCAGCAAGCCACAGCCCTGGGCTACTTTGCCGGGCTATTTAGGTACTGCTGGCAAATCCGAACTCGGGACCTCATGCTTGTATAGCAAGTACTTTGCTGACTGAGCCACCTTCCCAGCCTCTGGTATAATAGAGTATTTAATAGCTCAGCAGGCACATGAAGCCAGTGGCCACTGTATCGGATGTCAGGTGTGGAGTATTTAATAACCGGAGGCTGAAATGATGGCTTGGCAGGGGCGGGGTTTAAGAGCATTTGTTTCTCTTGCAGAGGAAACAAGTTCTGTTCCTATTATCCCCGTCAGGTGACTCACAACTGCCTCTGACTCCAGCGTCTAGGCTCTGTGGGCACCAGCACATAATTGCATACAGACGCATACAAACAAGTAAATAAATATAAAACATTTTAAGATCTATGTAACAGTCCTTAGAGAAGTGGCAGAAAATGGGAGCTGCAAATGTTTCTGGTGTGGCGGACTGCTCTTTTTCTTGCTGGGTTCACTCTGGTCCTTGGCCCTGACTGACTGACTGTCACCCATCTCCAGCATCCCGTATCCCCCACCGCACCCACCACCCACCAAGCAGGGATGGCTAGGCGATGCACATCCCAGGGGAGCTGTGGAAGCACAGAATGTTGTCTGGGCCTCAGTCATTTTCCCTTCCAGGAAGGATCCATCAAAAATGGGATGTTTATCTCTAGGAGGTAGGACGAGTCCCTGGCTGGGCTTGGGCAGTGTTGGCCTAGGTTGACTGGCCTCTCGGAGAGGTGGAGTAACTGCCCATATCTGAGGACTTAGAGAGCTGTCTCGGGTCAGGATTCTGATCTTCCGCCGTGGAATCTGGAACGGTCAAGGGATCAACACTAGATGGGGCTTCCTTGAGAAGAAACCTTTGAAGCTAGGCCTTATGCTGACCCCAGTCCTGAGTACCCCGGGGACCCTGGCTCAGGCTTCTGGCTGATCCTTGCTGTCTCCTCCTACAGGACTTTGGGAGGTGTCAAGTGTACCAGTCCCTAGTGCACCTGCCTCTAATCGGGGAGTTGGTGAAGTGGATGCTGGTCCCAACCATATTCTGGATAACAGCTTCCCTAATTCCTTCTCCTCAACCCCAAGCATATGTGTGGCAAAGCCTGCCAGAGATGGGCTCTCATCAGTTCAGAAGCTATGAGAGGGAGTGAGGAAAGTTAACCTGTCCGAGCCTCAGATCCCCTTCCTGTAAAATATGGCACCCTCCTGCACGGTTGCTTTGAGGTGCAGAAGCGAATGTGTCTGTTGTCCCCAGTCCAGTGCTAGACCCACACAAGTTACCCAGTAAAGGGCAATAGTTGACAGCCATAATTTCTCTGCGTATGGTCAATTGAAGGGAGCACCTTGTGTGACCCCTGGCCTTTCCTGTTTTCCCTACTGTCTTGCAGTATTGGGGTGGCTTAACTGGGGCTGTGGGAGGGGTAAAAGCCAGGATTTCACCTGCCTGGAGTGTCTCTTGTCCAGATCTCACTGTCCTGTGGGTAGCTGGCCTCCGGTGACGCTGGCTGGGCGTGGTTATTACCAGTCACCTGCTTTGCCAAGAAGAAGGCTTGAGCACCAGGAAGCAGCTGCTAGGGAGTGAGTCCTCTTTCTGGGGGTGGGAAGTTAGGGAGGGGAGGGTGAGGAACAGGTGATCAGTCTATACAGATCTAGGAGTAAGTGTTTAATCCAGCATAGAGCATGTGGGTCTAGTTACAGATTTATGTCTTTTATATGTACGGGAGATTTGCTGCATGTATGTAAGTGTGCTCAGTGCCCATGGAAGCCCATAAGAGAGTGTCAGATCCCCTGGGGCTGGAATTACAGATGTCAGCAGCCATGTAGGTGCTAGGAATAGAACCCTGAACCCTCTGGAAGAGAGCCATCTCTCCAGCATCCAGATCTCTGTCTTACAGATTGCCCACTCTTACCTCCCAGACACCTGGCATAAAACGTGAAGCTTGGGGGTGACCTGGGGGAGGAGGGAAGGACAGGTCAGTGGGACAGAGGTCAGTGGGTGTGTCCCGGGTGATGTTTTGTTCTCGAAGATGCTGGGGCCCTGACAACTGCAGAGTTTTAAGCTGTTTTGAAATTCAAGTCTCCCTTAAGCCTTTGATGCTTTGGGATTTCTTATTATTGAAAGCAGCTTCCCCACATTAAAGGGAACTATGGGGAAGGAGAGGCTGGGGAAACAGTTCAGTCAGTAAAGTAGAAGGACAGTACCTGATACTGGTCCCTAGAACCCATTTTGGGGGCGGGGGGGCGGCAGTGAGATGGTTCAGAGGCTAAGCACGCATGCCAGCAAGGCTGTTACATTTCTGGATCATACATGGTGGAAGAAGAGAACCGACTTCTGTATGTCGTCCTCTGTTAGTGTGAGTGCCATGGCACACATGTGCCCTCCCCCAATACAAACACACAAACACACACACACACACACACACACACACACACACGAGCACACACACCCTGGGAACTTTTTTATTTTTTTGAGATAGGATCTTGCTGTGTAGACCAGGCTAGCCTCTGACTCACGGGATCTCACTGTGTAGACCAGGCTAGCCTCAGACTCACAGAGTGCCACTCAACCTCTACCTCCCAAGTGCTGTCACTGAAGGCATGCACTACTACAGCTGGCTAAGAACTCCTTTTAAAGCCAGTTTTTTTCCTGAGCCCAACCTAATAACATCTTGGTCTCCCTGTATCCTGCCGGTCCTTTTCATTGAGTCGAAGCAGCCGTGCGATGGATATGCCTCTCCTTTCCCGTGTGTCACTGCCTGCTGTCTGGGGAACTGCTCCATGTGGCTGCCTGGCTTCTGGACAGACACCTCGCCCTGCCCCCACCCCTGCCCCTGCCCCCGCCCTGCCCTGCCCCTACCGGACCTCATGCTTCCTCATTTCCCAGCCTGCCCCTTAGTGCTGAGCATCTGGTTCTTTCCCAGCTTGCGCTGTTGTGAACAAGGCTTTGATGATGAATATCTGTGCATCTGGGATTTTTTTTTCCTCCTCTGACGCAGTTCCATGGGGTCTGTTCCCAGATGTGGAAATGGCTGAACTACTCGGTAGCCCAGGCAGGTCTCGAACCTTCCATCTCCCTGCCTCGGCTCTCCCACAATCATGGGTACCCCTCGGCCACCAAGTCCTGAGGCCTTCAGGCCGTGAGGAGTTCTTAGGATCAGGGTGCTGGGACTCAGTCCCTGCCTTGTGGAAATGTGTGTGTTCCCCTCTCCTGTTTTGGCTCTCACACTGGGCAAAATGTGGGCAGAGACAGGAAGAAGGTCCCGCCCGACTCAGTGACCCAATTGCCGGGTTACCTGGGGAAGACTTTCAGATTGGCAGAGGAGACCTGGCCTTGAGTACCACCTAGGTCCCTCACGAACTCCATGACCTTTGACCTTTGACCTTTGGCGTGTCACTTCTTGCCTCCCACACCTCTGCAGCCTTGTCCAAGCCACTGGGTTGGGTTATCTCTGTGACCCCAGGGAGTTGCATTTTAGCACTCACCCCCACATCTGGGCTATTTGACAAAATCCACTGGTATGTGGGAAGGACAAACCAAAGGCGTCTCAGCAGTCCTTGGGTGTCTACAGTGGATTGGTTCCAGGTCCCTCGGGATACGAAAAGCCACAGATGCTCGAGTCCCTTACAAGAGACAGCATAATATTTGTGTGTGATCTGCACATATCCCCCAGGGATTGTCTCTAGATTCCCACAGTACCACATGTGATGTGGATGCCGTGAAGGTAGTTGTGTTGCTTAGGGATGGGGTTGTATGTGTGTAATGGTAGGGGCTGTGC
Organism: Cricetomys ansorgei; assembly: GCA_026225945.1. Classification (NCBI taxonomy): domain Eukaryota; kingdom Metazoa; phylum Chordata; class Mammalia; order Rodentia; family Nesomyidae; genus Cricetomys; species Cricetomys ansorgei. Next base: position 1,141,961 of record JAMJFZ010001881.1, read on the forward strand.
TCACCTGTGCATGTGCTGAAGGCTAGGAGTTGACATCCATTGGGATGTCTTAATTGTTTCTCCACCTTAAAAAGCAGTAGTTTAGTTTATTATTAGTGTATTAGTCTGTATGTGTCTGGACGTGGTGCTTGCTTGGGTGTGTGTGTGGGCGCACACGTATAGTGTGCAGAGGCCGGAAGACAGCTTTGTGGAGTCCGTTCTCTCCTTCCACGTTTCCATGGGTTGCGGGGATTGGATTATGCAGCAGACGCTTTACCCACTGAGCCATCTTTCTGAAAGTCCATATTCCTTTAAAATTGTTTTTAGATTTATTTTTATATGTGTGTGTGTGTGCATGCATGTGTGTGTGTGTGGGTGAACACACGCACGTGCCCACATGCATGTGTGTACCATATGCATGCATGCCTGGTGCCTGAGGAGGCTGGAATAGAGGATTGGGTCCCCTGGAACTAGAGTTACAAACAGTTGTGAGCAGCCACGTGGGTGCTGGGATCAGACCTAGCCGGTACTCTCAACCACTGAGCCATTGCTCCAGCCCCCACCTTTTCTAGACAGGGTCTCCCACTAAGCCTGGCTGACCAGGGAACCCCCAGGATTTCTCCTCTGCCCGACGTGTGCGTGTGTGTGTGTGTGTGTGTGTGTGTGTGTGTGTGCGCGCGCGCACGCACACACACCAGGGATCGAACTCAGATCCTCGTGTACAGCAACTGCTTTACCCACTCCACTGAGCCATCTCCCCAGCCTGTTTCTGAGAACCTTTGTGACCGAGTCCACAGATGTGGAAGTGGTGGATTTAGGAGGCTGGCCTTCTATTGATTGCACATGGGAAGCAGAGGCAGGTGGGTCTCTGAGTTTAAGGCCAGCCTGGTGTACATAGTGAGTTCTAGGACGGCCAGGGCTACATTGAAAAACCAAAAACAAGAGTTGTGTCCACACGTACACATGAAGGACATGTGTCGTTAGATGGTTGTTCCTTACGTGGTACCTCCATACACTCTGGATATTGAATCGCCATCTTAGCAGATGGAACCTGGAGAGGTATTTAAAACATGGCTTCAACCTGTGACCTGGGCTGAGTCACTTAATATGGCCTTCCTGTCCCTCAAAGCCTGACTTCTTACTCGACCCAGGTATTTTAGAGAGATGTTTGTCACGGGATTTGGGGGCGGGGGGGGTGGTCATGATGTCATGATGGTGATCCTTCATGGTTCTATCCCTAGCTTTTATTTTCTTGGAATTTTGGCTGTTCTGGCCAGAGAGATCTTAAGCTCCTCCTACCAAGGCAGACTTTGAAAGACCTGGGTTTTCTGCAGCTACAGTCCCAGCAGAGACCCTTTGAAAGTCCTCTTAACAGTGTGTGTCAGAGCCCCTGCAGCTCTGCCGCCCCAGCCCTCCTTAGCATCTCTGCATAAAGGCTAGTGAGCATTGCAGAGGATACCAGATCTTTCTCTGCTGACGATAGCCAGAGCCACTAGCCTCTCTGGGAGAGGTGTGGCCTGTGGCAGGCCGGTTTTCTTGCCCCTGACAGATGGAAAGTAGCACCGGACACTTTATCTTTGAACAAAGTTAAGTTGTGCCTAGAAGCAAGTACAGCATTGACCCCGTGGGGAAGGCCATGACAGGCGGGGTATGACTCTGCTCTGGGGAAGGCTGCCCGGAGTAGGGGACCACCATCAACTCCTGTTGGCCACAACTCTGAAACACTCCCAGAATGTGTCCCCCTGTTTCTTCCCCAGCCACAGTAATAGCTTGCCTCCCCTTTGCCCTAAACTCCGGAAAAAGTATCCCAACCGAATTTCTGTTTCCCCTCCCCTATGGCTTCCAGGTCAAAGGCCACCAGGAACGTCCCAAGGTCATTGGTTTTTGCTCGGAGCCACAAGACAGACCTCCTCACCTGTCCTGCTTTCTGTCCCTGTGGATTTTCATTTTATCCCTCAAACACAAGCATGTTCCCACCCTCGGGGCCTTTGCGCATGCGGTGCTGTCTGCCTGCCCAAGTTAGACGTTGCTGTCTCCTGGCTGCGCGGGGCTTAGTTCACAGTGCCCCTTCCTCAGAGGCCCTAACCCCAGGATCCCCATTCCCTCACTTGATCCCATCACCCGGGGCCCCTTGACTGAAGACAAGAGACTTTCATTTTCAACCCCACCCTCACCCCAATCCACACGCGCCTTGGGAATGATAATGTACAGTTTTCACTGATCTGTTTTGGGGGCCTAGAAGAATAGTCGTCCCTCAGTATTCGTGGGCAATTGGTTCTGGGACCTCCCTCACAAACCCAAATCTCAGATGTTTGAGTCCTTTGTCTAAAATGGCCTGTTTCTCATCTAACCTGTGCGTGTCTTCCTGCTTCCTGTGTTCTCCAAGGAGGCTCTGGGTTCCGCATGCACACAGCTCGGTGTGAATGGCTGGGACACATACCTGTGCTATCTTGTTTACAGTGATCGTAAGAGAGGTATCTGCGTGTTTGGTGCGGCAGTGGTTTTTTCTCTTGCAAAAGGGTTTCGGACTTTGGCTGGCTGAATCTTTAAGTAGGAAGGCTGGCTGTGTGTGAATGTCACAGGGGTCTGCAATAACGCAGCAAGTGAGTCAGTAAGCGAATGAATGAATGCTAAAACCTCTTACAGCGGATCCAGGCGAGGAGCTAAAGTTACCCTGTGCCCAGTGCCCTCTCCTGTCCAGCCACGTTGGCTGAAGCTGGTCTCCAGTAGAGAGCCCCAACCCTGGGGAAGGACTGACAGAGGGCATGGCTGCCCTTGGCAGTGACGGTGGGCGTTGAAGCATGTGTAACTCTGTATGCTGCCTGGGGTGAGCCTCCGGTCAGCTGCGGAGTGGGAGGCCTGCCTGGCTTAGCTCTGGCTCCTGCCTAGGGCTGGGATGCCAGGGACAGGCCACTGCCTGGGCATTTAGAGTGAGACACATCGCTGCAGCCTGACTTGTTTATTTGTCAGGTTGCTGGCCAAGCCAGGAGGTTACTGCTCCCCCATTCATCCTGCCAGGGAAGGTGGTGACGGGAGGGTTGTTGTGTGTGCCCAGAGTCTGAGCTGTGTGTGGGGTTGGTGGAAGGGCTGTTGATGGTGCCTTAGGGGAAAGTGCTGGGGTCAAGAAAGCAGTGCCCTCCAAGGCCCAAGAGGGCTAGGGGGAGTTGCAAGCTGCCCTTGTCTACCCGGAAAGCGGAATGTGGCCTCTGGGGTGGGATGGGGTGTCCACTTGGTCTCATGGAGCAGCCTGTTTTAGCCACTTCCCCAGAGCTGAGTCATGGAGTTTAGCAACAGTGCTCCCAAAGCCACAGCCCCTGTGGTCCGATCCCTTTCAGAACTGAGCTGGAGGCCTCCAGGGCCAGCCCCAGGTAGGCCCAGCTTCTACCTGGATGCAGGACCCTCAACTTCTACTTCCCCCTAAAGTCCCTGACCATCTCCTCAGTATGACCCTTGTCTGTTAGAAGCTTGGGTGACTCACTGTTGCTTGGGCCCTTAGTGGCCCGAGTTCTCACTGACTCTACAGCCTGCTGTGTGTCCTGTGTTGTGTATGCTCAAACTCTGAGACCCCAGAGGACGAGGCCTCGCCTGGCCCATCGGGGACTCTGTCTAGGCTCTCTCTTGCTAGATATTGAAAATGGGTTATCACAAGCCACACAGGCTGTACCCAGTCTTAGGAGCAAGATCACAGGAAGGAGATAGCATTGGGCAGACCCGTCATTGTTTTTCAGGAGGCAGAGGTGGGGGCGCTAGGCCTGGCTGGGGATAGCACGCATAAATTGGGGGCGCCACCCTTACCTTCACTGAGTGTCCCTTCTGTGCCCTACTTCCTGGCACCCCCTTCCCTGTAACTGTCATGGTCTGGATACTGGGTCCAGCTTGGTGGCTGTGAGGCCATCTCTGGAGAATCCTGGGCTGCCCAGCCTGTGGTTTCCCCTTTTTTTCTTTCTAACGAGCACTTCACGTGGGAAACCACAGTGTGGCCAAGCTTCCAGGTCCTTGAGGGGGATTCCTGGACATCACTGAAGCCTTTCCAGGAGTCTGTATGATCTTGCGTGTCCCTCCCACCTCCGCCTTGCCCTCGGGTCCCTGATTCCTATTTTCATGTGACTCCTGGGCAGCATTTTCCAGTCTCTGGCAGTTTTGTCTCACGGGGAATAAAGGGAAGGAGTGTCCTGACCATTTGGAATGCCATGCCTGGGGAGGATGGATGCTGCTGGTACCTAACAGTGCCCAGGGGTGCTGTGCTGTGGATGTCCAGTCACCCAGCCAGCGCCACCCCCAATTAAAAAAAAATTGACCCCAAGCATCCTCATTCCCCCTCCCCTTCTCCCCAGAAGAGTACAACTATTTTTAGGTGGCAGAAGGCTCCCTCCTTCTCTGGACCTCCCAGGCAATACTAGGGAAGACAGTCCATGGTGGTGGTGGACAGTTAGCAGAGCACTAGTCCAGACCCAGAATCGGGAGAAAGCCTCAGCAGGTGCCTGCCCTGGGCTGGCAGTGCTCACTGGGGTGTGAACCCTGCCAGGGCTGAGTCACCGCCTCAGTGATCCTGCTTTCTCATCCGTAAGGCGGAAGAGCCTGGGTGCCCCTTCCAGCAGTGTGTGAGTCTAGCACTCTGGGTGAGGAGCCCCGATCCTGTCTTACCCTTCTGTTCACCTGGCACCGGAGAATCCAGAAGGGGCGCCAGGATCACATTGTAACGACAGACACTGTGCTCCTTTTCTTCTGTTTTTGTTTCTTTTTCTTTTCCTTTTTAAATGGGGTGTAGGGGTGGAGAGCTGGAGAGATGGCTTAATGACTAAGAGCACTGGGTCCTCTATATGTTTGATTTCCAGGACCCACATGGGGAGAGGTTCACAACTATCTGCAACTCCTGTTACAAGTGTGGGGGGGGATACAGCGCCCTCTTCTGGCCTCCATGGACATTGCATGCATGTGGTACGCACATACACACAGGTAAAAAGACGCACACACATAAAAAGAAAAGAAAAATATGTGTTATACATCACATGTGTGTCCATGTGTGAAGGTTACAGGACAGCCTCCCACCTAATCTCCCATCTTGTTCAAGACAGGGTCTCTTGTTAAGCCCTGTGTAGGCCAGGCTAGCTTAGCCTGCAAGCTTCTGTGGATCCTCTGCCTCCCGTCTCTGTGGGTATGCTTGGATACAGCTATATCTAGCTCTGCGTGGGTTCTGAGGACCCGAGTTGGGCCCTCACACTTGAGTGGCCAGTGTTTTACCCACTGTGGCCATCTCTTCCACCATTAATTTTTAGGCTAAAGAGAGTTTCCTCAAAAATTGGCTCAGGGTTCTCCCTGACTCCAAGCTGGCTCAGGTCTCCTGTGTAATAGATCTGCCCTTGTGCCTGGCTCTCCTTGGTTTTGCTATAAGACCTGCAGTGTGGTTCCTTGGGGGTGTTGGGGGTGATCGTCAGACTAGATGGTAGCTGTTTGACCATGGAATGATAGAATATTGGGGGGGTGGAGACAGAGGACGTAGAGAGGTCAAGCCAGGAGCCCAGGGGCTGTGCTATGGGCGGAGAAGGGCTGACATGACTGCAGAATCAGAGACGCTGAGGGACTAGAGGAGGGGGCAGCCACACTTTAAAGAGTGTTTAAAGTATTTAAGTGTTTAAAGAGTGAAGCCCAGCTGTGTGACACACGGTGCTGGACAGGATTCAGAACGTGACCTGTTAGAACCTTCTGGAAGCCCGCAGCCTGGCAGGAAGGTCAGAGTCCAGCTGGCAGGGACAGGATGATGTAATAGGCGCCTGCCAGGAGAGGGGACATTCACAATGCTGTGTGAGGCGCGAGGCCTGGAGGACTAGCTCTGGCTATGGAGGCTTTCTTGGGAGTGAGCATCGCCCCTGTGTTGGTGGCTCCAGACGGTTACCTCTTATCAAGCCCAGGAGTGGAGTGAGGGAGCAAGGTGGGTGGGTGGGGTGGCATCAAAGAGGGTAGCAGGGACAGCCCTGGAGGTTAGCAGGGAAGGGAGTGTCACTGTGGTCAGGGGTTTTGTTGTGTATGTGTGGTGGGGGGGGGGGTTGTTTGTTTTTTATTTTTTTAGCTGGAAAGCAAGATCAAGAGTGAGGGAAATGGGGGCAGGCAGGAAGACCAGGGACAGGTGACCTGGGTGGCCTAGCATGGGCAATGGAAGCAGCCCAAGACAGCCAGGCCTCACTGCCTGAGCTGTGCTGTGGGACAGGTGGGCCCAGGTAAGACCTAGCTATCCAACTGTCAGCAGGATGGGGAGGGGACAGACACCTGGGGACCCAGCTCTGCTGGGGAGAAAGGGCCCAGCTTGGGATCCCGACACTGAGCTTCAGTTTAGTCCTTGCCAGATGCTGTGCCCGAGATCTCCCCCTGCTGCCCCCTGGGTTTCTAGTGACCTCCCCCCAGCTCTGATGATAAAGAAACCAGGAGTGTGTTTCTCCAACTTCATCTCCCTAAAGGAAGGGAGATAGAACCTCTTGACAGAGCTCAGGGCCTCACAGTGATATCACAGGCAGGGATCCTCGTGTATGTGACACCCCACGAGGGCTAGAAGGCCAGGGAGCTGGTTCTGTGGGTTCCCGCATCCCCACCCCAATTCTGATTCAGAAAGCGAGCCAGGCCGGCCAGCCGCCCATGTGTGTGGAAGTGACAGGCAGCGTTTGGGCCGGGCCTGGTCTGGCCTGGCCATTCTGTTCTCTCTGACTCAGGATGAGGTGTCCACCAACTCCACAGGGATCTAGGTTAGACAGCAGAAAGTTCTCAGAGCTTGCCTGCAGACCGGCAGTCTGGAACCTTACTTGCTTCATTACCTTTATGGCTGAGACTGCGGTTTAAGGTGTTTGTTCAAACAGTGTCACAGTGCTTAGGCAGAGATGGGGGGTACGGAGTTGAGCGTATTCAGGGAAAAGATGTCTCTGGTACCAAACTCTAGCTCAATACATAAATCCTCTTCCGCGTTGGGAACTCTGTGGGTGAAGGAAGAGCAGGGTTAGGAAATTCGCCGCTGGTGGCTTACCAGTGCTTTCAATTGGGAAAGCAAGGGTTAATATACAGTCCTTTGGATGGATGTCCTGAGGCCAATCTTTATTAACCCTTTGCCTCCTGCCCTCTGCTTACAGCCCTCTGATTGTCCTGTCCACCCTTTGCGCTTGCTGGACTTGAGATCGGACCCCACAGCTGCCTGTTACCTTGGGGGTGTCCGCCTCCCGTCCTGGCCAGCACGATGCCCATCCTCAAGCAGCTGGTGTCCAGTTCCGTGCACTCCAAGCGCCGCTCCCGTGCGGACCTCACAGCCGAGATGATCAGCGCCCCGCTCGGCGACTTCCGCCACACCATGCATGTGGGCCGAGCTGGGGACGCCTTTGGGGACACCTCCTTCCTCACTAGCAAGACAGGTGAGGCTGACGGTGAGTCCCTGGATGAGCAGGCCTCCTCGTCGTCTTCCAAACGCAGCCTCCTGTCCCGGAAGTTCCGGGGCAGTAAACGGTCGCAGTCAGTGACCAGAGGGGACCGGGAGCAGAGAGATATGCTGGGCTCCCTGCGGGACTCAGCACTGTTTGTCAAAAACGCCATGTCCCTGCCTCAGCTCAACGAGAAGGAAGCCACCGAGAAGGGCTCCAGCAAGCTACCCAAGAGCCTGTCATCGAGCCCTGTGAAGAAGGCAGATGCTGCAGACGGTGGCCAGGAGACAGGTTCAGGGGAGATGGGTCCCCGTCGGAATGGGGCCACAGGCCCCCACTCCCCTGACCCCCTCCTTGATGAGCAGGCCTTTGGGGACCTGACGGATCTGCCCATCGTGCCCAAGGCCAGCTACGGGCTGAAACATGCTGAGTCCATCATGTCCTTCCACATCGACCTGGGGCCCTCCATGCTGGGTGACGTCCTCAGCATCATGGACAAGGATGAGTGGGACCCGGAGGAGGAAGAGGGTGGCGGTTATCGTGACAAAGAAGGCCCTAGCGCCATGGTCCAGGCTCCCCCTTTGATGGAGGTAGCTCCTCTAGGAAGACAGGAAAGCAAGGCCAGCTCGGACCAGGCCTCCATGCTGCCCCCCCACACTCTGGAGGATGATGGGTGGGCGGCGGCAGCCCCCAGCCCCAGCTCAGCTCGCAGCGTGGGCAGCCACACCACACGGGACAGCAGTTCCCTGTCCAGCTGCACCTCGGGCGTCCTGGAGGAGCGCAGCCCGGCTTTCCGAGGCCCAGACAGGGTCCGGGCTGCTGCCCCAAGGCAGCCAGACAAGGAATTCTCCTTCATGGATGAGGAGGAAGAAGATGAGATACGAGTTTGAGGCTAGACAGAAGGTAGCTTCCACAACTCTAGGCCGCATCTTCTCCCTGCTGCTGCCTTCACTCTGACCTTTGACCTTACTATGTAGGTGCAGCTAAGAGCCTCATACTGGAGTAGACCCTGGACCTCGGGGGTTGGGGTGTCAGGGAGGTAGCATGGGAACTGACAGCCTCTGACCTGTCCTCACCCACTACAGCAGCCTGGGACGGAGCTGTGTCCCAGCAGGAATCCATTCTCCTCCCTCTGGGTCCTTTGCTTCAAGCTTGGCCTTCCTCAGATGGGTGCCAGATGTCAGCTTAAGTCCCTGCCTCAGTGGCGGGGCGGGGCAGCCAGGTGTGGCGTCCTCTCCAAGGTCACGGACACTTGGCTCCCTTTTTTTTTTTGCCTGGTGCCTACCAGGGAGGTATTTGCAGCAGGAGGCAGAGGTGGCCACATGCCCCAACTTCTCCTCATCCACCCCTGGCTCCTCGCAGGAAGCCTGGTGCTCTTTGGGGTTCACCTGGAGCTGGGGGGACAACCTCAACCAATACACTAAATGCAGTCTTTCCCAGGGGCCAGGCCAGGATGGGGGACAGAAGGAACTCCCCCACCCCCCCAGCTTCTGGGGTTCTCAAGAAGGGGCCCTTCCTCGGTGACACTAGGAACAGGAGAGGGGCTGGCCCTGCCCTGCGGTTGTGTTTGTTTGTTGTTATGTTTAAACCTTAATAGAGCGATGTCAAAATCCCCTGCCAGGAGGATAAAATCCTGTTAGTGAGACTGTCTTGGTGGCAGAGTGACTGTTAGCTTACTGAGTCTGGGTGTACAGACCTGTCCAGGTTGAACTGTGATTGGGCAGCCACCACCAGTGTTTGTCCCCGAACCCCCATCCAAAGCTGTTAACAGCTAAATGAGTACTATATAGGAAAGTTCTGGAATATGATCGTTCCCAGAGTGTGAGCTGTGTTTTGACTGGGCAATTCCCCTGCCCCACTACTGCCCTGTTTTGGGGGTAGGGGTGGGTAGGAGGGGCATGGTCTCCGTCCATTCCCAGCCTTCCCAACTGCAAAGGCCAGGACTCCGGTGGGCTGAGCGAAAACATGAAAGAAAACAAAACCCTATTCAATTTGAATTCCAGGTAAACGAAAGTGGGTTTTTTGCCTGTTTATTTTTGGCTTTTTGAGACGCGCTCTCACTCTGTAGCCCAAGCTGACCTCAGACTCCCAGCAAGCCTCACTCTCCCTGGGTGCTGAGATGACAGGCATGCCACCGATGCCGGCTGTTTGTTTTTCTGAAATCTGTTTTGCTCAACTCCTGTAACTCTACCCAGAACATGAGTAGAAGCTGGGGCCTGAGCCCCAGGGGTGGTACCTCGTTACTTTTCTGTGCTGGGAACAGGCTGACTCATGCCTCCTGCTCTAGCATAGCCACTGGGAATCTGGGGGGAAAAAAGCAAGTTACACATGAGGGCGGTGGCCTGCCCTGGGCCGCTCTGCTTCTGGAGCCCTCCCAGCTCCTGACCCTGAAAACACTCACTGGGCTCCTGACTGGTGCTCCTACAGAGGTAGGCATTGACAGAGCCTCAGAACTGTGCCTCTGACCAGCAGCTCACACCCACCCCGTCTCTCCCCGTCTACCTGATCAGTTCTAGACTCAACTTTGTATTTTCTCTGTGACATTGATAAAGCAGTAAGAGAACATGCGCATTTCCTCTCAGCACCCCTGGTATCTGTCTCTGCTTTCCTGGCGTCGTAATTTTGGGATGGGGCGGGGGGGGGGGGGGGCTGGTCAGTGTCTCATTTACTTTACTGTTCTGACAAAGTGTTGGAGCTTGAAGCAGCTGTTCACATCCAGTCCATAGTCAAGAAGGGTAGGCATTGAAGGTTGGTGCTCAGCTTACCTTTTCATGTAGCATAGGATCCCGACCCAGGGAATGATGCCACCCATAGTGGGAGGGTCTTTCTGCCTTAAGTAATCGAGGTAATCCCCCTAAGGCATGTCCGGAGGGCCTCTCCCAGATGATTCTAGATCTCAAGTTGATCACTTGAGATTAACCACTACAGTCATCCAGGGGCTCCCGGTCTCATGAGTCTCAAGGTAGTTTTTCTTGCCCTGCTTGGGGCAACCCCACCTTCGGGCCTCTTGGAGGGACAAAGCCTTGTGTGCCGCCACCCCGATACCCCCCAGCTTGATCAAGTCCTGCCCTGCAAGCTCTGGAATTCTACCATTCTCTCATTGCTCCTTATCAGTTGGGGGCCCCTTGGTCACTGAGCCTCTCTGAACCGGGGGAGTGCTGTTGCTCCTGCAGGGTGGGGTGGAGCCCTTGGTACAGCTTTTATTTGGGTGTTAGGGGGATAAGGCTCTTTGCTCATGCCCCAGGAATCATGCAGGATACTGCCACTCCACCCCACCCCCTACCCCCTGGACTGCACTTGACAGAGGGCAGAAATGAATGGGCCTCCTCCCCTGTCTACCATATGTCTCGGAGAATGGACTTCCAGATGGCATGCTTTGGGCTCGGCCTCAGTGCTCAGCCAGGTAGGATCTCCATGCCCCAGTGGTGCTGGGTAAAGAGACGCTCAGGGCCACGAAGGCTGCTCCAAAGCAGCACAGCGAGGTAGAGGTGGAATGGGAGATCAGTCATCGATAACCTCTGCCCCTTTCACCACCACCCCTGGGTGCCTGTCTGGAAACCAGGTCAGGGTGCGTCTGCCCTGGGTGTGGGAACCAGGTGACCCCTCCACCCACACTCTTGGCTCCCATCTCAGAGCCTGCCTCGCTCACACCCGCGTTCCTCCAGCCTGGGTGGCTCTAAGAAGTGGGAACATGGCCTGGGCAGGGCCCCCCTCGCTCTCTGGAGATTTAAGGAAGTCTTTAACTGAGTGCTGGCTGGATCCTAGCATCTACGGAGAAATTTGGGCTTCCTATCCATCCTCCCTGAGAAGCAATTAAAGCATAATTAGAGCTTCACCCATGTCTCTCTGTCCCCAGACAGGCCTCATTACAGCTAGTGAGAGCCATGTTTAATGAGTTGAGAGCAGGGTGAGTCAGTGAACCTGAAGGAGAAAGCCAGGCTGGGGGCACACGAGGGAGCTCCCTGAGAACATTGGGGTCCCTCTGACCCGAAGCCTGTCTTCAATGTCTGAGCTAAGAAAGGAACCATTGGGGTGATGGATCAAGAGATGTCCATCCTTCCCGGACATGGTGTGAGAGTAATGGCCCTCTGCCCGCCCCGTACTGCACCCCATACTGGCCTGGGGTTCTTGGGAATCCCGGAGAAAGCCTTGGCTGCGACTGTTTGAATGTGGTAGGAACCTTCACACCAGGGCTTACAGGGACCTGCACTCCGGCTGGGGCTCCACAGACCCAGGCGATGGAGACAGCACAGGAGAGCGCCTCCTGTCTGCCTTCTGCGCCTTCCAACTCACACGTTCGTATGGACCGAACAGATATGTATGCCACTGAGTCACAGCATCCCTTTACCACCCCACCTCGGTCTCTAGATCGTACCTGAGAAACCTAGGGGTCCCGCACAGCAAGTCACAAAACCCCCCTCCCCCGCCCCCAAGCTGACCTTAAATTCTGGTAGTATATTCCAGAATGCTAGGATTTCAAGTGTGAGCCACCAGGCCTGGTTCAGGTCTCAGAGATGATGTATAGGATCCCCCTCTACCTCAGACAACTTGAAACCATCAGTTCAGCTCTCAGCTAAGGTTTCCCAAAACCTGAGGGGACCCCCCCCAAAGGCTTCTGGCCCGATAAGCCAACATGGGCCCTGCTGCCCCCTGCCTCAAGGCTTGCTCCCTCCCTCCCTCCCACAAGCTGCTCTGATTCTATGCCTCGGACCGTACTGTCCTGTTAATGCAATGCACACTGTGTGTGTTGGTGTGACTGTCACGCATCAGGATCTCAGCATTTGCTCTCGATCGAGCATCATGCAGCTTTTATAAAATTATTAGTAGCACACCCAGTTGAAGATTTTTTTAAAATAACATTCTTTTATGTGGGGGATGAAGCGGGAGGAGTGCCTGCCACACTGTACCTGTAGAGGTCTGATGACAACTTCCAGGAGTTGGTTCTCTCCTTCCACCATGTGGGTTGCAGGGATTGAAACTCCTCCGGTCATCTTGGAAGCAAGCACTGTCACCCACTGAGCCATCTCGGTGGCCAAGAACACTCGATGAGGCGGCTCAAGATGAAGGAACTAACGGACCCCATGAAACTAGTGAACCAAGGAGCCTGGACACACCAGGAACGGCTTCTAGAGTCATTGCTCACAACCACTAGGCCTTTTGGCAAAAACGATCTATACACTGGAACCCAGAATGACCAAGCGGGAATAGTACCTAGTGGGTAGCACACGGCAGAGCCTGGCTGGCACGCCCACTGGAGTTTAGAATCACAGCCTAAGGAAAACTGGCAACTCCTGGCTTTCTGGTGACGACTGTTCATTCACTGAAGGGCCTCTGGCCCTGCCCACCAGGCAGTGCAAGGGCTCTCGCTTCCCAGGTTCACGTCTGTCTCACCTCAGTCAGGCTGGACCAGGGTGATGATCGAGGCCTTTGCCTCTGCAGCCCACAGCCTCAGATCTAAGCTGGTCCTGTGTGGTGTTCACCTTTGACCCCATCATCCCCCATACCCATGGCACCCCCATACCCACATCACCCCCTCTTCTCCCCACAAAGGCTTGTGCCACATTCCCAGGGAGAAACATGAAAGGAATGGATGATGTAAGGATCTGGACACCCTGGGGATTCCCAGGGTCCCCCACCCCCACCCCTGAGACAGGGATTCCCTATTGTAACTCCAGCTGTCCTGGAACTCACTCTGAAGACCAGGCTGGCCTCGAACTCACAGAGATCCACCTGCCTCTGCTTCCTGAGTGCTGGGATTAAAGGCATGTACCACCATTTGCCTGGCAACCCTGGGGATTCTTAACCTTGTCCTAGCTTCAAATCTAGTTCCCAGCTGTCCCCATGTTACAGATTGGAAGACAGAGACTGGAGAACAGGGGACCGGGGATTGGGGGCAGGGGGAAGCACAGGAAAGAGAAAAACTTACCAGGCTGGCTTTGGATGAGAGGGAGAGACTGAGGGTTGGGCCTTGTGGGTCAGAACCCGGAGGACTATAGGAGCACAGGGAGACAGAGGGGATGGCCTTCGTAGGTGTCCACAAGACACTGTCCACCCAGTCCTGGGACAAACCTGTAACAGCTTTTCAGAGACTTCCCTGTCCCACCCACACCTGAGCAGGTGGGTGCCTTCACTTCGTTCTCTGGACCACAGCCCTAACCTATACACAGTCACCCCTGGCTGAGGCTTTGAGGCTGCAGGAAAAAGAAATACAAATGCTCACCTGGTCATCCATCCTTCCCCCTTCATAAGCTCCTCTAGGCCCTGGGGCTTCCTGCCATCATCCAGATGGGGAACTGTGAAGAGTTCTCTGGGGGAGGAAGTCAAGCTTGCCGGCAGATGCACATTGGCGGTTTGGCCTCTGCAACCTGTTGCCCAGGCCCACTGATTTGCTGTTTCTCTAGAGGGATACTTGTGGAGGGGTGTTGGGGGGGGTGACACACAGTCAAGGGAAGCTATGGCCCTCTATTCCAGGAATCCAACCCAAAAATGACTCTAGGCAAAATAATAATCAGAAAACGAGCTGCCAAGGCCACGGGGTTCTACTGAATTGTATTTTCTTTTTATGCCCCACTCTGTTCCAAAAAAGGTTTGGAGGCAGCTTATGAAATTACATAGAATACAATAGGGTAAAAATAGAACAGAGGGAAACAAGGCTGGGACACATAGTTCTAGGAGCCAAGAGGGCAGCGCACAGAAATGGTGCCCAGGTGGGCCTGCCCTGGACAAAGGGAAGTCGTCCAGCTTGCCAATTCACAGGTTTAAGACGGGTGGACACAGAGCAGTTCAGTGGCGTTTTTGTTTATTTGTTTTTCTTGATGCTATCGTCTAAGAGGAATTTTTGTTTTGATTTTTATTTTATTTTTGTTTTTTTTCGAGACCGGTTTCCCTGTTGTAACTCGGGCTGCCCTGGAACTCACTCTGTAGACCAGGCTGGCCTCGAACTCACAGAGATCCCACTGCCTCTGCCTCCCGAGTGCTGAGTGCTGGGATTAAAGGTGTGCACCACCACCTCCAGGGGAAAGTGTCCTTTTAAAAAGAGAAAAGGACCTGGGGCCTGTAATCCCAGCACTCAGGAGGCAGGGGCAGGCAGATCTCTGAGTTCGAGGCCAGCCTGGTCTACAGAGCAAGTTCTAGGACAGCTAGAGAACTACACAGGAAAACTTTGTCTAGAAAAAAAAAAAGAAAGAAAGAAAAAAGAGAGAGAGAGAAAGAGGACAAGAAAAGGAGCGAGAAGCCCAATCTCTCTCCTCTGCAGGCTGTGAAAACAGGCGCTTGCTAGCCAAGCAGAGTGCTCTCCCCAGGCATCTGTCACATCTTGATCTTGCATTTGCCAGAATTGTGAGAAGTGTCTGTCTGTCCTGGTGGTTCACACCTGTAATCCTGGAACTAGGGAGGTTCTGCAGGAGGTGTCATGGGTTTAAGTCCAGTCTGATTACATAGCTAGATTCTGGCTAACACAAAAACAAGAGCAAACGAACACAGAGGCGGACCATGGCACATGCCTTTAATCCCTGCACTTGGAGGCTGAATGAAAAGGGTTAGGGTAGCCAGTAGCCAGCCTTTCTTAATACATCTCAGCCGCCAGCACTGCTAGGTGTATCCGGTGCTACAGTGCTTATCCGGCATGCTCACGGCCCTGGCTTAAATCCTTGGCGATGCCCCTCAAGGGAAAAAACGTGAACAGCAGAGGAGGTGGTTGTGGTGATCATGCCGTGGCGTGTGTGAGGAGGCCCCAGGACAGCTTTGTGGGGTCATTTCTCTCCTTTCACCCTCACGTGGATTCCAGGGACCGAACTCGGGTCCCCAGGCTTGCAGAGTACGCACTTGTACCCACTGAGCCATCTTCTTGGTCCCTCATTATTTTTTTAAAGACTTACTTTGTGTATATAGGTGTTTTGCCTCCATGTACGCACATCTGTGTGCCACATGCATGCAGTGCTCACAGAGAGCAAAAGCGGGTGTCAGGTCCCGGGAACTGGAGTCACGGGTGGGGTTAGCTGCCATGTGGATGCTGGAGAATCAAATCTGGGTCCTCTGCAAGAGCAACAAAAAGTTCTTGACTGCTGAGCCATCTCCAGTGTCATTTCCCAACACACACACACACACACACACACACATAAACACACACACACCACACACACACACACACACACACACACACACACACACACACACACACACACACACACACACACACACACACACACATACACATACACACACGGTTTTTGACAGGATCTCTTACTGAGTCTGACTGTCTCTGATTTGACCAGGTTGGCAAGCCAGTGAGCCCCAGGGATCTGCCTGTCTCTTCCTCTCCAGTGGTTTTGACATGGGGCTGGGGATCCAAACTCGGGTTCTCATGCTTGCAAGACAATCCCTTTAGCCACTGAACCACCCCTTCACCTTTTAGAGATAGGGTCTTAAAAATATTTTAGGTTTATTTTAGTTTGCGTAGGAATGCGTACCTGTACACCACATGTATGTCTGGTGCCTAAGGACGTGGTAAGCCTCCATGTGGGTGGTGGGAATCGAACCCCAGGAACCCTCCCTTTGCAACCCGTCCTTTGCAAGAACAAGCGCTCTTAACCACTGAGCCAACTCTGCAGCCCAAGACAGGCTCTTATATCTGAGGCTGGAGTCAGCCTTGCTATGTATGTAGCCTCCTGCTCTTTCTGCCTCCACCTCCAGGGTGCTCCGATTACAGGCATGTACCAGTACACCACTACATCCAGTTTATGATGTGTCAGGGATGGAACCCAAGGCTTCCTGCATGCGAGGCAAGCTGCTTTACATCCCTGTCTCCAGGATGTGTAGCTTTCAAATCACCCCATCTACTTTGTTACAGCAGCCCAAGCTGACAGAGACATCGAACAGCTGTCTCCTGTCTGGAGAAAACGCATCGGGACCAGAAGTCACCAGCCAAGAGATTGAACCCACAACCTAGTCAAGGAGCCCAGAGCCAGGGTAGCTGTGGGGTTGATGAACTCCAGTGGGAGGCTAAGTCATAGCGGGGAGGCTGTGCAGGATGCACCTGGTACCCCTGTGTTGTTCTAAGTCTCCCTCCCATGTCCTGGCCCCAGGTCAGGGCGGTTTATTCAAGCGGAGAGGAGAGTCCACCCTCTGTCACCTGCTGCTGCCACCCACGCCTACTGGGCTGTGTGTACAAAATGGACACAATGGCTTTACTGTCAATAGTGGGGCCTGGAGGGGGTTTCCATCTGTGCTCTGTCTGTCTGCCCTGTGACCCAGGAATTATTTAGAGATAACAGGCCGGAGGGCAGTCGCTGGGGATGAAAACAGAGTTTTTCTTGCAGATACAGTAGACCTCAAAGGCAGATCGAATCTGTGACCTCGGACTCACAACTGGTGAAGGGTGTCGTAGCTGCCAGGCCTAGGAGAATCATTCCCTCTAGGTCAGCGGGTGCAGATCACTGTGGATCCCTGTTGTATGACCATCCCCAGTCCTGGGTGGTCATGCTGTCCCAACCCCTGCCCCAGGGGGAACCCCTCGACCATCCAGTGGGTTAGAAGTTTGCTAACAATTATGGTTGACTTTGACATTCTACAGCTTTGTTTTAGAAGAGACAGCGTGCCAGAGGCCTTGGGGGAAGAACCTTTCCTCTCCAGGACGTCGCTGAGGGCTCCTGGCACAGGGACTGTGGATACTGTGGCTTTGTTCTTCTTTAAGAGTGAGTTCAGGGCTTTGCAGGCAAAGGTTTTGCTTTTGTTTTCTAAAATGCACGTAAGTTGAATGTCACAAGGTGAGTGTCTTTCAGTGTGTGGCAAAGGCCTTGGGTTAGAGGTCCTTCCCACGCCTGGAGATCAGACACGTCTTCTGAAGTCAAGCACTCCACCATGGATCTACATCCTCAGTGATGTGCGGTGCTGGGGACGGGACCCAGGGCCATGCATATATTAAGGGCGAGCTCTACAGCGGGACTCCGTTTTTGCCCTCCTCCCTCTGGCCCTGAGACTTTTTTCCAACCAAGGCAAGGGGAAGACTGTCTTTCTTCTCCAGGTTCAAATGAGGACTCCGTCTCCGGACTTTTCAAGAACACAAAATTTAACAGGGCGTGCACACCTTTAATCCCAGCACTAGGGAAGCAGAGACAGGCAGATCTCTGTGAGTTCAAGGCCAGCCCTGTCTATACAGTGAGTCCCAAGACAGCCCCGGAGCTATGTAGAGAGACCCTGTCTCAGAAAACAAAAAACAAAACAGAGCCCATGTTCCTTGGCTCATGGTCCCCCTTGTCCTCCACCTTCAAAGCCAGCAGGTTAGCATCTTCTGCCTCCCAAGATCCTTCGTTGTTGCTGTGTATGGTAGCATACATACATAATCCCAGCACTCGGGAGGCTAAGGCAGGAGGAGGGCCAGTCAGGGCTGTCTCAAACAGTTTTTCACTGACTCTGTAAGGTATCTTTTGTTACGTATTGTGATGGATTCTCAGTTTCTGGGGGCCAGGCCGTGGGCTATCCTTCAGCTGTCCACACTAGTAAGTGACTATGACTTGTTCATTCTGAGTCTTCCAGATGGAGAGGTTGACGGTTTCTTTGTTTTGAAGACAGAATCCTACTGTGTAGCTCTGGCTGGCTCAGAACTCACTCTGTAGACCAGGCTGTCCTCAAACCCACAGGGATCTGCCTGCCTCTGCCTCCTGCATGCTGGGATTAAAGGTGTGCACCCCCGCTCTTGGTAACAAATACTTTTGAGTCTGTGAGTCTGAGAATTAATGACTGGATACTTCCCAAGCACTAGGTAGGCCAGAGGCCAGAGAGGGTGGCCAAAAGACTATAGAGACCTGGGAAGAGAACAGGTGCAGCCCCAGCTGGCCCAATCTCCTATTCTGCCAGCCCCTTTTGGTTGACAGTGGGGTCTGCAGTCTCTCCTGGGCTTCAGCTGATGACGTGTTGTTTAAATACTCCTGCAGCAGCTTCCTGGTCTAGCCTGCCACCGGCAGGCTAGCAGAAAGCCTCAGCAGGAGCATGGGTCTACAGCGCACCCATCAGTCTTAGATCGGAGATCTGTGAGCCGATGAGAATGAACAGGATTTTTGGGAGAGTGTTGTCAATTGGAGCATCTCAGTTTATTGAAGCAAAGGTGGTTACATTTATAGGATACAGGCAGGGGAGGGTCTGTGGTACCCAGGGATGGGGGCCATTGGTTAAGACAGAGATACTGGAGTGACCACATTTGCATGTGGGGCTCTTTGTCTAAGGGTCAAAGTCCTGCAAGGGCACCTTCTGCATAAGGTGTGGTCCCACAAGGAAAAGAGGAAGACACCTTATCAGAAAATGGGCTCAGCCTTAGGCCTCCAGCTACAGCGTTCAGATAAGCCCCAACCAAGCCATATTTCTTTGCCAATGTCCTTCTGTGAAGCAGGCAGTATTTAATATTTAGCTGGGTTTTGCCAGGGCTAAGAAACTGAGGAGCAACCAAACTCCTGCCGCTCTCAGGGTGAGAATTCTGGGATTCAAGGCACGCTTTGACCCACTCTAGCTCTAGGAGAGCCCACAATAAGACAGAGGCAGGTAGATCTTCGTGGATTAGAGGGCAGTCTGTCTATAGAGCAAATTCCAGCCCAGCCAGGGATGCAGAATGAGACCCTGTCTCAACAAACAAACAAACAAACAAACAAACAACAAAATCCTCCACTATTTCTCACTTAACCTCAGTCTCCTCCCAACTAGGTAATGCTTATAGGCCCATGTTGCTGATGGGGGAATCCAGGATGCAGAGAGATGACCAGAAATGTGGCTGTTCCCATGCAACAGGAGCTTTTCCATGAACTCAGGAGGAGGGTGCGGGGGTGAGGCAGGTACTCAGGATGAAAGGGAGGCAGGCCATGGGCGAGTCTGAGCTCTGCCCTAGCAAAGCACTGGTAGGAAGGCTGCAAAGTCTGGGGAGGTGGAGGGAGGGTGGGGTGCTGACCTCACCAGGCTCTGCAGCCAGAGAATTCCAGAGCTCTGGGCACCGACCCTTGCTTTTCAGAGCGGGGCATTTGTACAGAGGAAGGGAGGTGGCATGGTGATGATTCATGGGATTTGTAGCTGGCGTTAAATGAGAGCAGAGTAATGATGGTGATTAGCAATTAATGCCACTGTGCAGCAATTTTGGTGTCCACTTCGCACCCTTGAATTAATTAACAGAGGACAACACGAGTGCCCGTGGCAAGCTACAGGGCACAGAAGCTGGATCTGGATGGCTCACAGGGGGCATTCCTGGATGGAGCACTTATCCCCATCCCTAGAGCATCATTAAGCAGGGGCTTGCTTTCTATCTTTGCAGGGTGGTGGGGTGCTGACCCACCTTGAAAGCCAGGATGTAGTCTAACCTAGGGAAGAAGAAAGTTTGCCCCGGCCACAAGGAATATCTGTTATCAGTAACAGAGAATACAACTGGGGGTTGTCAGCCCGAGTCTTCCTTGAGGCCTCATGATCTGGGATCTCAGGGAGCCTAGGCTGTCCTGGGATTCAAACTCTCTGTATAGCCAATGATCTTGAACTTCTGATCTTTCTACTTTTCCCCACCAAGTGCTAGGATTACAGGCATGGGTCACCGCACCCAGTTCACGTGACGTTGGGGATTCAAGTCGGGGCCTGGCCCATGCTAAGCAAGCATTCTACCAACTGACCTGTTTGGTTTTTGAGACAGGGTCTCATACTATAGCCAAAGCTGGCCCAGAACTCACTATGTAATCTAGATATCTTAGTTACTTTTCTATGTGGGACTATCCTAAGAGCTAAGGGCAAGTCGAAGCTGGCTTCAAACCCCGCATCGTCCCTAGGGATGAAAACGGAAGGTGTTTGGCCGCTCCTTTTCCTCAACCTGGCGGCTTCACAGAAGCAAGCCAACATGGCTTGGCTGATGCTTTGTCTGCCCTGTAACTGGAAGCACAAGGAGGCTTGCACCCTATATGCAGACCAGGCTACTCCCCAGTACCCTTGTCTTAACCAATGGGCATTCTCGGGGTCAAGGACCACTGCCCCCAAGGTGACCCTATAAATGTACTCTAACACTGCATTAAAGTTGAGACTGCCCTATGTAATGTGTTTTCTCCCGAGTTCCTGTGTACTCGCAGACTCACTGGGCTCCCCCAAAGACAGGAAGAGAATGCAGTAGGAACCCTGGCTGCACAAGCTGTGTTCCCTCGTGGCTATTCCACCTGAAGATGGCGGACCACGACAGGAGGGCCACCGTTGCTCCAGGAAGAAGAGCTGCCGCTGGGAACATGCACATGAGAGAGGATTTTTCAAATACAACAAATAGACACCATGACTAACGCAACTTACAAAAGAAAACATTTAATTTGGGGGCTCACGGTTCCAGAGGGTTAAGAGTTTATGACCATCACGGCAAGGAGCATGGCAGCAGGCAGGCAGTCATGGAGGTGGAGCAGTAGCTGAGAGCTCACATCTGATTTGTGAGAGGCTGGGGAGGTGGTGTGGGGGTGGGGGTGGAGGAGACAAGACAGACACACATGCTAACCGGAAAAGGTGTGGGCTTTTGAAACTTCGAAGCCCAGCCCCAGAGACACACCTCCTCCAACAAGCCCATACCTCCTAATCCTTCCTGAACAGTTCCACAAACTAAGGGGACAATGCATTCAAATATATGAACCCATGGGGGCCGTTCTCATTCAAACCACCATACTAGATTAGCCACACAATCACAGCAGTCCTTTTACCTGAATTCCCTAATTTCTGGGCTTCCAGGCAGGAGCTCCCACGTCGGGCTCTTTCCCGTCTTTGCGTTCTGCTTCAGTGTCATCCAACTCCTGTTTGCTTTTTGCAGGGGATCAAAAGCAGGGTGCCACACACATTAGACAAGGCTTTCCATGCTGAGCCACACCCCTAGTCCTCTCTCTGGCTTTCTGTTAGTGAAAGGAGTGAGGTATGAAACTAAATACCCCAGGGGGTAGAGGTGGGTGTGACCTTTGTGGTGCTGCTGCAAGTTACAAGCAGGGGACTGAAAAGTACTCAAGTGTATTCTCTCAAGATCATTCTCTCTCTGGAGGCCAAAGGTGAAAAATCCAGGCAGTGCCAGGTCCCTCTGGAGCCTTGAGAGACAAGCACATGACTCTTGTAGTTCCCAGTGATAACTGTCTGCAATTCTTAGCTTCCTGGAGTAGCTGTCTGGCTCCAGTATCCATTTTCATGGCCTTCTTCTCCATGTCTCTTCAGGATCTGTGTGTCTTAACTCTCTCTTCCCTCTCTTTGCATTTTGAGACAGACTCTGCGTAGCACAAGATGGCCTCAAACTCTTCCTCCGGCCTCAGCACCCCAGTGCCAGAATTACAGGCATGTGCCACCATGCCTGGCTCCCTCTCATGAGGACATTCAGTAATGGGGTTTAGGACTGGCCCTGTTTCCAGGATGATCATATCTTGAGAGCCTTCACTTACTGACACCTGTAAAGTCTTTATTTCCAAAGTAGGCCAAACCCATGGGAGAAGGCACTGGACAAAGTAGGAGGCAGTTCAATCTACTACAGGAGTCTTCCTTGTAACCATGAGAAGATCAGGGAGGGAACTCATACGTTTGCACTCAGGAGCATCTTCTGCAAGCCAGGCACCAAAAGGGACCCTCACCCAAGGAGGGGAAGCTGGTGGTACTGAAAGGATTTAAGAGATATGAAGCCTAGGAATACAGTCACATATAGGGGGAAATGCCTCCTATTGAGAAATGCCTTCCCAAGTACAGCCATTAACAGTACTCTTCAGTCTCCTCCCCACCCACAGGGAAATGACCATTAAGCTTATCAGCAGGATTCGCCCTTCCCCAGCATACCAGGAGCCACCCCGTCTCAAGGACAGCTAGTCCAAGGGCACAGGTTGACCACGCCCCCCCTGGATCCCGCACGCGCGAGAAACTCCCAACCAATGAGTTTAACAGAGAGCTCTGAGCCAATCAAAGCTGCACGAGCCCCCATCCCCAGACCCCTTTCCCCTGAACCCCATAAGAGGGCTGGGGGGGAAGGGATCGGGGCCCGCCATGCTCATCTCCTGCGTGGGATAGGCGGGACCTGGAGCGCGCCGGTTACTAATAAATGCCTCATGCGTTTGCAGCGGTTCATGTGGTTCCTTAGAAACCCGCCCAGCTTGCCCTAACAGTACCACTCAGGGAGATGTTTCAATTGAAGGTCTGTTGCACATTTTGGGGCCACCTCAGGCCACATCCCTGGGGCGCAACTACTATTTTCGTTTCCCTGTTCCTGCCTTTCCTCCCAGTCCACCCTCCAAGGAACCTGTCTACTATCCTAGGGAGTCCTCTGGGGTTCTGCTCCCTTTGTGATAAAAACCAACTCCCTGCTAGGCGTGGTGGCTCATGCCTTTAATCCCAGCAGAGGCAGGCTGATAGGATCTCTGAGTTTGAGGCCAGCCTGGTCTACCTAGTGTGTTCCAGGTTGGCCCTGGGCTGTGCAGAGTCTCAAAAACCCTAAAAACAAACAACAACACAATCCCCTGAAGTGGCATAGGACTGCCTGCCACTGTGACCCTCCTCTGACTCCCTCCACTGAATGCTTGTTTCTTGCCTGAGGTCTTAGTTCTGGCCTTGCTTCTAGAACATTCCACACACACACACATATCGGTAGACTTTTCTCCTAGTACACTCTCTGCTGCCTTTCCCCGGCCCTCATCACTCCGTCCATCCGTCCATCCGTCCATCCGTCCATCCATCCAAGTTGACAGTTGTTTGTGCCCCATAGGCTGAGCCGCCCTGGGGCCCCATCTCTAGATCATTATCACCTTTAAACCTTGTGCCCTTGGCCTTTCTGCACCTTGATTTCCTCCTCTGTTCTGCCTTTTCTACCAGACCCGGGGGACTTTCAAGAAGACAGATGAGTCTTCCTGGGACCTAATTATCATCTAAGGGTAGGGTCAAGAGACACAGGGGGCTTCTTCCTGGGGAACCCCTCGTTCCTAGCCCCACCCTGCCTCCAGTCCCCAGTGTAGACTGAGGACAAGGTGATCTCAGGCTACTCTTACTCCAACCCCACCCAGCCCCGCCCCCATTCCCAGTGTGGGTCTCTCTCTCCAGCTGTTTTCTATTCAGATCTGAAGTTCAAAAGAACAACAGATCTAGGCATGACAGCCACGGGAAACAAAGCTGGCAGGCTGGATCCTGTCTGCACAGCCACAGGCCTGCAGGGCCCCACTTACCTCTCCCTGCTGGGCCCTGGGAGGAGATCTCTCTGGTTCTGGTTCTGTGGGTCTCAAAAGCCAGTGTGTCCTGGAAACAGTGGAGAGGCCTGGCCAGTCCAGGACCCAGCAGGGGGAGGGGACAGTCGGGTTTAATTAGAGCTTTACAAACGCTCCTAAGAAAGCCCTTTCAGATGTCCTCAGCCCCGTGGGGCAGGGCTGGCATAATAATAATAAAACAACATTTGCATGGAGATTTTGTTTACAAAGCACTTTCTCAGGGGCAGGGGAGGCTCTGGGGTGCCCCCCCTGTAGATTCCTGGCTGGGAGGTCACCCCCAGCCTTGGGTTGGTTCCACCCTCCATCCAAGTTTACAATTGTGATTGCCTGCAGGGTAAACAAAGGGCCCTTCATGCAACTGTTTCCGACTCTTCTGGCCTTCATTCCTTTTACTCTCTCCCAGGAAGAGCACACTTGGGGTTTGTCTTTCAGGCTACAAAAGAGGCTCAGAGGGCTGGGGTGGAGGGAGAGTAGCTAGGACCTAAAGGAGGCAGCTTTCCTCTGTCCCACCCCTCTGGTGACCCTCCACCCCCATCCTAAGCTCAGGCAGAGTGTGGCACTGCTGTAATAAGTTAGGGCCAATGCCTCTCCCCTGCTCACCTACGGCTTCGTCCTCACATACACAATGGGAGCACTGGTTTGGCAAAGGCTATGTTTAGTGAGCTGCAGAGATAAGCAGGTGCGAGTCTTTGCCAATCCCTTTGCACCTGAGGATGAGGATGAGCGTTGGGGGCGTGGGGCCCTGGGGTGCCTGCACCTGCATGGGTGGGAGGGCTGAGACAGTTGTGGAGCCTCTCTGGTACACCCTGTCAGAGAGTCACAAGCAGTCACCCGGCCACTGGGCACCCTGAAGGAAGAGGTGACCCGGGGGAGACCCGGACCAGCTTCAGATAGGGCCTGGCCCCTTAAGTGCTGACGGGTTATATAGGAGCCACCTGCTGCAGCTCTAGCAGCTTGGTGCTATCCTGGTGTGAGACTGAAGATGGAGGAGGTCATTGCCGGGCTGGAAGGGTTCATGTTCGCCTTCGAGCAGGATGTGGAACTGCAGAAGGGCACTGGGCTCCTGCCTTTCCAGGGCATGGACAGTGAGTGGCGATGGCATGGCTCCTTGGGGAGCTGCCTTCTCTGACTCCCCTCTTCTCCCTTACAGGACTTCACTACTGTGTTTAAAAGGCTGGTCCAGAGGATTGGTGGGGGTTGGGGTAGGGGAGTTGGGCAAAAGGTACCTTTGACTCACAGCGCAGCAGGAGGCAACTGATAGCTGCTTTTGATGGCAAAGAGTGTGGCCAGCAAGAGACTGAGACAGGAGGATTGCTATGAGTTCCAGGCCAGCCTGGACTACACAGTGAGACCTCGTTTCATAAACAAATGAGCAAAGGAACAAGTAAAACAACGACAACAACATAAGGAACACTCGAAGACTGTAGTCAGAGAGAGTACTTGGGGGCCCATGCTGATCCCAGGCTGTAGGAGGCTTGGGTGGGACTCGAGGGAGACACTCAAGGTCCCAGGGCAGGGAGCTCAGCTGAGCTTCTCCTCTGTTTCCTTCTCCTCCAGAGTCCAGCTCAGCTGTGTGCAACTTCTTTGCTAAAGGGCTCTGTGGCAAAGGTGAGTGAGGGAGGTCTGGGCTGGGCAGGAACGGAGGCGGCCGGAGGTGGCCGTATGGACCGTGCCGGGTGCAGCTGGGCCTAGCATGGACCGTGAGACTTACACCTGAGGCAGGACAGGATTCAGCCTCATGAGGACAATGGTGGCCGGTGGGCAGTCCACCCCCCATCCCCCCCAGCATTTGTACCAGACTCACGGGGCTGCCTGTGGGTGTTGGAACCAAACTCAGCTGCTCTGGAAGAGTTCTTAACCAAGGAGCCATCTCTCCAGCAGCCCCAACAGTCCTTTCCTGATGGAGACAGCTGTGGGTCAGGGCCTTGGGCCTGTGTTCTCAGGCCTCATTCTAACCCACCCTCTCCTCAATCAGGTCTCCTTCCCCTGAATCAACACGGAACCCACTGCTACTCAAAGAGCTTCCTCTCGAGCCCCTCCCCCAACCGCAGCCTGACTTACCCCCAGGCTTCTGGCCTTCTCTTCTGGATTGTGGGTCACTTTGATATTCCTCCAATAGAAACATACAGTTGCCAAAATACCTTCACCATAACAGTAGGGCTTCCCATTCCCCCCAGAGCCTGCCCATGGTTCCAGGTGAAGAGATTCTTAGGGGGCCTACCTTGGGGGTCCTTATTATTCTGTTCTAAAAGCCAGGAGGCAAGAGGTGGGGCAAGGAGGACCTGAGTCTGTTTGTCTACTTCTGGATGGTTGGGTAAAAAGGGGCTCACTGGTCACCCAGGGCTCTGTGCAGCCAGAGCCTTCCAGGTACATCACGGGCTGAGTGGTCTGTGGTCCAGAGAGATAGATGGCTTTTCTTGTAAAGAAAGAAAGCTTTTATTGGGGGAGGTTGTAGCACCAGGGATGGCCAGGAATGTGTGTGTGTGTGTGTGTGTGTGTGTGTGTGTGTGTGTGTGTATCACAGAGGATACCCTCCCCACAAACCCAGTTTTGTTCCAGAGCTGCTCATGCATGAAGTAAGTCAGGAACTCAGCAAGTTCTCACTGTATGCCAAGAGCTGGGCTGGGTATGGCCCTGGGGTGAGGCGACTGCTCTCTCCTGGGAGAAGCAGTCTGGAGGTTCCTGGGGTTTGGCTCTGGGAGAGGGGCCTGCTGTCTATTAAGATATCCTCTTGTCCAATGTGGTCCTATGACCCCTGTCCTTCCTAGGTTGTGTCCATGTGATGAGACACAGGGACAGAGGTGGGGAGAAGAACCCTCACAGGCTGTGGGGGACCCCTGCAGGCAGGCTAGCTGAGGCCTACAGCGGGTGCCATGGTCTGCAGGGATGCTGTGCCCGCTCCGGCACGAGATGGGTGAGAAGATGGTGGTGTGCAAGCACTGGCTTCGAGGGCTCTGCCGAAAGGGTGACTGCTGCGGCTTCCTGCACCAGTATGATGTCAGCAGGATGCCGGTGTGCTACTTCCACTCCAAGTTCGGTAATGCCCTGCCTGGTTCGTGGGGTTGATGGAGGTGGAGGAGGCAGGCACCTGGAAGCCGGGTGCGCCCCAGAAGGCCAGCCATGGCTGACTGAGCCCAAGCCGTCTGCTTCTCTGAACCCTAAGAAAATAGGACCAAAGCTGGGTATAGCAGGGTGCCCCTGTAATCTCTCAGCACCAGGGAGGTGGGAGAAGGGAGAATCAGGAGTTCAAGGCCGGCTTCAGCTACAGAGAAGTTCAAGGGTACCCTGGACTACATCAGACCTTGTCTAAAAACAAACAAATAAGAAAAGAAATAGATAACAGGAGCATGTGTGGTGGTACACACCTTTAATCCCAGCACTCAGGAGGCAGAGGCAGGCAGATCTCTGTGAGTTTGAAGCCATAGCAACTTTTGGGCCAGCCAGGGCTACACAGTGAAAGCCCTTCTCAAAAACAAACCAATAAAGGGCTGGAGAGAAGGTCCGTGGTTAAGATTACTTGCTGCTCTTCCTGAGGACCTGGATTTGGTTCCTAGAACTCACAGGGCAGTTCACAATTGCCTATAACTTCAGTTCCATGATGGGATCTGATTTCCAGTTCTGGACATCTCAGACATCAAGCATACACACGGTACACAAACATACCTATATACATACATACATACATACAGGCAGAACACCCATATACATAATATAAAAAGCAAAAGTTAACTAAAGGAAGTAGAGGCAAATCAATGGGGTGGTTACCTCACAGGGAAAGGAATGTTGTTCTCTGCTCCAAGCTTGGTTAACCCACACCCAGAGGACTGTCAGGAATAGCCTGGTATGAACCACCTCTCAGTCCCTGCTGGGCCCAGGCCAGGCCTCCCCAAACGAGATGCATTTGGTAGCCGTGCACAGAATGCTCACCGGAACCCACGATGCACCCACACCCCTGTCTTCTTCCAGCTCTCCTGCTATTTCTAACTTTTATTTGCGATGAAAATGTCACATTACCTCCCAGAGGGGAAAGTCTGTATCACTTGTTGGCCACTGTGTATATAAAGCCACAAGGTTCAGAAGTCTGGCCCCTAAAATTATCTTGTGTGGTCAGGTCCGCTCCAGCCTCCCTGGGGGCCTCAAGTCCTTCTTGGTCACATAAGGAGCTATTTAGGGACAGCTACAGCCTTTCCCCTCACTGAAAGTTGGAGTTTGTGAATGTCTTACCTTCCCAGGGACAATCTACAGCTTAGTGTCTAGTGAAGTCCTGGAGATGATCTAGTCCAGTGGTTTCCAAACTGGAGGGGAGGGAGGGAGAGAGGGAGGGAGTAAGCATGCTGGATCTCCAGGCCCACCCCTCATTCAAAAGACTGAAGGACCACACTCCTTATAGGTAGCCGGTTGGTTCTGTTAGTGCTGACGGAAGGGGTCCTGCATACCTTGAAGGAGACAAAGTCTCTCTCTGGGCAGGGAAAGTTCATCCTAGTCTCCCAGTCCAGAATTCTAGTCTCTGCCAGCTCCTGAGAGCCAAGGCCTGCAGCTAGCTGTTCCTGAGGGCTACCGGGATGTTTTTCTAGGGCAAAGTTTATCTGGAGGCTGGTCCTCTTAAGTCACTGACTAAAGTAGTTTTGCTTAGAAATGCCCCTTTACTCTCTCAACCCTGGTTTTCTCGGTTTGATGATCGGATATAGTACTGGGTGCAGGCACGGGACCACTTTTTCCTGCGAGTAATTCAAGATGGGTGGATTGTAAACTCGTGATTATGGTGTATAACATAAGGCTTTGCTCTTAGCACGGAGTGAATATCTCTAATATGACAGAAAACAACTCCATGCTAGGTATGGTGATATATGTGTTTAATCCCAGAACTCAGCAGGCAGAGAGAGGCAGGTAGATCTCCGAGTCTGAGGCCAGCCCGGTCTATGTAGAGTTTCAGGTCAGCCAGGATTACAAAGTGAGACCCTGTCTCTAAAAAATAATAAAATAAAAATCACTATGCCTAGCATGGTAGTGTGTGCTTGTAACCTAGTATTTGAAAGGTTGAGGAAGGAAGATTGCAAAATCAGAGACTACCTGAGCGACACAGATTGCCTTTAAAAAAATCGTGTGTGTGTGTGTGTGTGTGTGTGTGTGTATGTATGTATTGTTCCTCACTCTTCTTAGCCATACGCAACTCACTTTGAGACTACATAGGGTCTCACTATGTAGCCCTGGCTGGCCTCATACTTGCTTTGTGGACCAGACTGGTCTCAAACTCAAGAGATTCAGTCTGCCTCTGCCTCCCAAGGGCTGGGATTAGAAGAATGTGCCACCCCTCCGTTTCAATGCCTCTATATTTTTAAATGTCACTGCTTGGGAGGGAGGGGTCAGTTAACTCCTGTAAGTGACACCTTGCCCATGTTCCATAAGAAAGGCCCAACAAACTCATGGGCGCAGTCTGGAGTTAATGTCGGAGCCTGGAGGAGGAAGAAGGGCAAAGTAAAAGGCAGAGTAGAGGCTGGAGTGTTGCTGCCACCTGCTGGTTAGCAGCATATATAACAATGGGCAGCTAGGATGGACAAACAGGTAGGTCTATCAAACTTGGGATGACTTTCTTCTCCATCTCCACACTTACTTGTCCCCGCCCCCCTTCTCTGAGTGCTGGAATCCATGCTTGTGAAATGGAAGAGGTAGGAAGGGATGACAGAAAACTTAGAGGAGTCCAGAGAACACTTCCTTGGGTGAAGCATTGTCTTGTAGAAAACCCCGTGTATAAGGTAACTCCCTGGAGACCTCATGAAGTTCCTGTTAACTCCAAAGGGCAGACTTGTAGACTTTTAGGGAGGGTGAAAGTGGAAATATCCACAGGTTTCCACTAAAAGGAGACAGACTAGGTCAGCATCTTCTATCTTCTTCAGATCTGCCTAAGTGAAACCTAAGAGCCTCGGGCAGCAGTTAGCAGTGTAGGCCCGTGCCTACAAGGCTGCCCAGGGGGGAATGCAACTGAACAAGACTTGGTTTAACACATCGTCCCTCTGAAAGGTGCCCACTGGGCCCAAAGGGAAGCTCTACTCTGTCCTTGGTATTTCCTCCAAAACACCCCTGCCCCGCCTCAGGCTCTGGGAACTGTGGAGGGTTCATAGTGGAGAAGACCAGAGGGTAATTTCCTCCTTCCAATGGCAGAGGTCTTCCAAAGGTGATGACAAGCAGAAGACTGGCCAGTGGATTCCCCGGGGAGGGAGGGAGGGGGAGGAGGTTCAAGTCAGAGTGAGGATGATGCAGAAGTGGTCCTGATAATGGACCACTTTGTATATCCGAGAATGATGGGCCTTTCAGGTAACTGCAGCAACAAGGAATGCTCCTTCCTCCATGTGAAGCCAGCTCCCAAGGCCCAGGACTGCCCTTGGTATGACCAAGGGTTCTGCAAGGATGGTGAGAGCTTGATGGACAGGATGGGATGCACTGAGGGATGCGGGTGATCTGGATGGAGGTGCTCAGCAGATGAGGGGAAATGCCCCCCCATGAGGGCCTGTGCCATATAGATGCCTGAATGGAAAGCCTTTCTGAGGTTGGCTGAGGCTTGTATGCCAGTGGAGACATCTGAGGCACTGGGAAATGCAACCTGGTGTGGGGCACGATGGGCTTCCCAGAGAGGGCTGCGGGATTCATGTCCTATCCTTCTCAGTGGGTGGCTGTGGGACCTTGAACGAGAAGCCTTGCTGAAGGTCTAGTCCATGAGAGACACAGATCCCAGGTGCTGAATGCCACTTGAGTGCCACCCTTTCCCCTGCTCCCAGCCAAGCTTAGAAGGCAGGGTCTCCACGAATCCCTGGGCCTTATGAGCATGCGTCTCCCTTGTGTCTCCCTGTGTGCTTCTCAGCACTGGTTTGGGAGAGGCTTCTGGGGAAAGGCAACGATGAGATAGATCACAGGGCTGGGAGCATGGTCTGCCTGTGCTTTTCCTCAACACCACATGCCCAGCCCTTACCTGAGCCAAGCTTTCTACCCGTCTGTCTCCTGGCTTCAGGGACATTAATGGCAGGAAGGCTTACGCACCCATTTCCAGTGGAGAGCCTACCACAGCTCATGTTTTTCCTCATGAGCTATTTCATGTATACTTCCTCCTCTGGGTGCAGCAGACTCTCGTGGTCACTTGTTCTTTGTCTAGTAGGTCCCCTGTGTAAATACCGCCATGTCTACAAAGTACTGTGTCTCAACTACTTCACCGGCTTCTGCCCCGAGGGACCTAAGTGCCGACTCGGGCAGTAAGTATGAGCCCTCCATTCCCCAATCCATTGGAGTGCTGGGACCTACCTTTTGGTTCTAGACCTTTCTGGACTTCCCTTTGCCATCGGAGGGAGGTTATTTAGCAAGCATATCCTTGGCGAGTTTCACTCTATTGCTGCCCGACCCTGGAGGTTGGCTGGGTGGACTCCAGCCCTCCCAGTTACCATGTATTTAGAATGGGGTAGGTGTGTACCTCTCACGGGGCTGTTCTAGAAACGCATAGAAACATTCCCCATCACCTCCCCACAGCAATCCTCGTCTGCAGTCCATGCAGTGCGGTGCTTAGGGTGAGGGCTCCTACCCCAGGGGCTCTGGAATGGGAAGTCTGCAGCAGGCTGGCGCTGAGCACTCTAATGAGCAGGGACAGAAGGCCAGGGCTGACTGTAACACACACACACACAACTCTAACGCTCATGCTCTCTCCCTCCCTCGCCGCCCTCCTCCCTCAGTCCCAAGATGAGACATGTATTCCACCCTGGTAATGTGAAGGTAAGTACAGTGCTGGGGTGCCCACACAGGGTCTCCACACCTCTCTGTGCTTTCGGGCACCGTGCTATTCCCAGGAGACCCCACTCTTTCGTGATCTGCTGAGTCCTCATCCTGTGATTAGGCGCATCGTGGGCACATGTGGGGCACCTGCACACAGTAGCCCCCCCCCCGCCCCCCGCATCATCTCCGCACTGGGTAGGACTCCTCCATGATCATCCCGAGGCTGTCCTGCTCTACAGCTGGGTAACACAGGGATGGTTTCCTTTCTTTGCTTGTTATTATGTTAATGTTTTTGATGTTATTTACCCTGTATATACATGTGGCTATGTGTACGCCACAATGGACTTGTGGAAGTCAGAGGATGATGACTTGTGGCAACCAGCTCTTTCCTTCTACCACCTGGGTCCTGAGGATAGAACCCAGGTCATCAGGCTGGCCAGTGACCACGTTTATCAACGGAGACATCTTGCCATCCCACAGGAGAGATTTTCAATGACAAAAATTCAGGCAGGACTTATGGTCCAAAGTCAGCTTTGTGAATGAAGACTATGATGATTCATACATTTTCTTGGTTCCTAGAGAGACTCATAGTATCCCCATTGTTACAGAGCATCAGTGAGAACTTACTTCAAGGGTCAGCACACTACTATCTTCAGGCCAGGTCCAGAGTCCATCATGCCCCCATCCCCATCTCAATGCTGGAGACTGAACTCAGGGTCCTAGGTGGACCAGTCCAGTGTTCATCACTGAGTTACGTGCTAGCATCCCCAGCTTCCTGCTTGTCTCCCCTCCCTCCATCCCCTTTTCTGTTTTTATTTTTTGTTTGTTTTGACACAGGAGCTCACCATTTACTCCTGGTTGAGGCTTGGCTGGCCTGAAACTCACTCTGTAAACCAGGCTGGCCTCGAATTCAGAGCTCCACCTGCCTCTGCCTCCCCAGTGCTGGGATTAAAGGTGTATATAGCCACTCCTGGATAATGGCTTTCTATTACTAAGTGGTTATAAGAAGTTTCTCTTTCTAAGAGGTTGTGGGGAGGGATGGAGAGATGGTTCAGTGGTTAAGAGCAGGTACTGCTCGTACAGAGGACCCCAGTTTAGTTCCCAGTACCGAGGGGCTCTGATTCCTCTGGCCTCTGCGGGCACCTGCATGCACTTGCGTATACCCACACATACACATACTTGAAATTACATAACAAGACACATCTTCAAAGGTTGTCGGGAAATGAGAAGACTATTTGGTGGTGTGGGATGATCCTTCCAGGGCTCGTAGCAGCTTTATTGGACCAGGACCACCATATGTGACATCTGTACATTGCCTGCTGTGTGTCATGACCACCAGCTCAGCTCCAGGATGCGTTTCCTCGGTACAACAGTGCTGTGGGGGCCTAGTGGGCAGTCTCTAGCTCACGGAGGTGGAGCATCCTCATAGGACTAGATCAGTGAAAGTTGTTATGGAGGGAGTTGGGCTTTCCCGGCTACCTTGCTCACCAGGTGACCTCTCTGCATGCACTTGCTTGATCTTTACTTACAATAATACAAGGCCCTGCCCAGAAGCCAAGCAGACACACCTTCCAGGTCTTAGACCTCAGCCTTCAGAAATGTGAGCTCAATAAACCTCTTTATGAGTCCCTGAGCAGGTCACTTCTTCCAAAGTCCTAGTGTTGGTGATTAGAAATGTAAATGGCACTGGGAGGTATGGAGGCAGGAGGCTCAGGTATGGGCCACCCTTGGCTACATCTTGAGTTTGAGGCTAGCCAGGGTTACATAGGACACTGTCTCAAAAACAAAATCGTGTGTGTGAATATGATCAAGACATAGCCTATGAAATTCTCAAATAATTAAGATGTTTGGAACAGCAAAACAAAACAACCCCCCACCCCAAAGCAATCTCTCATGTCAAAATTAAAAAAAAACAAAAAAAACCCCAAAAAACCCAAAACATAGAACCCTGAAAATACGGGTATTTAGGTGACCATGTCTACAGTCTGCAGCATAGCCTCCTCATGACGTCACTCTGTCTGCAGCTTGTAAACCATCCATGGGATTCAAATCCAGCTTCCACTGGCCACATTCTACCACCGCCTTCCCAGGCCACACCCATAGCCCACCACTGGAAGAAGCAGGTATTTCCTGCCTGCTACTCACAGGTCCAGCCTGCACCATAGGTAAGTGAAGGGGCCCACGGGGCAGGGAGACTGTAACTCCACATGATCATGGTTCCTCCATGAAGCAGATGAGGATGCCATGCTGTGGCTCAAGGATGTGAATCAGGAGAACTGGGGGCCGGGTAGGGAGGTGCATGCCTGTAACCCCAGCATGCAGCAGGCTAGTCCAGGCCAGACAGGGCTGCATAGTGAGACCCTGTCTCAAAAGAAAACTGAACTGCTGGGCGTGGTGGCGTGTACCTTCCATCCTCGCACTGAGTTGGAGGTCAGCCTGGTCTACGTGAGATCCAGGTAAACTAGGGCTACATAGTGAGTCCCTGTCTCAAAATCAGTAAGTGAAACATAAGGCATACCTTTATGAAGTGGCTTACAGTCTGTACTGAACTGTGATTTTTCTCTTTAGTCAAATAATGAGGGGCTAAGGCAATTTCAGTTGATAGAATGCTTGCCCAGCATGCACTAGGGGTTTGATGCCTAGTACCTGGCATCATGATGCACGCCTGAAATCTTAGCATTCAAAAGGTGGAGGCAGGAGGATCAGAAGTTCAAGGTCATCCTTGGCTATATAGAGAGGCAAGCCTAGGCTACACGAAACCTGCTTTCAAAAACAAAAGTTATACCAGAAAGCCAGGTAAGAGGATGGAACCCTTTATTTTCTTGTATGTTTGACTTTATGAACCTTTGAGAACCCAGAACCACCTTTTCTGTAATATGGGAGCTGAACATGAATCTCCAGTCTCTCTTTTGAAGCCTATGGTTCCCTGGACAAGCAGGGACACCCCCCCCCTCCCCAATACAGAGTTTCTCTGTTGTAACTCTGTCCTGGAACTCACTCTGTAGGCCAGGCTGGCCCTGAACTCACAAAGATCCGACTGCTTCTGCCTCCCAAGTGCTGAGATTAAAGGCATGTGCCACCACTGCCTGGCCAAGAAGGGACTCTGAAGATAGGAATTTACAAGAGGACACAACCTTAACTTTCTCCCTTTTGTTTAAACCCAGGCCACTACACCAGTGAAGTAAGCAGTATCAGTTGGAGTCATCAAAACCTAGCCTTTGGCAAGAGACTTGGAAGTTCTAGCGAAGGGACTCCAGGGCCTCACCAGGGAATTCTGCACCCAATGGTCCAATGAGCCCCATCATCCTATTAAGATACAGGCTGCAGAAAGAGCCTACAGCATCTGGATTACTTCCATTTATCGTGCACGTGAACAAGCTGCCTGAAATACAACAGGACCAGAGCTCAGCTGACTGTGGGAGGGAGGAGTCTTCTGTGAACCAGTAGAACACAGTGTACGCGAAACCATGAGCTCTACCAGGTTGGTCAGTATCCCATGTTCAGTTCCCATGCTCCTGTAGACCGTTCCGGGACAATGGCTTCAAGTGCCCTGGAAAATGTGCAATCCAAACAGTTGCTTT
Organism: Cricetomys ansorgei; assembly: GCA_026225945.1. Lineage (NCBI taxonomy): Eukaryota > Metazoa > Chordata > Mammalia > Rodentia > Nesomyidae > Cricetomys > Cricetomys ansorgei. The sequence continues at coordinate 1,176,869 of JAMJFZ010001881.1, forward strand.
TAGTTTGACAACTGCTTGCCTATATAGCTTATTTAAATCTGAGAATATTGAGAATATATCCTGTCTTATGTGAAGTTGTATCTCCCCTCCCCCCCTTTGATGTGGGGACAAAATGCCCGATTTAGGAAGGGTTTATTTTGGCTCATGGTTTGAGAGGACACAGTCCTCTCCTGGTTTCCTCATAGGAAACCATGGTGGGAGTGTCAACCTGCTGGCCCTATCGAATCTAGTCAGGAACACAGAAAAAGAAATGATCAGCTTCCTTCTTGATTTTTCTTTTTAGAATTCAGTTTGGGAGTCCAGTACATGGAGATGCTGCCACCCATACTCATGCCGTCTTCTCTGCTCAGTTAAACCTCTCTGGAAATATTGTCACAGACACACCTAGTGACTGCAGCAAAGCTGACACAGAAGGCTAACCCTCACAGGGGTTTAGGCAGTAGGCATACAGAAAAAGCTTATCCTGATGAGGTGAGGCAGTGCCTACACCATTTAATCCACTGGGAAGCGGGGTGACAGCTAAGTGGACCTTTATAAAGGTACAGAAAAAGGCAGTCTGCAGGACTAGGTAGAGCATGGCTACCAAGCTTCCTTCAGCATGAGGGCTATGCTGAGGTGATACACGCAGGTCTAGGGGACCTGTCTGTGGGTTCGGATACCCCTTCAAGTCACCCAAGGATGCTACGTGACAGCTCTTGGCCATGTAGGAAAGAGGCCTAACCCCTAGCCTGCTCCCTCATTCTAGAACATAAGCAGCCATGTCACAGGGCTGATGTACAGGTAAAATGACAGTACATGTAACAGAACTCTGCAGGACACCTGGCACCAGCATGCACCCAAATCTTAGCTTGCCCAAGTGTGGCCGACTGTGGAGCTTCTCCTTCCAGGCTTGAGAGCTTTAAGACAGATGCTCTGAATGAATCCCCATGGTGGTTTGAATGAGAATGGCCCCCAATAGGCTCCTGTATTTGAATGCTTGGTCCTCTTGGTTTGTGGAAATGTTTGAGAAGGATTATGAGGTGTGGCTTTGTTAGGAGGTGTGAGCTTTGAGGTTTCAAAAGCCCATACTGTTCCCAGTTAGCCCTCTCTACCTCTTTCTCTGCCTCATGGTTGTTGTCTCAAGATGTGAGCTCTCAGCTACGACTCCAGTGCCATGGCTGCCTGCCTGCTGCCATGCTCCCCTCATAATGGTCACGGACTCACCCTCCGAAGCTGTAAGCCCCCATAAGCTCTTTCTTCTCTAACCTGCCTTGTTCATGGTGTCTCAGCACGGCAGTACAAAAGTAGCTAAGACAATCCCCGTCAGCACTCCTTTCTTGGACTGGACAGCCATACATCTCTGCAGGGAAGGTCAAATCTATCTCAATTTAGAGTTCAGAAAGGATGCTCAGGGAACCTACACCACGTCCTATGATGCAACCAGCCACTTCTCTTGAGGGTGTAAGAGGTGAACGGTCTGTGCAGAGGTATTTATTTAAAAAGATATTTTTATTATGAAGAGTGATGATATATGGCTTTTGATGCAGGGTCTCATGTAGCCCAGGTTATCCTCAACCTTACCATATTGCTGAGGATGACCTTGTCTCTAACTCAAGTGATAGTCACATATCCAGTTCAACTGTAGTTTTGGTGCTAGGGAATTGAACCCATGACCTCCACAACATGCACTCTTCCACTGATCAACATTAACCCTTAAAACAGCTTTTAAGAAAAGTTCTCATTATATGGTGCAGGCTGGCCTTGAACTTGTGATCTTGCCTCAGCTTCCCAAGTGCTGGGATTACAGATGTGATCACCATGCCTGGCTCAGATTCAGCATTGATTTTATTGTTGATGCTGTGCAGAGGAATAGGCCTGTGTGAAAGCTAGAAGAGTTTACATCCAGGGATCTACATTCAGAGACCTGTGTGATCCACGCCTTTAATCCCTAAGACAGAAACAGAATGTGGAAGCAGACACAGGAGGCAAAGCTCAGGAGTCAGTGTCACACAAGAAGTGATGTCTGAGATGTATCAGAGTGAATGGCAGGCAAAGTGACTAATCAGAGGAAGAGTTAGAGAGTCAGAGTGAGGACACACCCCACTCTCATGTAAGGTCTCAGCTCAGAGAGAGTCAGTTAGTTGAAAAGTCAAGTGGGAGTTACAGAAGAGTTCAAAAGTGGTCAGTTACAGATGAGTCAATTACATAGGCAGCATGAGGATAGCAGTTTGAAGCAGGCAGGCCGGGGACAAGACACAGACAATGAAGCAGACTGACTGAAGATAGGCAGAGAAGCAGAGACACAGAAGCAGCTGGGCAGAAGTTGTTAGTATCAGACAGGAAGAGTGAGTTGAAGCAGAGCCACAGCAGTTCAGCCTGAGGTAGTCAGAGAATCTGCCAGAGTAAGTCAGCATTGGAAGAATTTGATCCAGAAGAGCAAGTGAGTTGAGTTGCAAGAATCAAGACTTCAGAAGGAGGTAGTCAGAGTGGCTCAGTCATCATTAGGTCTCAGAGGCTGAGGCTGAAGCCTTCTAGGTCCAGGTTATCAGTTTAAATATTCTAGGTTGTATGAAGGCTGAAGCCTTCCACTTCTAAGCTTAGAAATAGATTGTATGGAGGCCAAAAATGTTCCAGGGCTCCAGTACTAAGGACTGGAAATTTAATTAACCAAAGAATAAATTGTCTTTGAACCGAAATCTATGGCTACATTTGGCATCTACGTCTACAATGCTGGGCTATCTCTGAGCTACATCCCCAGGCCATTTTTACTGCATTTGTGTGTATGTCTGTCTGTGTGGGGAGAGCAAGACATGTATACCAATGTTGTAGTGGAGGTCAGAGAACAATGCGTGGGTGTTGGTTCTCTCCCTCTACCTCATGGGTCCTGGAGAATCAAACTCTAAATTTGTTTAATTCTGAGTGTGAGTGCTTTGCCCACACGTAGTGGACCATGTTCATGCCTACTGCCCTTGGGGTTCACAAAATACAGTCAGATCCTCTGGAACTGGAATTACAGATAGTTGTGAGCAGCCATGTGGGTGCTGGGAATGGAACCCTGGACTCCCACAAGAGCAACAAGTACTCTTAACTGCTGACTCGTCTCTCTAGTCCCTATTTTTAATAGCTAAGTATTTTTGTATTAAAAAAAAGTTTCTTGTCAACTTGAGTGCTGGTATTAACAGGTGTCCATCATCACACCTGGGTGAGTTACAATACTGAGACTGACCAATATCAAGCACTTATTAACACAGGCTCTCGCCTTCATCCTAAACCTGGCCCTCAGGGCTCATGGGTCATTAAACTAGTACCACTTCTAATCAGAACGTTAAAGTATCAGAAAATTCTACTTACCACAGTAAACAGCTTATATTCCTGAAAACATGCTCCTTACCGAGGACTTTCTAACATGGTAAACATCCAGGCAACAGGCTTTCCCTGTGGGCTACCTCTGTATCTAGGTACTAAGGGCAGCAGTAGTGGGTGGGAGGCTCTCTCAAAGTACAACACAGAGCATTTGAGAGAAATAAAAAAGTGCTTTGTGCTGGCTAGTTTTATGTCAACTTGAGGTAAGTTAGAGTCATCGGAGAGGAGGGAGCCTCAGTTGAGAAAATGCCTCCATAAGATCAGGCTACAGGCAGGGCATTCTCTTGCAGGTGGTGCCATCCCTGGGCTGGTGGTCCTGGGCAAGCAGGACAAGCAAGGCAGTAAGCAGCAGCCCTCTATGGCCTCTGCATCAGCTCCTGCCTCCAGGTTCCTGCCCTGACGTCTTTCAAGATGAGCAGCGCCGTGAAGCGTGACTTACACCTGCCTGGCGGCCCACACCTTTAATCCCAGCACTCTGCAGGCAGATCTCTGTGGGCCAGCCAGGGCTACATAGTATGACCTGTCTGGAAAAAAGCATGATGTCATGGCTTTACTCCTCCATCCCAGCAGCTGCCAAGCTGCCCGGCCCCATTTCCTCCCTTAAACCCTTAAGAAAACTGTCCTGCAGCTTGTGAAGAGAAAGAAACCTGTGGTGTCAGCAGTTTATTATTTGAGCCTCCCTGCCTCTGGAACAGATTTACGTGTTCCGTCTGCTCTGCAGCTGTCTTCATCACACCCTCGGTGGCTCCGGACGTGCTCCTCGCTACTTACGCCAGCGCTGCAGCTCTTGGGACAAACAGAGACAAATATAAGGACCCGGAGGACATGTCTTACTGTCCGTTTCTATTTTTGCTTCAAATAAGTCGTTTTGCATTTTTTAAAATTTTTTTGGTTTTTTTCGAGAGAGGGTTTCTCTGTTGTAACTCTGGCTGTCCTGGAACTCACTCTGTAGATCAGACCGGCCTCGAACTCACAAGAGATCTGCCTGCCTGCTTCCTGAGTGCTGGGATTAAAGGCGTGCACCACCATGTCCGGTTCAAGGAGCTTGTTTTTAAACGTCAAAGGTAGCCAGACTCAGGGGCTGGAGAGCTGGCTCAGTGGTTAAGAGCTGGCTCTTCCAGAGGTGCTGGGTTCCATTCCTAGCACCCACAAGGCTGCTCAAACCATCTGTACCTCCAGCTCTAGGAGATCTGATGCCCTCTTCTGGTCTCCATGGACACCAGGGACATACCAGGTATACAGACCTACATGCAGGCAAAACACTCATACACATAAAAGATAATGAATTAACAATAAAAAGAAACTAGCCAAACTCCAGCCAGGTGTGGTGGCATATACCTGTAATCCCAGCACTCAAAGGCTGAGGAAGGAGGGGAACTCAGGCCAGAGGCCAAGGCAGGAGTGCTGAGTTGAAGTCTAGCCTGGCCTGCACAGGAGACCCAGTGAACAAAAGATAGACTTCTGTGTCTTAAGCTGTGTTTGTCCCTTTGTGAAAGAGAGCTCTTCTGTTCCACGATGAAAAAAGGGCTGTCAGACACCAAGGAGGTACCTTCCCCCTAGCAGGGAACAGCTTAAAGAAGGAAAAACCAACCAACCAATCAACCCCAAGCTGTCTAGCCCACCACCCGTATTGCAAATGGGCAGCAAGAACAGTCATGTAAATGAAGTCAAATCTTCGAATCTGGCAAAGACCTTTAAAAAAAGCCAGAGAGCCCTCAGGGACAGCTCATCCATTAGGGCTCCCAGAAACTACCACCCGAGCCCCAAACGGAGGAGACTAGTTGCTTAAGCTACTATTACAACAGCTTACTCAGATGCTTGAAGCTCCAGTTACAACACAGGATAAAGTAGCCAGCAAAGAGCATTGTGAGCCCGCCGACACCGCTCTTCTTTATGGTGGTGTTGCACCTCACCCAGCCTGTCCAAAGAGGAGGCAAGTCACATGGTTAGTGGCTCGAGTGTGGTCCAGCATGTGCAAACTATTCAAGTTAGCCCTGCTAGCTTGGGCAACAAACTCTAACTCTAGAACTTATGGTGCCTACCTAAGTGTGACTATGCAAAGTATATACATTTCCATAGACACCAGGGCAAATCCGTGGAGGACTTGAGTAAATTCAGATCACTTGTTCCCACACTGGGAGCTGGGTTAAACTCAGGAGTGGTGCAGAGGTGAATATGATTGGCTAACTGAGGTTCAGGCACACCTTGGCTGATCACTGTGAGTAGGGGAAGACTGCGGACACTTGGCAGGGGTTTTAAGAAGTGGGAACTGCTGTTCTGTTAACTTTGGGGTTCTTAATGACACCTTGCTCCGAAATGGAAACGGAGAGTGACAGCCACTCCCTTTCTCTTGTTCTTTGCCTTGGTAAACAGCCTACAGTTGAGAAACCGCCACATGCCTGGCGCCAAGAGAACCCAACAGTCAGTAACACCAACCTCACCTGTGTGCACAGCTCCCAAGAGCCTTGTTAGAGGGAAGCTGGAAGGTGTACGCGCCAGGGGCTCCGGACTCCTGCTATCAGCCGAACTTCGTCCCAACCAAGGAACTATGGTTCCAAACAGAAGTCACTGTGACAGTTCATCTAGAATCGCCCCTTCCCCAGCATGAAGCCACATGTCCTATGGCTAGGCCCCAAGAAAAGTGCACCCTGACAGACAGGCCGATCAATGAGCGCCTCACTGGGCTGCAGTTAAACTACACGCTGAAGTGAAGTCGGCCTCAGGTCAGAAGCTCTTAGTGACAGAGGCCTTGGACTCCGATAAATGCACTGCCTGCCCCCTGTGTGGGCACACGCCCAGCTAAGCCATGTTCTATCATCTGCTGAGATCTTAACAAGAAGCATGACATTCTGCTACTCTTGAAATGCATGGGCCAAAGGGTTTAGGTTTTGGACTGAAAAAGATCTGGACCGTCTACATATGTTTAATGAACTAGCTTGGGCACAAAACCCAGAACCAGATACGAGAGCTCTGTTCTCTGCCCCACCCCCACCCCAAGGGTGACTGAGCCCTTATGCATCTTACACGTGCTATAAATGTACATCTGTATATCTTCTAACACTGAGCTGCACCCACAGCCCCCAAACTCACCTTTGTTTCAGAAACTTGTCAGATGAACTCATCAACATATTCTGAGGACTGTTTTTTTTTTTCCCCCAAGATTTATTTAATTTATTTATGAGTGCTCTATCTGCATGCACACCTGCATGCCAGCAAAGGGCATCTGATCCCATTACAGATGGCTGTGAGCCACCGTCTGGTTGCTAGGAATTGAACTCAGGACCTCTGGAAGAGCAGTCAGTGCTTCTAACCGCTGAGCCATCTCTCCAGCCTGGAGACTTTTTTCTTTTTTTAGCATGCTTGTTTTGACTGTGGTTTACCATGTTAGACCAGGTGTGGGATTGTCCCCTTCTCAGGACTGCTGATACCCATGTCAGCATTCACGATGCTGTGAGCTTAGGAGACAATCAACACACGTTAGAGATACCCCACTCCCTGTCACAGCTCTCTTTATTCAGTGATTCTGTTCTGTGGCCCTACTGCCAGGGCTCAGTCGAGCCTTCCCGTTTGTACATGAGTAACAAGTGGAGTCAGAAAGGAGGGCACATGTTTCTTTTTTTCATGTTTTTCTCCCTGTTCCAGCCAGACAGCTGATCTCTACCACCTGCAGTTTTCTGGTCTAGTTTTGGTTTGTCAGGGACAAAGGATAAATTAAGATAGATGGGGTTAGCAGGTGGAGTAAAAGTTGCTGTGGTTGTGAGACTGCTCAGACGATCATGTTCTATAACAAGGGAAGACAACATGTTAGGGTTGGGCAGGGGGCTCAGCAGTTGAGAGCACTTGCTACTCTTTCAGAGGACTCAGGTTTGGTTCCCAGGATCCGGGTGGTGGCCTGCAACCATTTTTAACTGTGGTTCCTGGGGATCGGACACCCTCTTCTGGCTTCCGTGGCAACTGCATACTTGTGGTGCACATGAATTCACATGAGTTCACTCACACTCACACACACACACACACACACACACACACACACACACACATATGAATGGGGCTGGAGAGTTGACTGCAGTGGTAAAGAATGAATACTGCTCTTGCAGAGGACCTGGGTTCAGTTCCCAGCACCCACATCCAGCAGCTCACAACCACCTGTAACTCGAGCTCTAGGGGACCTGATGCCCTCTTCTGGCCTCCACAGACACTGCACCCAAAGTACACATTTTATTTCACCCACCCCATACCCACACATACTTGGTATGGGAGAGGGAGACAAATCATAAAGCTTAAAGATTTAAAACACAAAGTGTAACCTCATGAAAACTGTCACTGTTGGGCCATGGTCTTGGCTGGGAACTGTGTAGCAGCTTTGTTAGCCAAGCCAGGTTCACATCAAGGTACAGGTTCAGGGGAATTTAGACAAAAGAGCTGTGATCACAGGTGGAGTACAGGGGACACATTCTCTGCACCCACAGGCCTTTCTTTCTGCCTGCCACTCAGGAACGCTGGACATTACATTACATCCATTACAGCCTTACCCACTGGATTCTGTGTTGTAACTCTGGCTGTCCTAGAACTCATATTCTGTAGACCAGGCTGGCCTTGAACTCTCAGGTTTGCTTGCCTCGGTGTCCAAGAACTTGGAATGAAAGGTGTGCACCACCACGCCTATCTTACATGGAATTTCTGTTGTGTCTCTTCCCATTACAGAAACTCAACTGCTGTCAGGATCAGCGGCCTGCCCTAGTCTGACCTTCAACTCTCAATGGAGGAGGAACCTCACAACTGACCAAGAGTTATCTTTGTCAACTACGTCAAATGTTGGGTGGACTATGTAGGCAAGAATAAATTAACTGACTGAAAGTGAGTAATTCTGACCCTTATTTCAAAGCATGGAGCCTGCTGGAGGGGCAGGATGGCCCTTGCAAACGAGCGTGCTTACCTTTCGAAACACTTCCACCCCGGGAAGTGGCAAGAAGAGGCATCTGAGCCACTGAGTTCCAATGCTGGGGTCTCCTTGGCAACACCCCGAGTCCGACATAACCAGGATAGAGTTCGGGAAACCACTCCAGACCCACAGACCTGGGAGGGACCCCTGGGTCAGCTGTAGCAATGTGGCTGACAAGGGAGCTTTGAGAAACAGGGTACCAATCTGAATACAACGCTACGTGGTGCCCTGTCTGGGCTGTGTGGGGCTGCCGCAAAGATGTGGGTCCCAGATTGTCCCTCTCACATCGCACTAATAGCGTCACGGCAGAGACTTGACTCTGGCCATGGAATTGGGTCTTCTCTTCTGGAGGAGACGTCACAGCCAGAGAGGAGAGTCTCTGATGCTCAGACTCTGGTACAGAGAGGCACTTACTCAAAATTCCCTCTGGCAGAGTAAATACATTCGAAGGAGCAAGGGCTGCCAGTGGTTTTGCCTTGGAGGCTGAAACAGGGTCCTTACCACCACGGCCCAAGCAAGCCCGTTCCTGTACTTCCGTGGCAGGTATGCTGTTCTCCGTATTTCCTTTCCTCTGGCACAACTCTATCCCAAGGGCAAGTTCCTGGTGCCCTCTGACTCTTGGCTTACTCAGCTGGCCAGTGTGAAGGCCCACGAGGAATGACTCTGACTTCTTCTGCATCTCGATGTTGCCAGGGTTGGGAGAAGCTCCTGAGAGGTGGCCTCCACCTTGGAAACCACTCTCCCTGCTCAACACTGAGGCTCCTACTCCCCCAACCCCATGGCTGCCATTCTTTGGAGCATGACAATCACTAATAGGCACATGGAGTAATTTTGCCAGAAGCTTCTGTCTTTGGGGATCAGCTGTGTCCGATTTCAGATGGGCAGAAGTGGCTGGTTTAGCATGAGGGTGAACTGAGGAATATTTTCTATCTTGATTAGATAAGAAAGGTTCAACTGAGCCAGCTAGTAAAGATGCTTCAGCTTCTAAGGGATGACTTGGTCTTCCCCTGGACTCACACACATCTCTGGCAAGTTCTCTCTTCGGACAGGTGGCATCTGATGCAGGAGACTGAGGCGTTGTGCCTCTCTGTAGAGAGGCCTGTGGCTTGGTATGTTTGAGCGCTAGGGAAGAGAGCTGACTGTGACCTGTGATTTCTCCTTCTGCCATTGCTGTGCCCACTCTTTCCAAGGCACCCGTTGGTAGTGGAAAGACTGCAGCTGTCCGTTCTGGCCAGTCCTCGGACTTCGTGCTCTGGAACTCTTTCCCTTTGAATTTGGTTAAATCTTTGGTAGGCCTCTTCTCTTTTTTAGCACGTGAAAGTGTAGCTGGCTTGGACTCATAGCTTTTTTCATCAGCAGATACGGGCGGTCCTATCATCTTACAGTGCGGCAAGTGGGATTTTAATCGCTTAAATGACTTCTTACAATAAGGACACACCTCCATCCTGGGCCCAGCATCACCCATTTTCCTGGAAGGCAAATGTGCGAGACAATGAGGTATACAGTGTAATCATCAACATTTCACGCACAGATTTCAACTTTTTGTTTGCTTTTCTTTTCTTTTTTTTTTTTCCCCCTAGACAGGGTTTCTCTGTCATAACTCTGGCTGTCCTGGAACTCACTCTGTAGACCAGGCTGGCCTCGAACTCACAGAGATCCACCTGCCTCTGCCTCTGAATGCTGGTATTAAAGACGTGCATCACCACCATGTGGCTTGTTTGCTTTTCTTAAGATAGGCTCTTGTGTAAAGCCCAGGCTGCCCTGCCCTCAAATTTACTTGGTAGCCTGGTCTACATAGTAAGTTCTAGGACAGCCAGAGTTACATAGTAAGACTGTTTGAAAAAACCCAACAACTCCACCCAAAACAACAAAACTAAAAGACTTAAGTGTAATAAATTAATACTGAGTCAAAGGAAAAGATATTAAATCAGCCGAAGTTCAATTTTGTTTATGTCAAGTGGAGGTTACATAAGTTTAATAAAGTTGTTAAAAAACACTAACACTAAAGACAAGACAAAACAAAACAAAAGAGAAACTACTTAGGTCAGTGGTCCTCAACCTTCCTAATGCTTTGACCCTTTAATACAGTTGCTCATACTGTCGTGACTCCCAGCCATAAAATTATTTTTGTTGTTACTTCATAATTGTAATTTTGTTATTGTTATGAATCGTAATGTAAAATATCTGATATGAGGATGGTCTTAGACGAACCCCCGTCTAAAGGATCATTCCACCTCCTTAGGTTGAGAACAACTGATTTAGGGCTTTTAAGAGAAGTGAAGAATGCACCTGAGTTCTGTTCCCCGCACCTGCATCAGGCAGCTCATAACCACCGGTAACTCTAGTTTTGGGGGAATCTGCTGTCCTCTGATCTCCTCGGGCACTGCATGCCCACGGTATAAACAAACACACACATGTGGGCGCATACAGTACACATAGTGAAAAGATAAAAGAAATCAGCCGGTTGGTATTCCAACCTTGAGGCCTTCCCCGGGGCTCAGAAATTCTTCAGTCCCCATCCTTCAAGGATGGAATGAAGGAGGATAAAAATGTGCCGGCTGCAAAAACTGCTTAGAACAGCTTCTAAAGTGACATAAACAAGATCCATCCCCAGCACTGCATAAATGCTGCAGTAGACACCCATAGGTCCAGCACTTAGAAGTGGAGCCAGGACGACCTGGTCAGCCCTGGCTAGCATAGATTGAAGACAGCCTGGAATTCATGAGATCCTGTCTCCAAAAAAAAAAAAAAAGGGGGGTGTGTGTTCCCATAACTTAAGAGAAATGAATCTAACCCTGAACCCAAGCTCTCAGGAAGCTGAGGTAGTTTAAGGTCAGCCTGGGCAAAGCCCTCACTCAAACAATCATCACCAACACATACACACACTCTCTCTCTCTCTCTCTAACATGGAAGCTGGAAATGAACAAATTCAACACTTGTTGAATAAAAATAAATTGTACCTATTTAATACTGTGATTGAAAATATCTCCCCGTCACTATGTTTTAAAAAACAAACAACTGACTCTGAAACCACTTACAAATTAAATATCCATTTATTAAAGCAACCAGCACTTTATCCTTCATGAAATGGAAAATCAAACTGTTTTTCCGCAGTGACTATTCTTTTAGTACTTTTAGTAAGTACACACTGACTGGAACAGTACCTTTTTCTTATTTTTCTATTTGAGATGGGGGTCTCACTGTGTAGCCTTGTCTGGCCTTGAACTCACATAGATCGGATTGCCTCTGCCTCCTACCGACCCTACACCCTGCATCTTAACGAGGGGCTCGTTTTCCTGCCCAACCTCTTGTAGTTGTCTCTCCCAGACTCCCTCGCTTGTGGATCACGTGTTCATGTGTTCGGCAGAAACTCTGAATGTCAGATCGTGTAAGACACGAGCAGAGCTAAATGGAGAGTTGGTGCAAATAAGTGAATTATGCCCTTAGCAGATAGGCGGGGTTGCTTCTGAAAACCAGCGTTAAGACCCGGGCCCAGAGTACACCTATTCAAAAAAAAAAAAGAGAAAAACGAAACAAATCTTTAAAATCAGACAAGGTCTCAAGTTGCCCAGGCCGGCTTTGAACTCTCGACTGGTGACGTCGCCGAGGATGACTCTGACTTCCTGGTCCGCCAGCCTCCACCTCCCAAGGGTTGGGATGGCTGATGCACGCCACGCACGCGCGGCTGGAACCTCGGGGTTTCCTCGGGCCACGCTCACCTCGCCGCGAACCAGTTCTGTTCTCACGGCCGCGTTCCCACGACTGCTCGCCTCCCCACACCTCTCCGTGTAGCTTCTTCCAGCCGGTGGGCGGGACCGCTCCGGGTCGGGACTCCGTTAGCCCGTTCGCCTGGTCCGAACTCCTCCCTAGACCTACAACAAAGGTCGTGGAAAATAGCCCAGCCCTTGGCTTCTCCACTGAACCCGGGTCCGCAGCTCCCGAGACGCCAAATTCTACGCAGCGCCCGCTTCGAACCCCGGAGCCCAGCAACACCTTCCCAACCTTCCGACCCAGAACCCGTGGCCGTCCGCGTCAGTGCCTGATGCATCTCGTCAAGTTCTTTTTAAATTTTCACCTCATAGATAGTTGACGGAGATAAAAGTATCGACTGCCGTCAAGTGATTTAATTTCTTTAAAATCTGGCTTGACTTTTACAGCTTGCCAGGATTTGTTTTTGAATAGGCGCATGCTTCAGACACCTAAATGGGGGTCCTAAAAGTTCCCGGTCTCTCCTCCCTCCCCGGACCCGCCTCTTCCTGTGGGCGGGGTTATGGGTAAGCGCGGGGGACGTCCCGCCACTGCGCAGCCGCAGGAGGACAGTACCACGGCGTCTGCGACATGGGGGGGCGCGGAGGAGACGCCGGAAGTCGCAGTGGTACGGGTCGGACTGAGGGGTACTCACCACCCGCAGCCTCCACCCGCGCGGCGGCCAGAGCCCAGGCCCGAGGGGGTGGGCGTGGCGGTCTCCGGAACACAACTCCGTCTGTTCGCTGTCGGCGCGGGGCGGCGCCGCGTCGCTCGCCTTCACCAGCTGCCATGAGCGAGCGCCTCCGCCCCAGGTGAGGGAAGGGACCCGCTTTCTCTGCGGCCCCCTCGGCCGAGGATCTGAGCGATGGAGCTGAGGGGCGCACGAAGCCGGGGTGGTGCGAGGCTCCTTCTGCGCTGCTCTGCGGTCGGAGGAGGCGGGAGAAGTTGCGCCGCCTCTTGACACCTGGACCCCGTGGGTAGCCAGAGAAGCGACTCTCTGGAATCCGGGTCTACCATCCCCTTCTCCGTCTTTTTTCCTTTTTCCTTCGACTTCTGCTCTTTACACTTTGGAATGAGGTTTGTTTGGTCCTGCGAGACAGACGGTGGTTCTAAAGCTTTCTTGTCCTAAATTTAGGCGGGTGTGTGTGTGTAGGGGGTGGGGGTGGGGGTGGGGATGGGAGGAATAGCCGATCTTGAAGGAGGCAGCCCCTCAAGAAGAAGGCGCCTCTGAGGGGGACGGGACACGGCGGGGCTGGGAGCTGCTGGCGCCCCAAGGTCAGGAGAAAGGCGGGGTTGGGCTTAACCCTGCAGCTGGGAGGGAGGGCTTAGAGCAGACTGCACCACTGTGTCCTGATCTGTTGTCAACCCAGAAGGGCAGATGGACCCGCACGGGTTGTGACCCACTCTCGGTTGTAGCATTAACAGGCAGGATTCTAAACTGTTTGGGTGAGGAGCCGTTTGGCTGTGAAGCGGGAGGTAGATAATACTGCGAGTTATGCCGGTTTCTCTCTCCCCTGAGCTTGGACTCAGGGCCCAGGCGGCCTCTGACCGCTTTAGGCCGGATCAAGATGAGATATGTTTTTCCCTTCTCATTTTCCTCTTCACGAAGGCTCTAGGAAGTAAGTTGGAATGCCCTACCCCAGAATGAAGAGGACCCGCTTTATTTCCTATGAGAAAGTCTTTTAACTACGGAGCTGGACGACCTGTACATCAAGTTGTACTTTTTCGTTTTTCTGATGAAGAACAGACTTAAGAGTCGTTTATAGATCTAACTAAAGCTATTGAGGCTCACTTCTCTTTATTCCAGGCTTACTTAAGGTGGATCATAAGATTTTTATCTATTTTTATTTTATGTATCTGAGTGCTTTGCCTGCGTGCCTGGTGTCCATAGAGACTAGAAGAGGGCATTGGATCTCCTTGAAATAGAGTCACAGATGGACGTGAGCCACCCTGTAGATGCTGGCAAGCAAGCCCCAGTCCTCTGTAAGAGCAAGGAGTGTTTCAATCACCCCTGGATCTTATTCCTTACATTCATTGGCTGTGAATGTAATCACTGTATTTTTAAGGTCTCTTTTTGAAACAGTTATTTCATAGGATTGATCTTGAAACAATTATTTCATAGGATTGAAGTTTTCCCAAAATCCTGAGGGTTTTTTTTTTTTTTTGTTCAGTGGTGAAAATTTGGAGGCCCCCCTAGACTGAATTACTGATTTTGGTTATGTAGTAATTAGCAGAGAGCCCGTACTCGTGTTGAAAAGATGATTAAACTAAATTGGAAATTATAAGGTACCCATCAAATTTATAATCTAGTCTGTGGCTTTACTGCCGTACCAAAGGGTATAATCTTATTGATTGTACAGATAGCCAATTATTTAAAGACTATTGACAGGTTTAAATTAGGCCAAGTTGAAATGATGGCACAGTCACACTATTAGAGTTAGGTTCGGAACCTTTAGATACAGAAAGTAGTTTTTGGATCCTCTTGGAATGTCTCCTCTACCTGACAGCCCCCAGCATTTTCTGTCACTACCAGATTCTTTTATCTTGTGCTCTAGGCTAGTAGTCTATGTTTATCTAATATACTCACAGGAATCTTAGGTGTGTTTATATTTTCTGGTGACTTCTTTAAAATAAGCCTTTTGGCTACGTGGTGGTGGTGCATGCCTGTAAGTTCAAGGACAGCCAGAGTTACAGCGGAGAAAACCCTGTCTTGAGAAACAAAAAACAAGCCATTTGGTAAGGACAGACCTTCCTTGCCTACCTTTCTCTTCAGCCATGAGCTAGTGAGTGTCCTCATATCTCCAAGTCAGCTCATGTCTCTGAACCTGGTTCCTCGATTTGTAAGATGAAAGATTGAGCTAGGACTGTTTTTCAGACTCTCACCTTAGCTGTGACAGCTGTAGAGAGGTGGGTGTGTGGTAAGGAAGTCTGTGCCTTATTACGGACCCTAATTTTTACTTACGAGTTGGAGGAGACACCCTACAATAAGAAGCAAGAGTTCTTTTACTTTTCAAGAAACATTTAAGATGGGGTGTGGTTGCACTTATCTTGAATCCCAGCATTCAAGAGGCAAAGGTTCTCTGTGAGTTTGAGTTTGAGGCCAACTATACATAGCAAATTCCAGGCCAGCCAGTGTGAGATTTTGTCTCAAAATAAAGTGAAAACATTTGGAAATTAGTTTCTATACTCTGATTACATTTGCCCAGGTTCTTGAAGAGGAAGATAGGACAGAGTGGAATATGAAAAGTGATGGGGTTAGCCACTCTCGGCTAATCGCTTGTCTTTACCTAGATGGAAAGGAGAGAATCTAGTCAGTTACCAGCTCCTGGAAAAATGAACCACAGTGCGAATGATTGTGAACCAGTGATCACGTCAGTTTCTGATAAGGCTGTTGAAAGCTGAGTGTTGACAGGGTGGTGTCTAATAAGCCAAGGGCAGGGAGAATGGAGAATAAATAGGTAGAACTCAATCTTCCCTGGGGAAAGGGCAACTCACAGGCTGGAGAGATGGTCTTGTACCTTGAGAAACCGACAGCTGTCTTATATGCCTTTCCCAGAGGCAGATGAAAACTGTAGAGCCACCCCGTCTTTATTCTCAGTCTTTTTGTTTTGTGTTTTTTTTTTTTTTTTTTCCTGCCGCCTAGCCCCTTTGCTATTCTTGTTACTGGGAGGAAACATGCCCTGTTACGGATGAGGAAATAGCAGTTTTTGATCTGGCTCATAGAAGTTTGGTGGGAGTGACTCAGCAGCCCCAAAGCACATCCAGCTGTTGGCATACTGATAATGAAAGTCTAGGGGCTGGTCCACTCACTGAGTTTCTCCTGAGTGTCACCTGGCTCCCGCAGACACTGCTTAACTGATGCATATTCTCATGTAAATTGTCAGTATTGGGATGAAAGCAGAAGCTTCTTGGTTCAAATTTATAGACTGAGTTGTTTCTAATTTTTTTTTTTTTTTTTTTTTTTTTTTTTGAGAGAGTGCCTCACTATGTAGCCCTGGCTGTCTTAGTGCTCTATGTATATACTAGGTTGAATTCAGACTTAAGAGATCTGCCTCCTGAATGCTGGGATCAAAGGTATGCACTGGTTTAGATTTATAATCACATGCCTACTTAATGGTTATTAAAACTTGGTGTGTCTAAGTGATATAGCTCATTAGACCCCTTAACCTAGCATGTACATGACCCTGGGTTCACCCTAAACACCGCAAATAAAGCAAGATACCCCCAAAAAAACTATGCCATAAAAACTTGATATTTATCTTACTTTTAATCTTCAAGTAGTTCAAGAATATTGTGCAAGTGCTAGCCAATCTTCTGGGAGAAAGGTAAGAAGTAGAAAGAGAATTTTTATTTTTTATTTATTTATATTTTTACTCAAGACAGGGTTTCTCTGTGTAGCTCTGGCTGGAAACTCTGACTCCTGGATTAAAGGCAAGTGCCATCACTGCCAGGCTAGAAAGAGGATCTTACCTGATTGTTATACAAGGTAAATTGTACAGCCTCCAGGTTGGTCAGAACTCCTGTCGGTAACTCCAGTTCCAGGTGATCTGACACAGACATACATTCAGGCAGAACACCAATGCACATAAAAACAAACCATATAAAAGGGGGTCTGTTTTTCTCCTTATATTGGCTCATCCTGTGCCTGACTCACACACACTTTCCTTCTTCCCCCCCCCCGACATACACAAATACACCCACCTTCAGAGTACTTGTAACTCCCAAATAAACCCTTTAAAAGAATCCTGCCTGGGGATGGAGAGATGATGACTCAGTGCTTAAGAGCACTTGATGCTTTGATGCTCTTGCAGAGGACCCAAGTTTGGTTCCTAGCACTGTATGGTGGCTCACAACCATCTCTAACTCCAGTTCCAGGGGATATGATGCCCTCTTGTGTTACACATGTATGTGTGCAAGGAAACACTCATTCATAGTAAAAGAAGAGATAAGGCCTCGTGGCTCACAAATGCAGCCCTATCAGCTAGAGGCTTAAGACTCAGGAGGACAGTGCAATGAGGGCAGCCTAGACTATACAGGAAACCCCAGACAAAAACCTTACACTTAACCCAGGTATAAAGAGAGTAAGCTCATTCTTAAGAGTTGGATGTATTCAGAGTCCTCAAAGTACAGACTCCTGAGCCAGAGTGGTGATTTTGGCTTCCACTCAAAGCCTTGGGTTAGGGATTTGTTGCACACAGAAAGCTCTTGACTAACTGTACGTGAGACCATTTCTCCCTAGTGTATACACTTACAAGAAACTCCCAAGCCTTTTGTCTCTTCTTTTTTAGTTCTTTTGTTTTGTGGCAGTCTTATGTGTAGTCCTGGCTGTCCTGGAACTCTGTAGACCAGGCTGGCCTCAAGCTCACAGAGATTCTCCTGCCTCTGCCTCCTCTAAGTGTTGAGGTTAAAGTTGAGTACTCCATCATGCCCAGTACCACCTTGTCTTTATTAGAGATTTGACCTTTGGAAGCCTTTTGTGATTGATAAAGCCTTTTGAAACTCAGTCAGTGCTGACCTGTAGAACTATTTTTTACTGTTTAAAAGCTTTTTATTAAAACAAAGATTTGATAATTCAAAACAGCTGAGGGCCAGAGAAATGGCCCAGCAGTCTCTGCAAGTCTCTCTTGCAGAAGACCTAGGTCCAATTTACAGCACCCACATGGTGATTATCTGTACCTCCAGCTCCAAGGGATTCATCACCCTCTTCTGACAACCATGGACACCAGGCACAAATGTTGTATACATACATGTAGGCAAAACACTCATACATGGAGCGGAACACTTTGAAGGAGTTTTGTGATTCTTGGTTTCTTTAGAAACACAAAAAATGGCGTTTGGACTATGTTTTTGTTCATTTCCCAGGTGTAGTGGATGATAATGAGTTTGATTTGACTGTTGGTCACCAGTGGCTATGATTTGATTACTTGCAGCTTTTTTGCCAAGTGCGTCTTGTTCTTATGATTGCATGTTGTTTGGACATCTGGGAACTTTAAGTATATATGGGTTGAACCCAGAAAGTGGGGGTGGGGTTGGTTATTTTTTGCTTAGAGGAACTGAACTTTGGGTAGAGAAATTAGATTCAGGAGTATTGCGCTGAGACCTGAGTCCAGCTCACTGTCAGCTCCTGCTCTCCAAGCTAAGGACAGCCAAAAAGGGCTGAGAATATATCTTCTTTTCTTTCTTTCTCTCTTATCTAAGTGGCCTGCAAATGCGGTATCCTTTCTCTTTCCTGAGCTAAAGGGTAAAAAAGCCGGTAGCTACCTGCTACACATACACATAAAATAAATCTAAAAAAAAAATTAACCAAACATCTGATACCATAATCTATCCCACAGTAAAGAACTGTAGACCTACAGAGTCTTTAATTTTGTTTTTTGCTGAACCGTTTATACCTAGGTGCCGGTGCCAGCCGGCTAAGTCGAACAGTACCTGAGGGGGAGAGTGAGGATTAAGAAAAAAGACTGAGACGAGACAAAGGTTCGGGAGGGCCTGCAGTCATCCTGCAGCATGGAGTTTATTTAGCACAGCATGTTTATACCCTTCAGAGAGTGAGAAGCAAAACACACAAGTTACGCAAACAATAGCTGATATTTCCCAAGGGCGTTTGCTGTTATCTTATTATCCTCCTTAATAAAGGTCAAGGAACGCTCAGGTCCTCACCTTGGGCTCTGAGTGCACCTCCTGCCTTCTGCAAAACATCCTGCCCAACCAGCAGTAGGCTCAAGGTCAAAGAACAGTCAGCTCCTTGTCAAAATGGCTCCCGACACCTAGGGTCTAAAAACAATTTGTTTTGCTTTTTGGTAGTAAAGGCTTGTGCCACTGGTGCCTGGGTATTTTTGTTGTTTTAAGTAAATAATTTAGGACTGGCCCTGTTTTTTCAGTATATAAGGTTCAAAATGTCTTTTGCTGCTGGGCATGTTAGCCCATGCTCTTAATCCCAGCACTTGGGGGACAGAGGCAGGTACTTTAAGTTGGAGGCCAGCTTACTCTACAGTGAATTCCAGGACAGCCAGGGCTACATAGTGAGATCCTGCCTCAAATAAACAAACAAATAAATAAGGTACTTAAAAATTTGTATTTTCCAACATTTCTCATAATAAATTTACAATAGCCATTTTTCTTCAGTGAAACTAGAGTTCCTTTCTGTGGTCTCTGATCAATTTTACTCTTGATTTTTAAAGCATATTTAATTATTGTGTGCATAGATGTGAGTGTGTGTGTAGGTCAGAGGACTACTTATGAGAGTCAGTTTTCTCCTTGCACCATGGGACCTGAGATGAAATCCAGGTTGTCAGGCTTGGCAGCAAGCACCTTTACCTTCTGAGCCATCTCACTGGCCTCTGATGAATTTTAAATAGCTGTCTGGGCAGCTCTATAGCAGTATGGTACAGTTTCATCAGCCTTCAAGCAGACACCTGGAGACTCAGACTCAGGCACATGAAGCAGTTCGGCCTTCTCAGCCTCCAGCGTGCCCCTGAGTTTAGTGCTATGAATAGGCTGCATTGCTTGAATGCCTGAAAACAGCCGTTTACCCAACATTTGCTTCTGCTCTCAGAGGGCTAGGTGCCACATGGAGAAAGGTCCTGTACTTGAACATCAGGCTTTTGTGTGGTGAATTGTGGTTGAGCATGGAGATGTTGGAGATTGTGGACTCCCACAGTATATTTATGCTGGGCATGGTGAAGACAGGGTACAGCAGCAACAGCTGCAGGACTGCAGCCAGCCCCTTGTGAGTGTGCTGGTAGCACACTGGGTTCACATGCCTTGGGCTGTGAGGAAGCTGGCCTCAGTCCTGAAGGCTGATATAGGAGCAGTGGGGGGCTAGTACCAGGCAGATCTTGGGATGGGTGAGTCTGTCATCCCGAGTGGGCCAGTGAGTACTTGGTCTCAGTTGAGGCAGTGTGGCTGAGTCTGGGCTAGCTGCATGAAGTTTAACCTGAAGGAGATGTTGGCTGGTCAGATTTGGTCATGGCTTGGGTACAGCTCATACATTTGCTGTTCTCAGTGTATACTGGGTAGTGAGGTGAGTCTGGCAGTCTGTGCTGAGCTAAAGCTACATATGGTGACTCCACTAGTGAAGCTGTTCAGTCACATGCTGTGACTAGGCTGGTCTGAAACTCAGTGTAGTTCCAGGCTGGCCTCAAATGTGCAGTGATTCTCCTGCCTCAGCTCTTTGTTTGCTGGAATTATAGGCATAGCCATTCTGACTGGTAGTAACTAGATTTTTTTATTTTTAAATTAGTTAATCTTTTTTTGAGACAGTCTTATCCTTGCTGGCCTGGAAGTCACTGTATAGAACAGGCCTTGAACTTGCACTGATCCCCCTGCTTCTGCTTCCTGAATTTGGAGGTTAGAAGGCCGTGCACAATAGGATATGGCTTTTAAATTTTGGTTTATTTAAATTTAAATGATCACATTATAAGTGGCTGCCATATTGGGCAGGGTATTCCAGGTAGTTGTTCTTAGAACTATTTCTCTTTCATTTATTCCTATTTTCCAGTTTGAGATTAAAATTCTCTTGATAGCACCTAATTCTTGTAGACAGTCTAAATAAACATACTCCCTCATACTGAGAGCTCTTGCTGGAGAAAGATATTATTTATTCCCCCCTCCTCTCCCTTTAGCCTGTCATTTTTAACCAGCATGTACTGCTGTCTCCAAGTGACAACCCAGTGCAGTCATGTAACAGCTTGAGCTTTTCCAGTGATGGCTCAGAAAAGTAATGGACACCCTCCACCCCCAGGGCATTAGAACTACTCGCCAACCTGTGTGTACCTCTGTGGCACCATCTCATGTGTGTTTCAGGGCAAACAGGCAGTCACCCAGTTCCCCACTTGAATATTCTGTGGGGCAGGGAGTGAAGTGGGGGGTTTGGGATTATAATTTCAGGGGATGTAGTAAGAGGAAACCTTAACTCAGTTGGGAAGCTTCATCATCACCTCCTCCTGTTACTCTGTTCCCAGCAGGCATTTGGAAACTAGCCCTTCCCTGTTAGGCTTGGCCTTACTGGCTGTCTCTGCTTAGTGCCCAGTGCTGGTGCACTTACAATTTTTCCATTGGGATGTCTTGGTGGATTAGTTTTTGTAGGCGAGGGTAAATTTTTATGTGTTGTCGTGGTTTATAACTGAAGTGTCCTCAAGCTCTATAGCTGATTACTTTTCTTCTTTGCATTTACATTCAGGAAAAGGAGAAGAAATGGCAATGATGATGACAACCACCTCCCGCCCCAGACCAAAAGGAGCAGTCGGAATCCCATCTTCCAGGACTCCTGGGACACAGAGGTAGGCAGAGCGCCTGCAGGCTTGACTGTGTGACTCGGTCTCCATTGAATAATTGGAAGTTCATTTGTTCAGAGAATACCTCACCTTCCTCGATTGGGGTGGTTTCCGCCCGTACTTACTTGTCTCATTTTGAGTCGGAGTATTGCAAAGTAGTTCTGGCTAGACTGGAACTCTGTAAACCTGGTTGGCCTCATGTTTGTGGCTGTCCTCCCTTCAGTTCTGGGGTTTCGGTTGTGTGCTGGCACACCAGGCCTTTACTTCTGTTTTCAAGTCAAAGCCTCTTTAAGGAAGGTAGGCCCTGTCCTGCCAGGCAAGCAGTGTGTCCAGGTTCATTTTCAACAACCCACCCCATTTATAACAGTCTCATGGACTTTGGAAGCCCAGCTTTGACTCTTGTAACTTTACATTTCTACAGCTAGCCCACTTTCTGATGTTTTATGAACTGTGATCAGCCCTACGGTAGACACATTTGTTGCTTGCCTTCAAGAAGCAAAGCATGTACAATGTGTGTACTCAAGATCCCTTTTAAAGAGTTTTTATTCTTCAGTGTGTTCTAGAAAGTGTTCTCCCACAAAGTGGGGAGGAGAGGAGAATGAGGTAGCAGTGGGGGGCACTCTGAGGGCTGTTTGGCAGTTTTTGTTTTCTGGAAAGAGAGTTCGTGTTCTGTTCTGGGGACTTTTTGTGCAGTTGGGAATCGATAAGGTGGAAGACAGAACTGAAGGCTGAAGTGCTGAGGGTGAGTCATGCTGCCTACACATCGTGGCCCCCAGCAGTGGTCATGCTACAGGGACAGACAACTACAGTGACGGACAGCTGGGTCCTTACACACTAAAACAGATCCTGCTGTGCTTGGTTCCCACTGATAGGGTTTGCCTTGTGTCTAGACTCCGTACCACCCATCCAAAGTCACCAAGGAGGGATATTGTGACCTTTGTGGTTCAGGACCAGTTAGTGAACAAGTCTAGAGTATGTCCTGCTACTTGTGGACTTGAGTTCTGGTAGCATTTCCCTCCAACAACTTTAGTCTGCTTTTTTTTTTTCTTTTTTAAAAAAGTATTTAGCTGAAAAGTAGTTGAGCTTTTGTTTACTGGGATCATTGGGGAATCCTAGGAATGAGGGAAACCAGAGATCAGAGAACGCCCCGAGTGTCTTAAGTTAAAACAGTGACAGCTGCAGAGCCGTGACCGTCTTGTTTGTAGTTCTCATGCCTGAGGACAGGATAAAAATACCATCTTTTAACCTAAAAAATTTGTTTCTTTTTAAGAATGAAAAGCTATCATCGTGTGTGTGCGTGAGTGTGTGTATGTGTTCTGGGAGTGTGCACTGTGGAGGACAGAAGACAACCTGGCAGAGGCATTTGTTCTTTCCTTCTCCCGTGTTCTGTTTTGGGGGAAGGGAGGACTCTCTCTCTCTGTAGCTCTTGTTAGCCTGGAGCTTGCTGTATAGACAAGGCTGGCTTTGATCCACCTGCCTTTGCCTCCTGAGTGCTGGGATTAAAAGTGTGTACCATCATGCCAGGCTATATTGTTTTATTTGTAGTTTGTAGAAAGTACCTTTGACTTCATTTCTACCATCTATGCATTGATGTCCTAGAAGAAAACAGTGGCTCGTGACTTAACCTTTGGGTCACATATCTTTTTCTTACTTGTCCAGAGAAGTTTCACTGTTGAACCAGTTTGGAATCATCAGTCTGAAGTGTGGGCTAGCTAGTCCTCATTGCAGTTTAAGGCCACTGTGACAGCCTTTGTCTCAACCTGGCAGGTCACCCAGCTTGGTATCCTAACCATCACTTTCAGTGTTGCATGCTGGGCATAGGCTGCTGTGCTGCATTGTTCTGAGCTTGCTAGGTGGTGGCGTAATGAGTGAGCAGCAGGTGGCCTGGAGAGGCAGAAGGCTGGGGTCTTCCAAAGTGGGAAATGAACCTCGAGTGCCTCACTTCTCCCCCACTAAAATAGCTTCTTCTGTTGGTAGCACAAAAACAGCTTTGGAGACCCTTGGCTCCTTCTGGCAGTTGTATGTAAAAGAGAAGAATAAATTAGAACTGTCAGTCGATGTAATAAACTACTGGCCTAATAAAAGGTGTTACTTTTAATTCTGAGGCTGGGCTAGCAAGATACGTTTTCTTTGGAGTCCTGGGTTTCCTGGGCCTGGGTTAAGTGGTTCCTGGCTCAGTGGTTAAGAGCACTAGCTGCTCTTCAAGAGGACCCAGGTTCAATTCCTATCATCCACATGGCAGCTCACAACTGTAGTTACAGCTTAATGGGATCTGACACCCTCACAGAGACATACATGCAGGAAAAACACCAGTGCAAGTTTAAAAAAATATATTCCCCCCCACCCCGGGTTTTCTTGAAATACTAAAATAATTTTAGAGTTCTTTTTCTGGTTACTTGCTTTCATTTGTGAGGCATTTGTTTAAAATATAATGAACTCCTATAATGAACTTCTAAGACTCAAGTCTTTTCTGCTGTATGTAATAGTTGGCCACGACTAGGAAATCAGATGCGGACGTTGACTCATGTGCAGCTGTTACACTGGGTCACCGGCTTCGGTTGTCTGAAAGCTGGGGATATGTTCTGAGTGAAGGGCTGTGAGGCCTGACTTGGAGATTTGCTCTGGAGGGAGAAGCTTTACTCTGTGTGTATTTTCTTGCTCTCATTTTAGTAGGACTTTTCCCACTCGGGTGGTGAAATTGGGCCACTGAAAAATAGCATGGATGATAGGAGGTAGAGGAGGCCTTGGGCCAGTGGAGCTTGGCTCTAGAGCTGCCTGCCCGCAACTGGTATGAGCTGCTTTCAAAAGATGGATGCTAGTTCAGCTGGGTTTTGCTAAATATAGTTGGAAACAGCCCGACCCTAGGCTTCTCTGCAGGCGCAGAAACAATTGCTTTACCTGGAAACTATTCCCAAGTAAATGATTTGTTATAGCAGTGCCAGGGGAGCAGTGTGAGGGGTTCTCAGGAAAAGGCAAAGAGATTAGCTTTGTCATTTCCTCCAAAATCCTTACTTAGTGTTTGAACTTTAACTCCAGTGACCTAGAGTTTAATGACTTAGAATTAGGATTGTGTATCCTTCAGTGTGCATCTTGTATGCATTCATGGAGGCCAAAGGCTCAGGTTGGATGTCTCCTCTATTGCTCTCCACTTTGTTTAAAAATTTTTTACTATTTGTGTGTATGATTCGTGTGTGGGAGTGTGTCACCTTGCATGTTTGGAGGTCAGAGGAAAACTTTGTGATGACTCTCCTTCCACCATTCATAGATTCTGGGGGTTCAAGTTCAGGTTGCCAAGTAAAAGCAAGTGCCTTTACCCATGGAGCCATCTCCACCTTATTTTTTGAGACAGAATCTCAATGAACCTGGGAGCTTGCCATTTTGGCTAGACTGGCTAGACAACAAACCTTCAGGTCCCTCTGTCTCTCTTTCCCCAATGTGACCCCTGGGCTCACAGGTGCATGCTGCTGTGCCCAGGTTTTTATGTGGGTCTGGGACTACAAACTCAGGTTTTCAAGCCTGCACAGCAGGCACTTGGCCCATTGAGCCGTCTCTCCAGCTCCCGATACAGTCTTTAAATTGAGGTACAGTTTGTAAGTGTAAGATTAATAAGATTTTTTTTTTTTTTTAGCCATTCTTAATGAATCCTGATAGTTAACACCTAAGCCAGCAATGGGTCTCTCTCCAGTGAGCAAGACATGAAGTGATTTATTAACTTGTAACTTCCTTTTGAGTCCCAAATAAAGGCAGTAGCATTACCCTTTCCTCCCTCCCTCCCCATCCCTCCCTCTTGCTCTTTTCCCCATCTCTCTGTCTCTCTCTCTCTTTCGTTTTTAATGTTTACTTATTTTGTATATACGAGTGTTTTTGCCTGTATGCATGTATGTGCCTCACATGTGTCCCTGATGCCCACGGAAGTCAGAAGAAGGCATTGGGTTCCTAGGAGCTGGAGTTTGAGTGATTGTGAGTTGCTGGGAACTGAACCCTTAGTCCTCTTCAAGAGTAACAAGTGCTCTTACCTGCTGAGCCATTTCTCCAGCTCAGTGTTCCCTTTCTTGAGCACTTACTGAGGCTGGTAAAAATGGACTTGATTAGGAAAGTGGAGTGACTTGTCTGTAATCCTGGTACTTGGAGGCTGAGGCAGGAGGATCACTATTAGTTGGACCAGCCACAGAGCTACATAGTAAGTCCTGGGCCAGCCTTGGTATAGTGTACAAACCTGTCTCAAAAAAACTTAAGAAAAAAGCCAGTTAGCTTTCACAGGAGCTGGTCTTACTGGTTTGAGTTGTAGCTGTACACATACAGGAATGATACTCATCCAGCGAGCAAAGCTTTAGTGTCTATAAACTACATTTGATGCTCCCACGGAAACTGCCTTCTTGTACTCAGGTGTGTGCCTTAGAAACAAAGATTCTACTTGAATAAATGAAAGTGGCATCTTTTTAGAGTGCAAAGTACCTTCCCCAGTTTTTCCATCATTTGGGATCATAGGAAATAGGGTGAAAAGATTAGAACTGAAACAAGTGGCTCTCCTGAAGCCAAGGCCTTCTTCTGAAGCCTCAAGAGTGTTCTTAGAGTGTAAAGTTGTGCTGAAATAACAGAAGCAAGGCATGTACAGGTCTTCAGAATTCAGGATTGTAAACCTACTGCCGCAACTGAGAACTAGCTGATGGGAAATGTGCATAAGATGCATCCATCCAACCATCCATGCATCCATCCAACCATCCATGCATGCATCCATCCAACCATGTGCCTATAGGACTGACCCCAGAGCTTTGCATATGTCAGGCAAGTGCTCTACGGCTAAGCTACCTCCCCAGCCCACTTTAGCATAATCTCTTAAAAAGATGTTTTTAATTTTCATTTTATGTGTAGGAGTGTTTTGCTTGCATGTTGTCTGTGTGCTGTGTGTGTGCCTAGTGCCTGTGTAGGTCAAAGAGGGTGTAGTATTCCCTGGAACTGGAGTCACAGAAGGCTGTGAGCTCCCATGTGGGTTCTGGGAACCAAACCCAGCCCTCTGCAAGAGTAGCCAATGCTCTTAACTGATGAGCCATTTCTCCAGCTCTGAGTTGAGCATAATTTTAAAAGTGTTTAATATTAAAGTGCTCCTTTTTATTTTGTTTTAAAATTAGATTTATTGTGTATTTTACTATTACATTTACTTATGTTTAGTGTGTGTGTGTCTAGGTCAGAGGACAACTATCCCTATCTCAAAAATCCTCCCCCTCCCCTCCCTCCCCCCCCCTCCCTTCCCCCCTCCCTCTTTCTTTCTTTCTTTCTTTCTTTCTTTCTTTCTTTCTTTCTTTCTTTCTTTCTTTCTTTCTTTCTTTCTTTCTTTCTTGTGATAAAGGGAGAAAACATTTGGTTCTGGGCAATACACACACACACACACACACACACACACGTTCTGGTTCTGATTATTTTAGTTAGCATATGTTAATTATGTATAATAATAAGGCTTCGCTATGGCATTTTCATGCATATATACGTAAGGTATTTTATTGTGTTTACTCCTGTTTCTCCTTTCTGTTCCTTTCTTCCCTTTCTTCCTACCCAGAACCTCTTCCAATTTCCTGTCTTCGTTTACTTTTTTGTTTGCCACTGAGTTTCATTTAGGGTTGCTTGCAGGAGTGTGGAGAAGTTATCATAGGAGCATGGGCTTCTTGCAGTAGATGCTCCACAGAAGAACATGTTGGAAGCTTGCCCTGCAGCCATTAACTATCTACAGCTACTCAGGGAGGGGTGAAGATTTGTGAGCCTCTTCTCCCACAGCTGCCATTGTCTGCAGATAGTTCCTTTCTCTCCACAACAGGATGTTGACAGGCCCAATCCTTAATTTTTAAAAATTACTTAGTGTTATGTTTACGGAGAACAGTAACCAACTTGTGAAGTTGGTTTTCTCTTTACACTGTGTGGGACCCGGCTATTGAAGTCAGGTCGTCAGGCATGACAGTAGAGTACCATTACCCAGGAACCATCTCACCAGCCTGGACAGGTCTGATCTTGCTTAGGTCTTGCGCCAGTTACTCTGCTCCTGTGAGGTCAGGACTGCACGGGCACCAGCATGTTGTGAAGCAGCATTCTGCCTCACTCCAGTCCTCCCTCTGTCTCCTATATTCTTTCCTTCCCAACTTGTGCAATGATAGGAAGTGATGGAGACATCCCATGGCCGAGTGTTCTTTGACCAGTTACACTGGCCTACAGCAAGTGATCTGCAGGTGTTAAACAGCATTACTGAGATGGCAGTGTGGTGGCCTCTGTCCTGTCCATTTAGTTTCTCTGCTGAGAGCTTTCACCTCCCCAGCCTCCAGTGTTTGGACAGGTTTATGGCACTTGTGGAACCCTACCCTCAGAGTAAATCTCATATACAACCAGGGAGGTAGCTTACCTTATTACTGACTCAGTGCTGTTGGCAGCAGTGTGTACTTCTTGCCTGGCCAGCCAGAAGAGTAGCACCGAGGGTCCACAGCTGAGGAGGACTTGATGAGAGTTCTCCCTCAGCAGCCTACATAGCACCCTTTAGCAGTGTGAGAACTAGCCATCAGGGAGGAGGCTTCCATCTTTGTTCTAGCTTGGTTTTGCTCTGTCCTGTAATCATTTTTGTTTGGTTTTTGAGAGTCTTACAGACCAGATGGCCCAGGCTGGCCTTAAAATCCTGATCTTCCTGCCTTCCTCTTGAGTGCTTGGGGTTCAGATGTGTGCTGGCATGCCTGGCTTAGTTCTGAATTTATGAAGCAGAGAGACTCCACAATTAGTATGCTTGCTTAGACAGCTTTCTAAAGAGTATGAGTAGAAAACGATATTTAGAGGTGTTGAGTTTCTGCCGTGGTGTAAAGGGGTTGTCCTTGAAACTAGTGTCACAGCCTGGGAAAGATGGAATTAAAGGCAGACCTATGGGGGGGGGTGGTGGTCAGCCGTTCTTCATCTCTAGGGAGGGATTTGAGAAAACAGAGATGATCTTCTTTAGTGTCTTCCTGCTTCTCAGTTCCTCCATCTTCACCTTCCCCTGTCTGTCACACAGCCTGCCAGGCTCATTCCTGCTACTGCACCCCTCCTCCTTTCTAACTCACCCATCTGCATCTTCCTAGGTGCATCTTCCTCCTCCCTTTCCTACCCCCACCTACCCTTGCTTGTCTGCAGCCCTGTGGTTCTTGCTCATGGACCTTCCCTTCCTCCTCTCTTTGCTTGGCTTCATAGTTGACTCTGCTGAAACTTCGTGGGAGCATGAGCAGTGGTGTTGATATTCAACAAGTGTTTCCCGATACCTGCTGCTCTTACATGCTTGTCCTGTGTCCTCAGTCAGCTGGGCATCTCCTTCATCTCTCTCCAGAACCCTCCTGTCCCCCTGCGGGTGTGACACACCTTCAGCATTTCCAGCCCCGTTTGCTTGCCTCCTGCTTGGCCTATGAGGGAACCTCAGTGGGCCTCCTTTCTTTTCAGACCTTATCACATGGGATCCCCGGGATCCTAACCCCTGGGGCGCACCCAATTATGACTCCAGTGCTCTGAACCTCTGTGCCTCAGTGGTTCTTTATGTTTTATGTTTCACCAGCTCCTTACACTGTCCAGCTGGACCACATTGTGAACTTGTCCCTCTCAAGACACTCTTCTTCCATTTGTGTTGGTTTTCCTGGTTTGTCATTTCCTGCCTTTTCGAAGTTTTCCTCATAGACCAGTGGAGCCACTGTTAGGAGCCTCTCCCATGCTCACCCAGCATGCACTGCTGCATTTCTATCCCAGCAGTAGCTGGTTGTCTGGATACATTACCACCATGTTCCCCTGACTGAGCTCAGTAAATATTTAGCAGTGACTGAGCAGCCCTGGTGACATGCTCATAGCAGGCACATGATGTTTGCATAGCAGGTGGGCACGAGAACAGCTGGTGTTCTGGAAAGTACACCGGAAGCCACAAGCGACTTCAGAGTTTCTACCCACACAATGCCCTTCTGGCTGCACCGTTCTGTCAGCCTATGAGGATACAATGGCTGCCTGTACACGAGGCCCTCTTTTTCACAGGTTTTCAAAACAGGACGCTTCAGAGTGGCCAGTGCTTCCACAGGGAGGTTATCAGCAAACAGCCGGCATCAGTTTTGGTAAAAGAACTTGGTGCTTTTTTCAAATGCAGGTGTAACAAGGATAGTTCCTCTCTGGACAAGATGGCAATTTGAATTCGGAGCTGTGCCCCATCACATAGGAGCGCTTCCTTCCAGCCATCTGATAGTAGAAGCATCACTAACTGAGAGCAGCTCCATCGACCAGGCTTTTCCCATGTCAAGTTTCTGACTTTGAAGAAGCCCCTTGCTTTTCCACAGTGGCTGAGAGGGCATTGGGGCAGAAAGCACAGAAGACTTTGTGTGCAGAGACAGGTGATTAGCTCATCCCAAGCCTGCCTGCCCACAGACAGCTGCCAGGTGGGACTTTGCTCCAGTTGTCCCATTTCCTCTCTTCCGGAGCCATTGAAAGAGGGCTCAGTGAGAGGCACATTCTGTCCCTGGAGGAGTCCATCCAACCTGCAAGCTTTTCAGTCCTTGGTAGTTAAGGAAGGTGAAATAGTTTTCTTAGAGTCTAATTGACAGGTCAGTAGCTTTTTCAAAGTCTCATCTTGAAGTTGGAGGTAACTGAAGACCTTACTCTGTTCCGTAGTAACATTCTTTACTTGTGGTTATTGTTTTTTCCTCTAAGTATATTTTTGGTTAAAATCTTTAGAAAATAAAATAACTGGGTCTGGGGAAATGGCTCAGAAGCTTACTGCCCTTGCAGACCTGGCCAGTTCCTAGCGTCCACACAACAGCTGAAAACCGCCTGCAGCTGCAGTCCCAGGAAGTCAGATGCCCTTTCCTGGCCTCCTGGGTTTTGCATACATGAGTATGGTGCACATAGACTCATGTAGGCACACAGACATTAAGGAGAAAAAAAAAACTTTAAAAAAAAGTTAAGTAAAATAGAAGATCCAAATTCTAAATGCCTTGCCTTTTTTGATATACATAGTACGTATATGGTAAGAAAAGATTTTTAAAAACACTAAAATATTTGTTAATTCTTTCAGAATTTTTAGTGTTTTGATCATATTCGTCTTTTTCCGTAACCCTTCATAGATGTACCCCCACTTCCCTACCCACCCAGCTTTGTGTTTTTCTAAAAAACTCTTGCGTCCAATTGGTGCTGCCCCAATATTTTTGGTGTGGAGAAAAGAAAAGCACTTTAAAATGATTTTTATTACATTTATTTTTGTGTATGTGTGTGGGCACATGCAAGCCACAGCTTATGTGTGTGGAGGTAAAAGAAAAACTTTTTCGGGAGTTGGTTCCCTTTTTCTAACATGTGGGACCCAGAGATCAAATCAGGTTTTCAGGCTTGGTAGCAAGTA
Organism: Cricetomys ansorgei; assembly: GCA_026225945.1. Lineage (NCBI taxonomy): Eukaryota > Metazoa > Chordata > Mammalia > Rodentia > Nesomyidae > Cricetomys > Cricetomys ansorgei. The sequence goes on from JAMJFZ010001881.1 coordinate 1,207,539, forward strand.
AGTGCCTTTATCTACTTACACCATTTCTACAAGAAAAAGACAAAAAACAAACCAGATGCTACACTGTGTAGGGTGTAGTCTAAAGAAAAAGACTTCTGGAGCTGGAGAGTTGGCTCAGTGGTTAGGAGCACTGACTGCTCTTCCTGAGGTCTTGAGTTCAATTCTCAGCAACCAGACGGTGGCTCACAACCATCTACAATGGGATCAGATGCCCTCTTCTGGCATGCAGGTGTACATGCAGAAAGAGCACTCCTATAAATAAATAAATCTTTAAAAAAAGACTTCTTAGATGCCTAGGTATCTGGCATCTCTGGCAATGCTGAAGATAATTTTGTGGTACATATGTATGACAATGTAACAGTTCTGTTAGATATTTGTTTGTGAGACATTTTTACCTATATCACCATGAATTGGGTTGCAAGATTTAAAAATGAGCCAGGAAACGAGTGAACTGGATCATTGGGTATAGTGCGTATGCCAGTAATCCCAGCACGACGGAGGCTGAGGAAGGAGGAGCATACACACGTCAGCCTCCGGGACTACACAGTGAGACAGCATCTCAAGAAACGCCGCCAAGACTAGCGAGTTGGAAGTATAATTAAAAAAAAAAAAAAAAAAGTTGGAGAATTCCCCCAGCCTGTTAATGAGCTTTCATCTTTTCTGAATATTATCACTTTGGCTATTATAGTTGGAATATATATATAATTTGACATGCAAATTTGACTTATAAGGAAAACAATAAAGAAAGCAGACTAAGAGAGCTTTCTGTGAGGTGGGATTCTGATCCAGGGTTGTGACCATCTCAGTGTGGGTAGCCATTCTAGGCTGCTAAGGTAGCTTGGGAGAGACCTTTGTAAACTTTTTTTTTTTTGGGGGGGGGGCATTGGCTTTGAGTTAAGACTTAAGAAAATTAAATCCTGCCATCTGACTTCTTTATCATCCTTTTCTGAATTCTGTTTTTGTTGCACAGGCCCTACCTATGAGCAGTGGGTATGTGCCTGTGTGAGCTAGCATAAGTCATCTATGGACAAGTTTGGGTTTCCTGTGTTCTGATAGATGCTTCTGAGTGGGGCATTTTTGTTGTTTCAGATGAGTGTCTGTATGCATATTAGTATATAGTTTGGGCATAAACAATCACTTTGGAAGTATAGATCTGGAAGCTTTAGTAAGTCTGGTTTTATAATGGAAATATGTAACCACATTACAGAAAGTGACAGTAGAGGGTAGGAGAAAAGGATCTATAACCCTCCTACTATAATCGTTAAAATCTAACGACTTTAGTCTGTTTTTCCAGTCTTTTCCCTCATGTGTTGACTTTATATAGTTGTAAGCATAGTTCAAAGCAAATGCTTTTGACAAGGGGACATACATTAGAAAAGCACAGGGCCAAATTTCAGACACAACTCTAAACCAGCTCAGTTTTGCACCCCTTCCTCAGGTTTGGGTTCCTCCCCGATGTGTCAAAGGTAGTGACTTGCCTTGATCTGGGGGTAAGTCACGCTTGCTAGAGGACACATGACTCTCACTCAGGCACACATCGAGTGTGGCAGCGAGGTTGACGGCCTGATTTTTAAGTGTATTTTATGTCTGAGTGTCTACAGGACATTATTTTGCCTGCAGGCTTTTGGTTCCCTTGGGTCCGGAGCTTATTTTGTGGATGGGCATACCTTTTCTAGTGCCTATACCAGTGGCTGGTGTTTCTCTTCAGACTGAGAACCACCTTTGTATACCGGAAATGGTGGAATGAGTGGTTAAAGCAAACAGAAGTGACACAATTCAGATGTAGTTGAAGAGTGGAGTCAAGGTCCGTGCTTGAATTAGACCCACCTCCTACCTGACAGCGTGGCCGTGTGGGAAGCCCAGTGTCTGTTTCTTTGTGCCCTTCCAGTGCACACGTTGTGGTAGTTGTGGTTCTTCTCCCCTCCTCCTGCTTGTCCTGTCACCCCCAGGAGCCCCCTTTCACTTTGATGTCTCTTGTGTCCTGTTAATGTGTCCACACTTCCTTAAACCCCTTTCCTTCTCATGATCCCCTTTCTAGTTTTCACGAGTTATACCCACCGTCCACTTGAAGTCTGGGATAATTTAATATGGTTTATAGATCTCTCCATTTATGTAAAATTCTTATTTGTGTTTTTCTTGCCATATGACCCAGAGATACCACTCCTGGGCATATGCTCAAAGGACTCTGTCCTACCACAGAGACACTCCCATATTTGTGTTTATTGTTCTTTTTATAATAGCAAGGAAATGGGGTTGTCTTGGGTGTCCATCAACAGATGAGTGCATATGAAAGCATGGTGCCCATACACAATGGAATTTTATTCAGCTTTACAAAGACACTCTTAGTTGAGTGTCTGATTTTAAGCCCCAGTAAAGTCTTTGTGCAGGAGGAATGGCCGATATGACTGACCCTGCCTTTTCTTTTCCTTCCAGTCTTCGAGCAGTGACAGCGGTGGGAGCAGCAGCAGTAGCAGCAGCATCAGCAGCAGCATCAACAGCCCAGACAGGGCCGGTGGGCCAGAAAGCAGCCTGAGCCAGATTATCCCCGGGTCCTGCCCCAGCACCCCGCAGCCAGTGCCCGAGCAGTCTGCACTGTGCCTCGGCCCTTACTTCCACATCAATCAGACCCTGAAGGAGGCTCACTTTCACAGCCTACAGCACCGAGGCCGGCCTCCGACATGATGCTCTGGCGGTTTCTTGCCTTCTGTGAAGGGACAGCGCTGTGCAGATTGGATATTTCAACATAATAATTTGTTTTTAAAAGTTGCACACAGAAAAAAAATGCCTGTTGACTTCAGTCTGTATTCGAGTATGGGGTCGGCAGGCAGCTGTTTACTTGGGGTTTGCCTGCACTGTTGCGATTTCGGAGGGGCTTGGGAGCAATTTTTTATAGGATTCTTTTGAGAGAGGGTATCAAGTCCACGTCATGGCAGTGTATGAGGAAGTCTCACCTGACTGATTCCCACACCTGTCAATTAGACATTGTACTGTATGTAAGAGAGCCTCTGAAAAATGGGGATCTTCAATTTTTTTAATTCAATAAACTAGTAAAGAATATCTAGTTTCCATGGAAAAAAAAAAAGTTTTCTCCCCAAATATAGGAAGTTTGACTCAGTCTTGCACTGAAGTTAACTGCCACACTACCTCTTAGTATGTAGATGTCTATGGAAAATGGTCTCCCTTGGAACAGAACAGATGCTCACTCTGAAGACCGTGGAAATGAAGCACCCTTCCTAGCTGTGGTCTCTGTTACATTCGTTATTTCCAGGGAGAATGTCACTTCTGTGTCTGTTTTCTTCTAGTCTGCACCTCAGATGCTATGAGAACACCACAGTTCTCAAAGTCAAGAAATACCCAGTAACTCTGTCTTAGGAACTGCACATTAACAGTGTAACTGCTAATCCCTTGCAGCGCCCGTAACCACAGCAGCGGTCGGGGCAGGCGGAGCACAGGCTGCCTAAAGAAGTGAGGATCTGACTCATGCCCAGTGTCACCCCTGATCTGCTAGGGGCCACGTTCCATCCTCAGAACTGGAAAGATCGGTGTGGTGTAGAAACAGGGACAGAGACACCACTGGACAACAATGTGGTAGTGTTTAATTGGAGCCCGGCATCATTCCATGCTACTTTGTCATACTAGAGAGCCAGGCGAGCTTGAATAACGAAGGTGCAGGTGAGTCGTCTTCCTCATTGGCAAGCTGTCTGAACAAGGAGCCAGGATTTGCCGGGTCACCTACTCTGGAGAGTGCCGGGGAACCAACCTGCCATTAGATGAAGAGGAAGTGCCTTAAGCATCCACCCGCAGCTTCCTGCCTGCTCCCCCTCCACTGCACCCCACTCAGGCCACACAGCACAGGCAGCAGCGCTGAGGAGCAGGGATGGCTCTAGTAAGGGTCTGAGAGGGACTTACTGGACCAGAACGGGTTACGTTATGTGAATTGCTGCAGTATGAAGGAGCCGTGCCAGGAAGGATTGAACATGCAGCACCTTCCGTGGCCTGCTCCTGAGGGCCACAGCATGGGAAGGCCAGCTGTGTGACGGGAACTAGTCATGAAGCCCGAAGTTCAGAAAATGTTTTCTTTTAGGACTGTTCCAGATTTTAAAACCAGGTGTTTGAGGAGGACTCGGGATCTTAGCTTGCTGGCAGGGGCTGGGGAAGGACACCTCGCTGGTACCCCATCTAACAGTAAGGCAGACAGTGCTGTAAGAAGCTGAGCACACATGTTCACAACACAATCCAGAAATACCCAGGAGGGCTCCGGCAGGCTTAATGGATGGCGTCCTACCGAAACAAAACGTGTGTTATTAAAACAATGCTCAAGGAAGCACGTTTCTTCCCATTTCCCACCCAACTAAAGACACAGATGAGACCATCTGCCCCACGCTCTGCTCACTGCTGGGGGCCAGCCAGCAGCCACACTTCCACCCTGCAAAAGGCAAGAAGCCATCTCTATCCTGTGCTGTGCGCTCTTCACAGCCCACAGTCTGGGTATCTTTCTATTTTGAGGCTATTTGCTCGTATCAACGGGCATCTTTCTATGAGCTCAAGCTAGTGAAACCTTGTATTCTATTGCGCCGCCATTAAAAGCAGCCTTAGTGCATTGCCATACAGTGCCTATTTGGTAATTTCTAAAGGAGCTGGTGGGAGGACGGCTGCTGGAATGGGAGAAGGGGTTGGAGAACCAGGGCAGCCTCTTCTCTGAACACTAACCTGGGCTTGTGTTTCCACACCTCTGCTGATTGCCTTAGCCTTTCTTGTGCTTGTCATGCTCAGTGGAAGGAGTCCAAACCTTAAGACAAGAAGGGAAATTTTCACTGTGAACAGATAGCCTCGGCACAGCAGAGCCTCCTAAGGTACTCACCTAATCTGACTGGAGGCGAGTGGCAATATGTTATGGGGTTCCTGGGAGTTAAATGTGCTGCTCCGGGAGGCAAACGGGTTCTCTGTACCAGTAATCAATCCAAACAGAACCTGCAGGTAATAAAGGGCAGTGGATGTCACAACCAGAGACGGTCACTTCATTGGTGAGTTATCTGACCATCATTTGGGGGAATGTACTTTTAAGTGTTACTTTATCAGAATTAATCAGTGCCATGAGCGACAATCCCAAAGTCATGTAGTTCCTTTCTAAAATTCGTTTGTGTGTGTGCATACCCACACACACGTGGAGGTCAGAGGACAACTAGCTTTCTGGAATCGTTTGAGGGCTGAACTTGGCTGGCAGGTTGGTGGTGCACACCTTACACACTGGGCCATCCTGCTGGCACCCACATATTTCTTTTTTTCTTTGTGAGGCTTTTGTAAATAAACTAACCCTTACCTCCAACATGGCTATCCCAGCTCATGGCATTACCTGGTCTCTTCAGGAAGTGGCTATTTGTATCTCACCCTGTGCATGCAGGACTGGAGCAGGTTATGGTTTGTAATTTGAATCCAAGACACTGGGCATGGTTATGACCCCACTTACAGAAGTCCTCTGTACCAGGCGGTGAAGGCTGCTGCTGAGGTGCGGTGTGAAGACATCCAGGTCGAAAGGGTCGATGAGGGCCTCCAGCCTGTCTGTCACTCTCTCAATTCTGAGAAGAGTTGGAAACGTTATTCCTGCACACTTCAGGAGTAAAATAACCTGGTAGGATTTTACCACAGTGGGAACCCCAGATGTGGGTTTGACTCAGCTGAGTTGTTTAGTGTCCTTAGGACAATCAGCCTGTTACAGCCTTAAGTCTAGTCCATGCCTTCCACTTACCAAACAGGACAGCGGTTCAGCCTGCTTCACTTGCCTGTGGAATTTATTCAGCAAGTGTTATTTAGCTCACTGGTTACAGTGACTTGCTATTTAAGAGAGACCCAATCAATATGCAAGATGTGGCAGGCTTTATTTGGGGGCATCTCAGGAAAGGGGCTTCATGGTCCTCAGCTTAGGGTGCTGTCCTACACCAATGCTGTCATACATATTGAAAGGACCGTAAGAAGATACGGGACCACCCCTTAGTGACGCAGGACCCAACAGGGAGTTTCCCTGTGGCGTGGCCTCAGGGCTGCCCAAGTGCATTATGTACAATGCAAGATTGAGTTTATTGCTGGCCCAGACAAAGATCTAAATCCTGGACCAGAAATGTGGGTTCTACTGAACACTGCTCTCCCACCGTTGTAAAATGGGAAAATGGGAACCCTCCTAAAGGGGTGCTGTCCATTAACTGCATCAGGAAGAGGCTGCCTTGGGGGTGCCCAGCAGGAACAGTCACCTGGAGTCTGGCTTGCTCCAACCACTCTTCACCTCCTCCCCCTTGCTGGTCAGAACGATGTTGAGGTAGCGTAGGTCGTAGAGGAGCTGCAGGGCCCGATTCTGGGTCATTGGAAATGTCCCTTCTTTCTGCAAGTGAAGGCTGGCTGGTGAGGGTCCTTACGTGGTTCCATGAGCAGCTGCAGGTTCTGCTTGGACTGCAGCTTGGCACAGTTTCAGAAGGTGTTGCTGACACCCACAGGGCCAGGTTAATCTCAGATGTGTTACAATAGAGCCCTAGTCTTAAAATCTCAGAGCATGGGAGAAACCCAACCCTTAAAAATAGACTCTGGACTGAAGGTGGCTATTGCAAAGGCTTCTTGCCTGAGGAGAGGTATGTGAGGTCCGAGGACCAGCTAAGAAGACCACCAAATTTAACCCCAAGTCAGGGCCAGCCCTGCCTTTAAATGTTCCCGATGAAATAGGAAAAGTCAAGGGCTGAAGGCTCGGGGCAGTGAAGGCTGAGAGACTTCTTCCCCATCCTGAAGAGAAGCTCTCAGGGGACACACTCTCATCTGGCAGCAGGCATGGAAGGGCTGCACCTCGAGGGTGAGGAAACCTGCTCTGAGCTGAGCAGCTCTGCTGCTTACATTGGATCCTAAGTAGATCAAGGGCTAAGGATTTGCCCAGAGCCTGCGTGAGCAAATGGTGGCGCTGAGGCTAAAGCTCTGCCATTTTTATAGTGAAAGCTTTCACCCTGTCCACCAGTCCTGAGTTACGACCTTCACGATGACCAGCCTGACCTTGAGATAGGGTCAACCTGCAGAGCTGAATGCTGCTCCTGACACGATGGAGCGTATCTACCAGCCTGAGCCTGGGTCCGGTGCTGATCCTATTCTGAATTCTTTATATAAACCTCCAAACCCAAGAAAAAGGTCTTGTTTATTTAGGAAAACATTCAGATAGCTGATTTTACCTGCGTTTCCTCTGTGAGTTGCTCATAGGCAGCTATGACATGGGCCATGCAGGTCTTTAGCATCTCCTGCAGGGTCACCTTTGGCAAGGCGTGGCCTCCAACCCGATTAACTTCCTGGCATAAGCTAAACAGGAAGGACTGTACATACCAGGATGGCTGAAAGATCAAAACAACACCACATTGCTAACTGCACCCAGCAAGCCACCTGTAAGCTCACAAAGGATATTCACTGAGACCTCTCCAATCAGACCTCTCCCCAGAAGGTACGTACCGAAATGGCTATCTAGAATCATTCTGCTTCCCCAGAGCAGTCTGTTTCCTTAGGCAGCCCAAGTACCTGTGACAGTGGGAGGAACTCACCTGCGTAGGGAGGCGGATCTTAGATGTGACACTGCTACCAGACTCTGTCTCCTCTTGAATTTCTAGTTCATCCCAGTTGGTGGCAGTGGCCAGGACTGAGCCAGCATCACTTAAAAGCAATGACTGAGTGAATCCTCGAATGAGAACCTGGTGATAAAAAAAACAGCCACATTAGTCCTTCAGAACCCCAACAGTGTTGGTTTAAAATGACCAGGGTGTGGTGGTAAGCAGCCAGCACCACACTCCTGGCAAGTTAAAACTCAGCAAGGAGGCTGGAGAGATGGCTTAGTGGTTAAGAGCGCTGACTGTTGTTCCAGAAGTCCTGAGTTCGATTCCCAGCAACCACATGGTGGCTCACAGCCATCTATAATGGGATCAGATGTCTTCTTCTGGTATGTGGGTATACATGCAGATACGGTGCTCACGTAAAGAAAAAAAAAAATCTCCAACAAGGAGAATGTGGTTGCTAGTCACCTGAGTAATGCCACGTGTTCCCTGGTGGGAGACCACGGGGACTGTGGCATTGACACAAGAGCCAGAAGCAGGTTTCCTGTCCATGAAAAGAGGAAAACATACTATAAAATCTAGGCTAAGAAGCAGCAAAGAGTTTACACCTGAGCTGCCTTCGCAGGTTTCAGGAGCTATGAAGTAAGCCTTACTCGTTTCTAACCTCACTGAGGATGGCAAAACTGGAGAAAGACCCAAGACTCCCCGTCACTCACTTTCACAAGCGCTGAGCTCCAGACCCGGTATGCCATCACACTGTGTTGGAGCAGGACTTCCTTCACCTCCTGCCACTGGGCCTGCACAGGGAGCATCTCCTGAGCTTTCCCCTTTCCCTTTTTCAGAGCCCTCGCCTCCCTGGCAGGTTTTTCAGAGTCTGTACACTTTCCCACAATACACTGCTTCAGGTGAGGGCACAGTTCTCCCAGGGACTGGCAGAGTCTGGCCATGAAGAGGACTGCATGCAGCTTGGTGTCGTGAAGGACGTCCTTCTGGCCTTGTGTGATTTCTTCAATGGTCTGCAGCTCTGCCTGGATGCAGCCCACGACGTACTTGATGCAGGCCACGGACTGAGTCCGCAGCATGTCCTGCACGGTCCCAGCATCCGAGTATCTGTCAAAGGCAGAGTTCTTAGCCTGGTGTGTGGGGGTCGGGTCCTTGGGCAGTGGTGTCTCACTGGAGGGAAGGTAGGCCAGGAGGTCATCCAGTTTAACCTTCAGCTTAGAATCCAGGGTGGAGCAGAAGTTCTGGACGCAAGGGCTGACTGCCTGGGCTTTCATGGAGAGGCCACTATTGGCAAACTGAGGCCGGTTTGCCACGCTGACCCACGCGGCATCAGGAGGCAGGTCGTTGGGACTCTCGGACCAGAGGAAGAGAGACATGTTCTGCTCAAAGTGGATGTGCTTATTCGACGTGGAGTTGCTGGTCTCCAGTTCTTGCAAGGCTGAGACGAGAAGCTCTTTGGAGCTTTTGGAGATAGACTCAAAGCCTTCTCTGGTCAGTGTCTAAAGAGAAGGAGAACAGAGTTTTAGTCACCATTACTTCATGGAAATTTCCAAACTAGTTGAAGTGACAATTTATCTTGGCACCTAGAACGTTCTTTACCACACCCGCGGTGACGGTTAAAAGCCTGACATGGTGTTAACAGCTTGGTCTCATAGCTGAGCAGTGGTGGCGCACATCTTTAATCCCAGCACTCAGGAGGCTGAGGCAGGTGGATCTCTGTGAGTTTGAGGCCAGCCTGGTCTACAGAGTGAGTTCCAGGACAGCCTGGGCTACCTACATAGGGAAACTTTTGTCTTGAAAAACCAAAACCAAGCAAACAAAAACCAGCTTGGTCTCAGTGGGTGGCACTTTGGGAGGCTGTGGTAACTCTAGGAGTGGGCTTAACTAATCAAGGACACTGGTGGCATGTTTTCGGGGTCTGTATCTTTGTCTCACCCCATCTGCTCCCTGTCTGCCGTGAGGCGGAAACTCTACCACATGCTCTGTTCACCGTGTTCTGCTTCACCAAGGGCCCCAAACCAGCCAAGTGACCATGCACTGAACCCTCAAAACTGTGAGCTCAAATACATCTTTCCTCGAGTTATTTCTGTCAGGTGTTTGGCACAGTGGTGAGAAAAAGAACTAAAACTGTCAACACGGCATGGCACAGGACAAGGATAGCGTCACAGGCACACTTGACCACAGCCTGCTGTCCTCTGGAGGACACGGTGAGAAATAGGGACAGAAAACCTTCAATAAATTCGGGAGGTTTTATCGTGGTCAAAAGGCCACACTAGGCTTGGGTGCCAGGAGGCCCAAGCGATGCCCGCCGCACCTGTAACCGGTCCAGGAAGAGCTGCTGCATCAGGTCCTCCCAGAACAGGAGCGGCTTCTCCAGAAGCCGCCGACACGCCACCTCCCAGCTGTGGCTGGCAGACTCAGTGGTAAGTAAATCCCATATGGCATCTCTGATCCCCGCAAGGCCTCTCATGCTCTTCACATACATAAGCAGGTTGGTGATCCCGTTTTTAATGTCTTCATTGCACCTGGAACAAGATCACTTTCCTTAGTTTCCACTGGATTCCTGACTTTTCTGTTTTTTTTGTGTTTTTAAGGAGAGGTCTCACTACACACCCCTGGCTGTCCTGGAACTTGCTTATGTAGACCAGGTTGGCTTCGAACTCACAAGGATCTATCTGCCTTTGCTTCCTGAGTGCTGGGATTAGAAGTGTGCCTTAGCTACCTGGACTTGCCTTTGTGGCTAGTCAAAAAAAAAAAAAAAAAAAAAAAAAAAAAAAAAAAAAAAAAAAAACACACTTGATGTGGTTTTCACATCAGTATTAAGAAAAATTCTTAAGACTCCATTTGAAATCTCTGATCTGAGTACATCAGCACAGTCCTAGCTGGATTAAAGGTGGGAGTCTGTAACCCTCTCAGCGAACTTTTGTTTAGTGCCCCATGGCTTCAGAACCAACATGTTAAACAAAAGCTCAGAGTGTTCAGAACTCAAACATAAGGAGAAAAGCTTCTACTTACTGTTTTGGAGAGATAAATTATTATCTCTTAAAGATTCTGTTAGGAATTACGTGTATTAGTGTCTGTGCAGGCGGATATGTGTAGGTGAGTGCAGGTGCCCTCAGTGGTCAGAGGCAGCACATCTCCCTGGAGCTGGAGTTAAACAGGGAGCTGCCTGATATGGGTTCTGGGAACTGCACCCAAGTCTTCTGGAAGAACAGCACGTGCTCTTAACTGCCAATCCATCTCTCTCTATCCCATGAAAACACAGCTGCTGCTCCCACCACAGCCATTCAGTGGGTACAAAGGTAGCAGTGCCCTCTGAGGGCACTGAGAGGGTGGCTGCCATGTGCCACATCACCCAGATGGCCGAGAAGCTCAGCTCGTAAGTGTGGCCCCATCGAAGGCTGCGTGCAGGGCAGGCCTCAGGGATGCTTTCTGATCTTACATGTCGATCCATTTCTGCAGCGTGTCTTTCAGGTACTCCTGACTGATGGGATGTGCAAGCGTCCGTAGCACTGGCTGGAACTCGATAACGGAGGCTGGCAGGTGTCTGAACCAGCTGCTCAGCTTCATCTCCCCTTGCAGGACACCGATGCCCTTCCCTAGAGGAAAGGTCAAGGGAGGAACTGTATTAAAGGGCTGCAGCACTAGGAAAGTTGAGAACCACTGTTCTAAGGGAGTGACTGCTGACGACCTGTCCTGTTCAGCGAGTCTCTTGGTCATCCCAGAGGTCTGTGCTGAGCTCCTTGGGAAGTGCCTTTCACTGTACTCTGTAGGAGGCCGTGCAGAGTTTGAAACACAAGGCCCTTGTTAGGCAGCCTTATATGTCTGTCTTCCTATGCCAGGGCAGATCAGTCAGTACTCACCTTTCATGACAAGATTAAATGTTTACATGCTTGCATGGCGTGTATGTGTGTGTGTGTGTATGTGTGTGTAGTGTGTGTGTGTATGTGTGGGGTGCATGTGTGTATGTGTGTGTGGTGTGTCTGTGTGTGTGTATGTGTGTGGTGTGTGTGTGTGTGTATGTGTGTGTGTGTGGTGTGTATGTGTGTATGTAAGTGTATGTGTGTGTGTGCATGTGTGTATGTATGTGTGGGTATGTGTGTGCATGTGTGTGTGCATGTGCGGGGTGCGTGCATGTATGTGTGTGTGGTGTGTGTGTGTATGTGTGTGGTGTGTGTGGGGGTGTGTATGTGTGGGTGTGTGTGTGTGTGTATGTGTATGTGTGTGGTGTGTATGTATGTGTATGTGTGTGTGTGCATGTGTGTATGTATGTGTGGATGTGTGTGTGCATGTGTGTGTGTGCATGTGCGGGGTGCGTGTATGTATGTGTGTGTAGTGTGTGTGTATGTGTGTGTGTATGTGTGTGTGTGTGTGGTGTGTGTGTGTGTGTTTGTGTGTGTGTGCATGTGCGGGGTGCGTGTATGTATGTGTGTGTAGTGTGTGTGTATGTGTGTGTGTGTGTGTGGTGTGTGTGTGGTATGTGTGTGTGTGTGTAAGTATAAGAAATATGAGAACACTCAGAAGATGAGACTGATGCTCACTTCCTCTGATGAATGAGCCCCTGGTAGTAACTATCTGACCCTCACTCGCTGTATCTCTCTGGCCGCCTCTTTGGCTCACTTGTGGACAGTCACAGCTGAGCCTGCGGTCCCACCAGTCCAGGGATCTTTGCTCACTGACACATGCAGGCGCATGTCTCTGAGGCCACTCACCGCTCTGAGCAGGGGACACTGCTCATTCTTCAGTCCTATTTCAGGGTCTCAGTGTTCTCCAGCTTCTCCTCTGCAAATGTAAATGCACCACCAGCCCCAAACCAGTTCCTCTCCTGGTTAACGTGGACACTTCCCTTCCCACATGCTTCACAGCTAACCCCTCATCTCCACTATGGCTCCCTTCTAACAAGTCCCCATCCTAAGTCTGACCCTGGACCATGATGACAGTCTCCTGTTAGCTCTGAGTATCACTCTGCCCTGCAGGACTCGCTGCCACATGAGAACATTTCATTATGGCCGGGAAAACGTTACCCCGAAGAAGTATGGGGTGCAGAGGGACGTATGGCAGGGAGCACATACCAAACCTGCAATGTCATGAAAGGATACATTGATCTCCAGATAAAGTCCAACCTCCCACATCTGGCCCACATGGCTGCACATTACCTGACCCTTGGCCATGCCTCGGGCTCTCTCACTAGACTCTCCCTTCCCTCTAGAAACCTCTTCTGCTGGCATTCTTCAGCTCCTCAGATACACTAACTCCTTGTCCCAGGACTTGAACCCTCTTCTTCCTTTACCTGAAACTCTCTTCCCTTCCTCCTTCCCTAACTCCTCTTAAACTTCAGCTCTCAGTTGAACACCACTTCCCCAGGGAAGTCCTCCTTCCAGTGTTCCTAGGCAACCCGTACCTTGCATTTACAACGACTATGACTGACATCAAACAGCAACCCACACCTCTGAAGGTCCCACACCAGCGTTCACAACTAAACTATGGCCTCCACAAGGCAGGGGGTCTGAATCTTCCCAGGTCACTGATCCCTGGGGCCTGCCACAGCAGATCAGTTGAACAAATGAGGGAAGAGATGATGCTCTCACCAGTGGGATGCTGGCTTGTGATTGTCTCCAGGGTAGAGAAGAGCAAGCCACAGGGCAGGGACGGGTCTGGCAGCACGCCTTCTGGTAGAGTGTAGAAAAGGGCGTGTGCCTGGTTCAGAGTGGTGGCCAGCAGCTCCACCAGAGAGCAAATCTGGGCCTTGATGCCAGCACCTATGAGAAGAAGCCACCGCTTTTAGTAAGGCTGAACACAGAGCATTGGATGCTTCAGCCCTCCTTGGCACACGCTGCTCCACCCCCTGTTGAAGAGTCAGATCTTAGAGAACACCCACCGTGGTGAGGCTGGTTCAGAAGTTTCTGAATAGTCGCCTTCCTGGCCATCAGGAAGTCTGTGAGGGCTTGGCGGGGAGAACTCTCCTCCAAGAGCATTATAGAGCAGAGGGCCTCCGCCACGGCCTGGTCCGACACAGCTTGGCATTTGAGCAGCATCTTGCTTTCGTGCAGAATAGTTGACCTAGAGAAGAGTCACAGAGATAACAAGGAATGGCTAATATAGTGAATTGCCCAGAGCAGACAAGGCGCTTGCCTAGCTCCGGACACGCCCACCCTGTCTCCAGGTACAGCCCCCTGAGCCCTGTACCTGCCCCTAGACAGGTACCTGTCCTGCGTCATCAGGACTGCCTCGTTGGTCCCATATAACCCCAGTGGGCTTCGGACTCCTCTTTTGCCCCTCCCTCCCTCCCTCTTTCTCTCTGCCTACAGGGTCCTGTTCTATCCGATTCAGTACCCTTCCCTGTAACTAATAAACCTTCACTAAAACTCGCCAGGGTGCATGCGTCTAAGCTCCATGCATTGGCCTCCACGATTACAAAGAATGACTGCAGCTAACACTTGGAGTGAAGTGCCTCAGTGTACCAGGAAAGAAGACAGACTCCGCCACACTGTAGTGAGGTCCAGACATCACAAGCAAGCCAGAGTGCTCCCTTACCGGAAGTGGCTGGCTGCTGCCACCTGCCGGATGAGAATGGGAAACCTGGAGAGGATGGGGCTGTATCTGGAGCTGGAGGAGTCGAGCTGGAGCAGGCTGTGCAGGTGGCAGCAGAGCAGGTAGAGCTGCGTGGCCTGGAGATGCTGCGAGGCCTCCATGGAGCTCCAGATCTTCTCGGGGATTTCTAGCAGCAGCTTAATCTGGGCAGCCATGCTGTAGAATTTCTCGGACGGTGGCTGTGGCTGAGGGGAAGGGCAGAAGGAAGTCAGAGGAGCAAACAAAAGCATGGAGAACATTGGATATTTTAAGACTCGACGTTTCGCCAGGTGTGGTGGTGCACACCTTTAAACCCCAGCATTCAGGAGGCAGAGGTGGGCGGATCTCTGTGAGTTTGAGGCCAGCCTGGTTAACATGGCAAATTTCTGCAGTTTTCATTAAGCTAGACCTGGTACCACTCAGCCAGCGGGACACTAAGGTCTGACACAGGCCAGCGCCTCACGGTCTGGTTCGGTGGAAGGGAGCCTCTACACAAGCTTCCTCCTGTGATGGTCAACCTTCCTACTTTCTCTCCTTCCTCTGAGGGCACCATTGAGTTCTGTGCTGACTGTTCTTTACCACCCCGCACCAAGTCTTCATCTGGCCTCCCATCTCAGTCTGTCCTCTCCCTAAGCCATTCTCTGTCTTCATTAGTGCCATGGGGACAGGGTATGATGGAGCTTTGCTTTGTGCTCCTCCGGTGCCCTGTGAGGCAGGTGGGCCCTGAACTGACATCCGATGCTAACAAGTTTCGTATTGTTGCTCTCGGACTTCCCAGACCCAGATACTGTGGGAAAATGAGTTCCCATTCTTTATGAATTCCCCACCAGTGTTCCAAAATCTTGGTTGCCCTTGCTAAAGGAGGACCCACTCCCAAAGCGCCTCCCGCAGAACGATTATGCTAAACGGACATAATTATTTTGGTGACTAATACTTTGATGCTAAAATATTTTCTACCACTACTCTATAAATTATTTACGTTTTTCAAAGTTTCAAACTTTCCGTGGATTTATCTCCTCGACTAGAATGTAAGCTTCTTTGGGAGGCTGCTGTTCTGATCTGAATGGAGAAGGCATTTGCATGTGGGGCTGCCCCAGAAATACATCAGCCATGAACTATGAAGGTCAATACATTTCTAGAACTGGGCCTACACAGCTGAAGTTAGCCAGCTAAGTCTGATCATTTGGGAAGGGGACTGTACTTAAAGTGCACAGCCTAGGACCTATTTCCAACCTTTTACCCCCATTTCCATTATACTCCTCCCAACCCAGGCAGCACGAGGAGCTCCAAGTGAGAGTTAGGCTGTGCTTTTCTTATCTCTTCCTCTGTAAGTTCTCCCTGGTTGAAAATATTCAGCCCCCAGGTCCTCCGTCCATTCCTAAGCTAACACTCAGGTTCGGGATGTGCTCCCCACCCCACCGTTCCGCATCGGGTCTTTAATGTTGCAGGGGAGGAAGACAGGATGGCCTGGATTTTTTTTCTTTTTTTTTTTGGACCAGCCTTCGTTTGCAAAGTGAAACTGTTCACCTATTAAAAGGGGGAGGGGCTGGCGGCCGAGGCTGACCCCCCCAACCCCAAAGTCTCCAGGCTCGGGTACAGGGTGGGATGAGAAATGAATGACTCGGAGGGCTTGAGCACACTTGACAGTCGAGAGACCCCTGGCGTTTTCAGTTAAAAGGGAAGGAGAGCGCTGGCCACCCGAGGGAGGCGAGGGAACCGTCCGGAAGTCCGGGAAGGCTCCGGGAGCCCAAGGCCGGCTGACTGTCCCGGAGCGGAGCGGCGTCCAGAAGCAGGCCGGCCGAAGCCCCGCAGCTCGGACCGCGGCGTGGGGGCCGGGCTCCTCCGGCGGAAGGTGAGGGGGCGGGGTCGGCCGGACGGCGAGGGCGGCGGGACGTGGCGGGTTCGGGTCCCGGACTGACCTGCGGGGCCCGCGGGAGCCGGGGCGCCGCGGAGCCGGCCTGGCGGAGGCGGGCGCAGTACTGGTCGGTAGCCTGCACGGCGTCCACCAGCCCCTCGGCGCAGCGGCGCATCTGGCCGATGGTGTCGGCCGCCTCGATCAGGTCCCGGTACCGCTCGCCCACCATCTGCCGCAGCTCCTCCTTCTTGTGCTCGATCTCGGCTCGAACCTGGCGCTCCAGCCCGCGGATCTCCTCCGCCCCATGAGTCTCGAAGAGCGCGTTGGGGTCCCGCAGATCCAGCCGCTTCAGCGCGGGGGACGCGGCCGCGGCCGCCATGGTGCTATGCCAGTCGTCCGCCGGCCGCTTCCGCCCACCGGCCCCTCCCCACTTCCCGCCATCTTGAAAGGGGGCGGAAGTGCCTCCACCACCATCTTGGATGGAGGCGGAAGTACTTCTGCCAGGTCTGGAGCTTCGATGGTCCCGGGGCCTGAGCCACGGTTGCAGTGCTAGCTATGAACGCTTGTTGTTTAATATTCCAACATTCCCTTCCTCTCACTCTGTGTAGGGTGTGTATGTGTGACAGAAACAGACGCGCGTGGAGGTCACAGAACACCTTGCAGGAGGTTTACTTTGCCTTGTGGGATAGAACTTAAGAGGGAGGTTCATCGGATCGGCGGCAATCGCCATCTCTCGCTGAGCCGTCTAGTCTTCCTTGAGCTCTTGTTTCCTTAGATCCAGACTGGTCAAAGCCTTATAGTGACCTGGAACCCTTTATGTCGCACCCGAAACCCTTTCCTCGTGAGAGAAGAACTTCACAGGGGGGTTCATTACGGTAAAGATGCACCCCTGGTCGGGTTGCCATCACTCCTAAGTGCGCACCTGTGCCTCGGCTTAGACCATCACATCAACCAGACCTTAGGAACCTTTCCTAATCATCTGGTCTCGCCAGCTGGAGATCTGAGGGACAGTTGTGGTCCACCTTGTGAGCAGCACCAGAGCATAGCTGCCTGGGTGACCTGACCCCGGGTTGCAGCAACCCCTGCCCTGTAGTTTTAGGAACTTTGGTTAAATGCAACCTTAAAGGAAGACATGTTTGAATCCATGTTTGTTGATCAGGAAGAGACCCCCCTCGCAGAGGTTACCCTTAAAGCTTTTGTTCTATTGCTGATTAGTTCTTTGGGTCGTCCATCTGGTCTTAAATACTGTTTAGTAGTTACAAAACATGTTTCCCCGGTTACAGTCCTCCTGTGATGGAACTTGGTGGGGAGTTCATGATGCCTGGGGATTGGATACCCTAAGATTGACACAGTAAAAAAACCTGGACCATCTGGACTGCTGTTAGTAAGTCCGTTCAGCACCCTTCGTTCAGGAAGGGTTTGCTATTGAAGAATTCATACCTACTTAACGCAGAGAAAACTGTTATGTGTTCAGCAGCCTTGATCACAGCCGCTGGGTTTTCTCTCTCACCACCGCCACTATTTTGAGGCAAATGTCACAGCAATAGATTGATATCTAAATAAGTGGTTTATTTATGATATTCTAGTAAGAACAGTGTTCCTGTTCTATGCACAGCACAAAACCCAGGGAATTTTATTTACCTTGGGGAGGGGCGTTATGTCAGAGCTCATAAACTACTTGGCTTGAGATTTCCTAGTCCTCAGTGTTGCCCACAATACAGCGCGCCCCCTGGTGGCACAGCTGCAATGTGCAGTCCTTTCCTTTGGTTCCATTCTGCAGGCTGCAGTGTTGTTATGCTTCTTCTGAGCCTGCAGAATCTGTCTTCTGTGTTTGGGAAGTGCATCTCTGTGTGGCAAGACCTTTCTTCAGGCCTCCTTGACCTACTGCGCCAGCCTGGGACCTGGGACTGGTCCGAACGACACAACTAACTGCCGGGGGCTTTGGATGCCCAGTGCTCTCGGGATATGGGGATTTCATCCTGGTGGAGGCACAGGTATCACCTGCAATATCTATTGCCCAGGGGTGGCCGGGAGAGTGGCTGCAGCTGTAGCTCCCAAATGCCAGTGCTGGTGGTGGGTACCCACAGGCTGGTCCCCTTCCCCACCACCCCGTGGTCTATGGCTTGCCCTGGGAGCCTAACACTCGTTCCTCAAGCTTCCAGCTCCACAGTTTAGCTGAAGCCTTCCCCGCAGTGAGAGGAGCATGGCTGGCTACAGATCAGTTAGTGTGGGACCAGGGGCTTCCTGTGTGCGATGGCTGGCGCAGAGGCCCCACTCCCAGTGTGTTCTGAGATCAGGGTTCGCTTTCCCCGCCTTCATGGCTGTTTCCTTGACTGAGATCACCGGACTGGCCTGAAGGTGCCGCTGTTGCTCCTCTTCCTGCAGAAGTGACTGCTGCTCAGAGCTGCTTCCAGATGCCTTCTCAGCCTGGGCACTGGAAAAGCTCCCCAGGCCTGGGGGAGACATGCCCTTGGCTCTACTCTCCAAGCTCCCGTTCTCTACCGCTGCACCTGGGAAGCAGCCCCTCGTCTCCTGACACCTTCTGCCTACCAACCAGAACTATCAAAACCAGCAACAGGGCAGAGAGCTCAGCCCAAGCAGCCAGAGCAGGCACTGGTCTGGGATGTTGGGGACAGAACTTGCTTAAGATAGTAGGGAGCTCAGGGGTACTGCTGTAGTTTAGTTTTCAGTTTATGAGTGGGTGCAGGTATGTGTTAAATGTGGCTTTGACTTTAATTTTTTTTATTTTTATTTCTGAGCATGCGTTATCTGTGTATGTTTGTGCAGTGCCTGCAGAGGCCGGAAAAGGGCGTCAGATCCCATGGAGCTGGAGTCACAGGAGCAACTCTAGTCCTCTGCAGGAGCAGCAAGCTCTCTTGACCACTCCATCTCTGCAGCCCTCTGGCATGGCTTTTAGTGTCAGGCTTTCTCCCTTTTAGCTTAAACCTTTATGTTGTAGCACTGCAAGCAGCCAACGATTGACAATTCTGTTCCGTTTCACCCGAGCCCCAGAAAACAAATAGGCATTCCTCCACAGGCATAGTATAGCACCGTCTAAGCCCTTGGCATACATCATCTCTGGTTCTCAACAGGATCCTATGCAGAGGTGGCATCACAGATAACTAAGGTTCTGTAGGACTGAGTAACCTAGCTGAGGTCAGCAGGCTGGTCCGTGGGCAAGCCTGTTGTCATAGTTAGGATCAACTGTAAACCAGACACAAACCTAGAGTCATCCGAGGCGAGAGACCTCAGCTGAAGAATTCGCTTTGGTCGGATTGGCCTGTGGGCATGTCTGTGAGGCATTTTTAGAAACTGCTAATTGATGTTGGAGGGCCCAGCCCACTGTGGGTGGTGCCACCCCCTAGGCTTGGGCTCTGTAAGACAAGGTAAGCAAGGCAGTAAGTAGCACTCCTCCATGGTCTCTGCTTGGCTCCTGCCTCCAGGCTCCTGTCTTGAGTTCCTGACCTGACAACTTCCCTCAGTGACGGACTGCGACCTGCGGCGTAAGACGTAAGATGAAATCATACCCCAAGTTGCTTTTGGCCAGAATGTTTTCTCAGCAGCAGAAGAACAGAGAGGGACACTTTGTCATCAGAGCCCCGGTCAACGTGACTCTAGAGGTCCTCGATTTTTATTTTTATTTTTTACTGAGTCTCCTGATTAGCTTTAAGGAAAGATTTCCGAATATCAAGGTGGCCCAGAGAACACTGACCAACATTCACACAGCCCCCACACTGCTCCCTTCACTCTGCCTGACGGGGGATCTCTGCAGTTGTATTGACAGATTCAGGAACGAGGCATAGCCACGCCTGGTGGCCAAGTATTGGCACGTCGGAGGGAGGGGCTTCCTTTCCCAGCCTGGGACGTGCTCCGTCACCTTTTCTCTAGGCTTGTCAGCGTGTGCCCCTGTCTCATTGCGGACTCTGAGTGGAGAGAGCTGTCCTCGTCTTGTTTTGCTCGTCTGAGGCAGGGTCTGGCTCCTTTGCTGGGGCTGGGATTCACCGAGATACTCCTGCTCCAGCCTGCTGAGTGCTGGGGTCGCAGGTTCGAGTCCTCGTGCTTTTGTTTTTGTGTTTTGGGTAAGGGTGTGTGTGTGTGTGGGTGGAGACAGGGTTTCTCTGTGCAGCTCTGGGTTCACCTTGAACTTGAGATCTCTTGCCTCAGCCTCTTGAATACTTGGGATTTTATAGGCATGTGCCACCTTGATTCTTAGCCATTCCTTACTTAAAAAAAAAAAAAAGAAAAAAGCCCTTATTTTTTATTCTGTGTATACGGGTGTTTTGCCTGCATGTATACCCGCGTACCGTGTGTATGCAGTGCCTGTGGAGGCCAGAAGAGGGCATCAGAGCCCCTGAGACGAGTTATAGAGGGTTGTGAGCCACCATCTGGGTGCTGGGAATGGAATCCAGGTGACCTGGAAGAGCAGCCAGTGCTCTTGACTGCTGAGCCGTCTCTCCAGCCCCTCGTCCTCCCCATTTTTTAATAGAATTGTAGAAAACCGGCCAGAATAATGCTTAAAACAGAAGAATCATGCTGAACTTGGGATATTGAGTGTCCCCCACAGGTCCACAGGCCAGAGGTATGGCTGGGGTACCGCGGGGGATGCTTTTGGAATGCGGGGAACCTTTGAGAGGTAGGGTCTGATGTAAGGTCTTAGGTCACTGGGGGCATGTCCTTAGAGGGGTTGCCGGGCCTTTGCCTCCTCCTTGCGTGCTCTGTGCTTCTGGCCATGAGCTGAGTGCTTTTGTTCTGCAGCGTGCTCCCATTGTGATGTGCCGCCTTACTGCAGGCGCAAAGCAATGGAATCAGCATCCCTCAGAATGTGAAAAAAAAAATGACCTTTTTCTCTCTATGAGTTGATTGCTTTAGGTATTTTGTTAATCACAGGAAGCAATGAACACAAGTTTCTAACAGATTTTCACAGGTACCACATGACTTCCCCGGGAGCAGTTTGTGGTCTGGTGTCTGGGAAAGGGTCCCATGAACTTTGGCTGTCGTACAAAATGACCCAGCTGATACTTAAAAGTACGTCATACATTTGGCTCACACAGTGATAAGGTGTCTACACAAGGGGTGCACAGGAAAAGGCACAGGACCTTTAGCCATCTGTTGCTGAATGTCTGTGCTAGGAAGCCATAAAAAGACCAGTCTCATCCAGATCCTCCCTCAAGCCCTGTCCCAGACTTCCTCTTGGATGTGAGATGGCCATATTTCTGCATGTATGGATAGATCTGAAAGGTGAACCTGTGAGCTCTGTGTGCCCCACCTCCATCATGTTGGAGGGAGTGGTAGCCACATCTTGGCACGCCCAGACAGGACATAGTCAGGGAGAGAGACAGGCTTACTGTAGCAGTGCGTTGCTGCGGAGGCTCATCAAAGACAACAGGGAGGCATATTCATTAGTGGAAGCCCTGCTAGACCTCAGCAGAGGGAACCACCGTCATGGCCAGTGCCACACTCAAAGTGGAGCCTCAAGCGTCTGAACTCAGGTGTTTTTATTGATCCAGAACTCCTCAGGTGTTCTACTGATAGCATGTGCAGATCATAAGCAATCAAACATCCCCCACAGAAATCCAACACCTGCAGACAATACAAAACGCCCTAGACCTAGGCTAGCCCGTCACCCAGCAGCGCATAAAACAATTTCAAACATAACTAAAAATAAACTTCCCCAACAACTTACTTGAAATAGGAAGCAGAAATTTAGCTCTGGCTAAAGGAAAAAGCAAGAAAGAAGGAGAAAAAGGAAAGGGGCGGGGGTGGGGTGGGGTGGGCACATTTAAAGAAGCAGAGGATAGACCACGTCAATGAAAGCCCTGTCGGGTTGCACAGAAGGCTGAGTTCTACACACTTGCGCGGTGGGATCCAGACATTTGGTGTTTGCTCTTGGCCTGAGATGCCGCTGGGATTAATGCTGCTTGCCTTCTTGACAGCTTATCTTTATGGCAGCAATCATCAGCCCGAGTCTGCTGACGGTGACATTTGTGGAAGAAGGGGCGGGTATTTGACTTGGCTGTTTGCAGTTACCTGAGCGATTACCCTCTGCTAACAGCCAGACAAGCAGCACCTCTGGCGAAGGAGCCTGCGTGTCTGGGCTCCCCAGGTCCTGGGCACCCTGTACAGGCCAATCCTGAAGTTCTCAGTGACCCACCATGTTGGCTGTGCACGGCTCCTGCTGTGTGTAGCTGTGTGCTGGACGCTAGTCCTGCTTCTGCTAGTCCTCTTTCATCCTTCACCTGTCTTTACTCCCCAGGACTAAGAGATTAGGAGAGAACCATCGAGAATGGCCTGAGTTCCACCACTGAATCTACCGCAGGGTCTCATGTAGCCTAGGCTGGCCACAAACTTACTATGTAGCCTAGGATGACCCCAAACTTCTGATCCTCTTGCCTCTACTTCTAGTGCTCTGGGATTATAGGCATGCACCACCACGGCTGTTTTATGTGGTGCTAGGGACTGAACCGAGGGCTCAGCAGCTTCCACGGTCTCCACAGCACAGCCACAGCTTCATAAAAGCAGCAGTAGGCAGGAAGTGTGTGATTGGGTGTGGCTCTATTCCCGCAGATAGGGCAGCGGACCAAACCCAGCAGATTCCACGTCTTTCACCAACCCTGGCTCACTGACTTCTCATCCCCACGTTCATCACCGTGAGTCAAGCCACCAGCTTCTCAGCAGGACTTGAGTTACCTTGGGATTCCTCCAGCTTCTACTGGGCTCCTGCCCCACCCCTGAGTTCATGCTCCTCACTGCAGAAGCCCCCCTGATCTTCTCTGTTCACTTCTTTGAACGGTTAAAGCTTTGACTATCTACTGCATGAGACTTAGCCATCCTCCCTCCCTCGCTCCCTCCCTCCTTCCTTCCTTCCTTCCTTCCTCCTCTCCTTCTCTTCTCCTCCTCCTCCTTTTTGAGACAGGGTTTCTCTGTTGTAACCCTGGAAGTCCTGGAACTCTCTCTGTAGACCAGGCTGGCCTCAAACTCAGAGATCTGCCTGCCTCTGCCTCCTGAGTGCTGGGATTAAAGGTGTGTACCACCACTGCCCGGCTGATCATCCTTTCTTTTTGGGCAGAGGCAAACTGGTGAAGACCTTCAAAGCCCCTGCATAGCCTCCCTCTTCCTCCCCACTCCCTCCTCCCTCCATCAACTGCAGCCCCCCCCCACCCTGCCCCAATTTCCTCTGATTCTGTAAGCTGAGGCTTGGCCCCTCTTTGCTGTGGCCTTCATTTTTGGGGTTCCTTTTACTAGATCATCCCACACCAGCCAATCTGGACCACTGCAAGTGAGCCAAGGAAGGCACACACAGACCCAGCATCATGGTGTGGATAGCCTCACTCCATTCTCTGGAGTCCAGTTATGCTCAGAGCTAGGTCCTGGTTCTCCTCTTTACGAAGGAGGAAATTGGGGCAGAGAAGTTTCTGGTTTGCTCCAAATCATCGAAAATAGCAGACCCGATGTGCAGTCAGCCGCCTGCCTCTGGCACTGGCCTCTCGACCACCTCTTTACCGTCTAAGTATTTCATTGTAGTGTTTGCCTCTGCGCTCTAATTACAAGGTCATTTATTTGTGTATTTTATACATGGTGAATTTAATTAGGGCTGCTTTCAGGAGCATGGGTTGGGGGCTATTTATATGAGCACGGACAGCTCACCAGTGACGACGCCACTGAGGAAAACATCTCACTTTTCCCCAGCAACTGTTAACTAACTACCTGAGGACCTCAGCGGGGCTGCGTGGCCCCTCCCCCACTCAGCATCCCCGCAGAATATTGAGGGACCCAATCTCGCCCAAATCTTACGTGGATAGTCACAACTGTCGTGTGTTTGTGAATGCATTGGCCGTGCCGTGCCGGGAAGACAGCATTTCCTGACTCTCCACCTCTTCATCGGGCCCTTGCGTTCTTTCTTCCGGCCTTCCAAGCTGTTCTATGCTCCTTGGAAATGGTGGTAGAGAGACACATTAAAGGGTGAGCGTTCATCAGTTACTCAGCACTCAGACCCCGTGCTGAGTCGGGAGCCTCGGCAGTAACTGCCACCCAGTGCAGCGGGAAGCCCCTCTGGCCAAAACCGATGGTTGTTGCCGAAGTTTATTTTTAGTTACGTATAAAATTGTTTTGTGCACTGTTGGGTGAGAGGCTAGGTCTTGGCATTTTGTATTGTCTGCAGGCGTTGGATTTATGTGGGGGGTGTTTGATTGCTAATGATCTACACATGCTATCAGTAGAACACCCGAGGAGTTCTGAATCAATACAAACACCTGAGCTCAGACGCTCAGGGTTCCACTGTGGAGTATGATGCTGGCCAGGATAGCGGCTCCCTCTGCTGAGGTCTGGCAGGGATTCTACCTATGAATATGCCTCCGTCTCTTCCTTGCTGAGCCACATTATCGTACAACTACAGATGAGCATATAAACATCATTATTCAGAAGGCAGTTTGACAGGCACATCATGTCCATTTAGCAGAACAGCACCTGTAGCTCTCCAGTAGGGCCTGCATCCTGATTCTGATTAGGTTTACAGTACCCGGAGTTCATCTGTATTTGAGTCTAACGTTGGCGTCCTCACCTCACAGTTGGAGATGCCTTTGCGCTTTTGAGTGTCTTGTATGGAATTAGGTAGACACCACTGCACGGGAACCTTTCTGATCTCTTGTCTGGAAGTTTCTGGGCTTTGTACCAGTCCGTTTACATATTCATACTCCGCAACAGCTAAACTGAGTATGGTAATTTGAATGATAGATGTCGGCCATGGTCTCAGGCATTTGAACACCTGGCCCCCACTTGGTGGCACTGTTTGGGGAGGATGAGGAGGTGTGGCCTTGCCGGAGGAGGCACGTCTCTGGGGGCAGGCTTGGAGGTTTTAAAGCCTCATGCCATCTCCCTTGTGCTCTCTGCTTTGTACTCGTGGCTCAAGATGTGATCCCTCAGCTTCCTGCTCCTGCAGCCATGCCTTCCATCTGCCATACGACCATGTGTGTGCTGAGAACCAGACCCAGGTCCGCTGCAAGAGGGTCTTTTATAAACTGGACATCGAGGAGAAAGCTACCGTTGGCCGAATCGTTAAAGAGCCTGGATTTCTAAACACATTCATTGGTCGGGGCTAGAAAGATGGCTCAGTCAGTGGTTAAGAGCACCAGCTGCTCTTCCAGAGGAAGGATTTTGGTTCTCGGCACCCACACAGCAAGCTCACAACTATCTATGATTCCAGTCCCAGGGGACTTGACGCTCTTCTCTGACCTCCCCGGGCTCTAGGCATGCATGTGGTACACATACATATGTACATGCAAGCATTTATACACATAAATAAATAAAAAATGTGCTTGTCATCGTTGTGCACGCGCAAGCTGCCGTGGTGTGCAGAGGTCGGAGGACAGCCCTGTGGAGTTGGCTGGTCCCTTCCACTTTAACACGGGCCCTGGGGATAGCACTCGGGCCGTCCCTTGCACAGCACATGCGTCGCCCACTGAGCTGGTTTCCCACCTCCTCGCCTTCCTTTCAGTTGTGTTTTCGGTGCAGATGGAGGCAGCAGTCCCCTGCGTCGGAATGGTTGCGCACCGAGGCTCCATTAGAGTTGGATCCTTGGGTGCTGCCTACTTCAAACGCCGTGCAAGTGGCTAGGAAGCCCGTCCTCCATCTCTTCTGCAGCCTGCAGAGGTCAGGGGCTATTTTCTAAAAACTCTGTAGGATTTAGAGCATCATAATGTTGGAAAGCCCCAAGGACCCCTTGCTTGTGCTTGTCTCTTGGTCTAAACGTTCATTTCATTATTATTGTTATTATTATTATTACTACTACTACTACTATTGGTGTATGTGTGTGGTGCATGCATGTGTGTACACCTATGCATGAGTGCTCTCACTCATGGGTTCACGTCTGGAGGCCAGAGGTCCACATCAAGTACCTCCCTCTATTGCTCTCCACCTTATATTTTGAGACAGGGTCTCTCACTGAATCCGAAGCCCACCAATTCACCTGGCCTGGCTGGGCTATGAGCCCTTGGGATCTCCGTTCCCAGCACTGGGCTTACAGACATGCACCTCCGTGCCCTGATCTTATACGGGCTCTGGGGACCCGAACCCCGGTCTTCCTGCTTGCACGGCAAGTGCTTTATCTGCTGAACCATCTCCCCAGACCCAAAGTACTTGTTTTTCAGTTGCTCTTGTCAATGTGATTATCTTACTGTGTGCAGTGCTGGGAACTGGACCCAGGGCCTCACGCTTGCTGGGTCAACGCTTGTCTGTCACTGAGCTATAACTTCAGCCTCTCTTGGTGGAGACTATGCTAGTGCTGCACCTGCCACTCCAACAGACCGCTGGGAGGATGTTCTGTGCGTTCTCCATGTGCCTCCCTACCACATTTACCATGTGCCCCTCTCTGCCCTGTACCCCTGAGGCCGCTCCTCTGTCTCAACTGCTCTCTGGTTTCAGTTGAGTCCAGGAAAAGGAGATAGAAGGAACCCACTGTAATTCTGGTGGCAGTTAGACCATTTCACTTCCTCATGGCTTCTCTTCCTGGACTCTCATGACATCATTTGCTCCTTTGCTCCTCTGCCTCAGGATTGGTTAAGGTGTCCACCTTGACCTTGTCTCCAGGCAGATCCCTTGCTGACTTCCTTATAACTGCCCGTTTCCCTGCACGTGGCTCCTTTATGGCATTTCTCTCGAGCGCACCGTTTGCGTCCGGTTGGACTGTGCATGATACAGGAGGCGACAGACCCAAGACAAAGGGGCTTCTTTCTTCTGTCCTAGGCTGGGCTTGTTCCCACAATGGAGGAGAGGAAAAGAGGCCGCAAGTGTTTGGAGCGATGTGGTTAAAAGCACTTGTGGCTCTTCCTGAGGACCTGGGCTCAGTTCCCAGGACCCACAAGGTGGCTCACAACCTCTGATAACTCCTGTTCCAAGGGATTTGATACCCTCTTCTGGCCTCTTCAAGCCCCAGGCATGACATTGGCGTGCATACATATAAGCAAAGCACTCATACTTAAAAAATAAATTAAAAGAAAAGTAAAAACCAAAGCAATCTGGCTCTACTTTGTTTAACTAAGGTGGGACAACGCTCGTCTGTAGTCTGGCCACCTGAGAGGCTGAGGTTGGGGGGATCACTTGAGCCCAGAAATTTTAGATCAACTTGAGCGACATAGTGAGACCCTACTTCAAAATCATCATAATGAGGGTGAAGGGGATCCGGTGCTCATTGGGCGCCTCTGTGACAGACTCGAAAATGTTCTCCTTCGGTCTGATCTTTACAGAGTTCTTCGGGGACACGTTGTCCTCGGTTTGACAGAGAAGGGAGCTGTGGAAAGAACTTGTCTGAGGTGCATAACCCGCTGAGAGAAGTGCAGCGTGGGATGTGGTGAGGAGCCCAGGGTCTGGGGAGTCACAGGAGGGATTGGATTAGGTAAGGCGTGTAAACTGCCAAGCACAGGGTTTGGTTAAAAAAAAAAATCTATTTATTTTATGTGTTCAAGTGTTTTGCCTATGTGTGTGTACGAGCACTGTGTGCACGCCTAGTGTACATGTTGCGAGCTGCCATGTGGTGCCGGGAACCAAACTCTGGTCCTCTTCAAGACCACTGTGCCATCTCTCCAGCCTCTGTTTCAGTTAATTAACTAATTAGTCGGTTAATTAATTAATTTATTTTTTATGACTTGAGTCAGGTCTCACTGTAACCTCGGCTGGCCTGGGACTTACTATGTTGAACAGGCTGACCTCCACCTCACAGAACTTTGTCTGCCTTTGCTGGGATTAAAGGTGTGAGCCGCCACACCTGGGCTATTTTTTGAGCCGGAGTCTTGATAAGTTGTCCAGGCTGGTTTTGAACTTGCTGTGTAGCAGGGAGGCCTTGGACTTCAGATTCTCATGCATTAGCCTCCTGAGTAGCTGGGATTACAAGACTATGCCACTGGGCCCAGCTTCCAACCTATAATTAAGCAACTGGTAATTGTTAGCTCTCAAACCCCAGGACAAAAGGCTAACCAAGGTGCCTATTTAACATATCAAAGGGGACCTGGCTGCCAGATTCTCCCAGCGTCCCTCAGTCCCTACCTGTTATAAAGTCCTCTTGGTTGGTTTACCCCACCCCCCTAGCCTAATCTTCAGTCCATGGACTAGGCTGGGCCCTCCCCTAGCTGTTCATTGCTATATTATTCAGCCGTTTGATCTATGCAGGTCCTTTTTACCATTTTACCTCTTGGCCACTCTCTTGGCCCAGGCCCATGTCGGTGTCTCCTCTCCTGCTCTCCCACCCCCGCTCCTCACATGGCCCGGCTCAGTCTGGCCATGTTTACCCTGGACCTTTCGAGTGTCTTTGTCCCTGCCTCTGGCTGTGCTCTCCCTCATGTCTGTGATAAGAACCTCAACCCCTTAGGAGCGGTCATGGATCCCTTTTATTTATTCATTTATTTATTTACATTCAGTAATTGGTTTGGATTTGAATGAAAAGAAGAGGAGAAGATGATTAAAAAGTTGATTCTTGAACCAATTTCTAAACTCAGCACCTCTCTGCAGTTTGTTACCAAGTTCTTGCGTGACCTGTACTTGTGCCTTCGGTCACCTGCCCTCCTGCTGAGCAAGCTGGGCTGTTTAAGTCCGGAGAGGATGTGGAGTCACTGAAGCTCAGAGGCCCAAACAAAACGTGTGTGTGTGTGTGTGTGTGTGTGTGTGTGTGTGTGTGTGTGTGTGTGTAGGCTAGAAGTCAATTTTGGGGTGTTTTTCTCAGTTACTTTCCACCTTAAAATGTATGTATGTGCATGAATGTTTTGTCTGCATATTCTGTGTAGACTGCATGTATGCCTGTTGTCTGCGGAGGCCAGAGAATGCTGGGTCCGTTGGAACTGGAGTTATAGATGGCCATGAGCCTCCATGTGGACACTGGGTAGTGAACCCCAGTCCTCTGCAAGATTGTGAGTGTTCTTCACCACTGAGTCTCTGACTCTTCTCCACCTTGTTTTGTGACATCAGTTTCATCTCATCTATAATTCGTCAATTGGCTGGAATGGCTGTCCACCAATCCCGTGGGGTTCTCCCGTCTCCACATCTCCAACACTAGGATTATAGATTTGTATTCCAGCCTCTGGGTTTAACATGTATGCTGGGGGTCAGAACTCAGACCCCCATGCTCTCACAGCAGACCCTGCTGCTCTTTGTTTATGAGCCGGTCCGAGCCTATTGGAAACCTGAAAGGGAGGGCAGCTTCGAGTCTTTGGGGCCAGTTGAATTTGAATTGTCCCTTGTTTTGGGAAGTTCATTGTTGGGTCCACGAACCATTTTAAAGTTAAAGCAGTCTATTCCCATGGGATACATACTGACATCAGGGCTAACCAATTACAAAAACATGGCAGCACCAAATGGAGGTGCATGGGGGTTTTTAAGCAAAACAGCAGTCACTGGAGAGGGGGGTGGCTCTCTGATTGGTCAGGACCTGGACATAGGTCCTTACTGGATTGGCTCGTTACATCTGACAGGAAAGTGAGGGGTTTGTGGAAAAGTGGGGTGCGTGAGAGACATGCAGAAAGCTCTAATTGGCCAGCACCTGGGCTTTGGGGCTTTCCAAGAATTACCGGGGATTCCCCAAGAGCTGAGGTCTGGGCCCACCTATCACAAGGGGGTGCCCTGGTGGTCCTCTGAGCAGATGGAGGGACTTGGCCCCTGGGCCTTCACTGGCTGGCTGAGTTGGCTATATCCTCTTCTATACTGGTCTATACTGGAACAGATGGGGAGCCCAGTCTGCAGTAGCTGTTTGTTCTGGGGTTCTTTTTCTCTTACTAAACTAAGTATTAAAGTGGTGGTGTCAGTGTCATTTGAAGACCCAAAGGAGGAAGAGATGGCGAAAGAGCAGTCCTGGCACTGGATTGTCAACCCACAGGACTCAGACTCCCCACTGGGCTGTCCCCTTGAGGTCAGTTCCCAGTCACATGTCATAGAAATGGAGCGCCACTCACCGATAGTGTAAGAGGTGTGATAGAGTTCTTAAAAAGAGAAATTAAAAAAATACTTTGCTTTCAATTAAAATTTTTTTATTATATGTATGTGTGTGTTTCCAGAAGAGGGCATCAGATTCCCTTGGGAATATAATTACAGACAGTTGTGAATCACTGTATGTTAATGCTGAGAATTAATCCCAGCTCCTCCCCAAAGCCACCAGTGCTCTTAACCACAGAGCCGTCTCTCCAGCTTGAGGGTTTTGTTTTTGTTTTTAAGATTTATTTATTTTATTTATATGAGCACTCTATCTGCATGTACACCTGCATACCAGCAGAGGGCATCTGTTCCCATTATAGATGGCTGTGAGGCACCATGTGGGTGCTGAGGCTTGAACTCAGGACCTCTGGAAGAGCAGTCAGTGCTCTTAACTGATGAACCATCTCTCCATCACCGCCCCCCCCCTTTTTTTACACAAATTTAAACTTCTAGAGAACACTTTTATGTTGTTTTGTTAGTTTTAAGACAAATACTATGTAGCTCAGGCTGGTCTCAGGCTTCTGATTTTCCCGCTTCCCTCAATGCTGGGATTACAGATGTGTGCCGTCATGCCTGGCTTGAAAGCAAAGTTTTGAAATGTAGATAGAAGGGGTAGACTTAGAAAAGAACTGATATGATGAATTGTGAATTGAAAGAGAGAGAGAAAGAGAGAGAGAGAGAGAGAGAGAGATAACTCAGAGACATTGACTTTACCAAGCATATCTGTGAGCGTATGCATGTACGTGTTCATGTGTATGGTGTATGCCTGTGTGAATGTGTGTGCGTGCGTGTGCGCATAGTTTCCGTGTGTGTATGGGACATGCACCATGGCACACATGTGGAGTTCAGCAGACAACTTTGAGTGTCAGTTCTCCCCTTCTACCTTGTTTGGGTACACCAGGCTATCCTTCCAGAAACTTCTAGAGGTCCTCCCATCTCACTGCAGGAGTGCCATAGACATGGTCTACTGCGTCTAGCTTTGTCTGGGTTCTGGGCACATGGACGCAGGCCATCTTGTTTGTACAGCAAGCACTCTCCCACTGAGCCATCACACCTCTCCCCAAATAGTCCTCGATTTCCAATGTGCCAGTCAAACTATGATTTTCTCCTTTCACTGAAAGCCACCAGGGAAATGTCTGCAATGACGGTCTTTTCTAGCTGATGCACGAGGCGTATACGTGTACATCTGTATGTCACACATGCCTCTCATGTCCAGCGTCTGCACCTCATGTATCTGACAAATACACACATGCACACGCATGAGTGAACGTGCCTGTCACATGCATCTGTGTGTATCCTGGGTAGCAGCCAGGAGTGTTACTTGTAAGCGCAAGATAGGAGTAAGAGCAGAGATGGAGGGGGACTGGAGTGCCTGTGAATGCTGTCCCTTGAGAAGGGTCAGCTGGTCGGCGTTAAACACCCAAGGCTGTCAAGGTGTATGAGGACTACTTGGATGGATTATCAATGTTAAAATCCATGCCTTTGAGGAAAATATCAGCTTCCTTAGCAATGAACTTAACTCCTTGACCTGGGAACAGGACAGCCACCCCAGCCACCTGTGAACAGAGGAATCATTGACCAGGACTGGCGTACTGCTCCCCCGCTGTCCCTGGTGTGATGGCCAGTTGTCTCAGCCAGCTAATTGTGGGGTTTTTCTCCTGTGACATTAGCAGTTGCCCTCTGGGGCCCCTGCCCCCACCTTTTACAGCATCTTCTTTGTGAAGAGCTGTGTGCAGGGCTAGAAAAGTCTTGTTTGGTAGACCAGTCCCTGGACTGGGCTCCCTGTTGACCTCTGAGCTACTTCAGTAGCTTCTACTGCCAAGGGACCTTCTCCAATTAAGTAACTGGAGCCCCTGACGCTGACTGACGGGTGGACCAGGCCCTGGCGTGGCAGTTCTAATTCCATCGTGAGTAAGCCTTGCATTACATCCTCTACTTGTAACATATTTATTTATTATCTTTTTTTATGTGTTCAGGTGTTTCGCTTGTATGTGTCTGTGTACCACATGTGTGCCTGGTACCCACAGAGGCCACAAGAGGGCATCAGAGCCTCCGGAACTGAAGTTACAAATAGTTTGAGCCACGATGCAGCTTGGGACTCAGGTCCTCTGGAAGAGCAGCAAGTGCTCTTAACCTCTGAGGCCATCTCTCCAGGCCCCTTGTATTGCATCTCCTAACAGGCTTTGTGAAAAGGCCAGAGAGTCGCACCCCTAAACCAGGACGTCCCTTTTCTGCTTCCGGTTCCGGTGGCAGCAGGGATGGAGGTCAGCAGCGCCCCCTGCCGGATGCCAGTATCCCGGCAAAGACCTCTGGCCCTCCGCATCCTGACCCGTGCCAGGGAAGAGATAGGTGCAAAATGAAGCCTGCTCCCATCCATGCGTCAGCCCCTGGTGTCCGTGCACTGGAAGCCGAGCCTCTGCCTTTGGCTCCCTCCCGCTTCCCATCTTTGTCCAATAGGAGGCAGGTGCTCACTGGACCGGGTGATCCAACCCTAGCATTTCATTTTAACGCCATCACATTCACTTCTATATTAGGAGAATCAATACCGCTTTACAGTGGCTTCGGCCAGGCCTTGGTTAATATTTAGCCCTGTTTTCAGGCACAGTCCAGATACGAACAGCCCGAGACATCTCTAGGAGAGCGAGTAGATCACCCGCTAGCCTTCAGCTCCCCTGAGCGCAAGAAGGGGTGGGTAGGCTTTGGAACGGCTACGGGGATCTGAGACAGTGTTCTCAGCCCAATAGTTGCTGAATCAGATAGGTAAAGGCAGCGACAAAAGATTGTCTTCTGCATGTAGAATTCGGTCCCTGCATGAGCTGCTAGAAGAACAACAAAAAACAAAAAAATGGAAGAGACCCTGCCAATGGGATTATTCCCAGGAATTTACAAACAGAGGGGAAGCAAACTATCAGGTAGAGGTTTGCTTTGATAGAACATTTGCCGGGGAAATCAGTGTTTTGAAGCTAGTAAACGTGAGGATGGGACAAGTGACTGATTCTAAGTCATTACTCATAAGCCCAACCGCTGGGCCTGCCAGCATGTATTACTCCTGAGAGACTGCACACTTCAGAAACCCTAATCAGATTTCCCAACCACACACCCCAGCCACTCGGGTTCTCCCGCCGTATTTCTTCAGTAGGACAGAAAAGCTTGTCTGTCATTCATTGTGCCTCTCCTTCATTGAACGGTCTCCATTGGAGCTGGATGGGGAGGGGGCATGGATCTCAACTGTAACTGCCTTCCCAGCCACCCCATTGTCCATACCACCCACCTTGCCAGTGCGGGGCTCCCATCTGGGGAAGCTGAAGCCAAAAGCTTGGGCAAGCAACACTGGTGTTCTGTCATGGAGAGGAGGCCAGATCTGTGTAAGCAAACACGCTTCTATCGCCAGTCCACGTTGTTCCCTCTGCACCCCCCACTCCCGTTTCTCCCTGCACTGTCCTCTTCACATGACCCGAGCTTCTTCTAAGCTAAGGCATGAAGCTCACACAGAATTCTACTCCACATCCAAGATTACTCAAATCTCTGGTAGTGAAACCAAAGCTAACATCATCCTGCACCTGCATGGCTGTGCTGCCCAGTGGCTCTCTTGCTAAGCCTGTGTGGATTTAATCAGCCCGGAGCACCCCTTGTCCCTGCTAGTGGGAGGCGTGTAGCAGTTTGCAAAACCCATCTGACCGTCAGGGATCACAAAGTCAATCTGAGGCATTAATTCTTTTTTTTTTTTTTTTTAAAAGATTTATTTTACTTTTAATTATGTTCATGTGTGTGTGTTTGTGTGCACCTGGGTGCAGGTGTCCACAGAAGCCAGAAGAGGGGGTCAGATCCAGGGAGCTGGAGTCTCTGGTGACTGTTAGCTGCCCTACTTGGGTCCTAGGAACCAAAACCCCGGTATTCTGCAAGAGTAGCAAGTGCTCTTAACTGCCGAGCTATCTCTCCAGCCCCAGTGTAATACTTTTATTGCCTCCCCAGGACCCAGAAGATCTATCTTCATGATTTGAGTGGAAGCTAAGAGAGACTTCTTGAATTAAAATTGTGTTAACATTTATGTTAAAAGGTTTGTTTCCTTTTTCTGGATAAAAGAAATCCAGAGAACAAGTCTTCTTTAAAATAGATCCTTCAAGGGCTGGAGAGATGGCTCAGTGGTTAGAATCACTGCTGAATGGCTGCTCTTATAGAGGGGCCCGCTTTGAGTCCTGGTGCCCACATGGTTACAACTATCTGTAACTCCAGTTCCAGGAGATCCAATGCCCTCTTCTGGCTTCTACAGGCTCCCATCATGCACATGGTACACAGACATACATGCAAGCAAAAACACTCATAAAATATTTTAAAATTTTAGTTAAAATATAAATATCAGTGCTTTAACAGGTGAAATGTAAATTTCCATATCATGGAACTTGGCTGCTTACCTGGATGTAATTAATTAAGCATTAATCTTGTGTGTGTGCTTGTGTGTGCATGTGTGTTGTTTGTGTGTGTGTTCATGTGTATGCATGCACATGTGTTGGCAGGGTGTGTGTGTGTGCATGTTTCAGAGGACAGCCTTGACTGTCTCTAGGCATAGCTACTATTTGTTTGAGACAGGGTCTCATTGGTCCAGACCTTTGCCATATAGGCCAGGCTAGTTGTCTAATGAGCTTCCAGAAATCCATCTCTCTCCACCTCCCATCTTGCCATTGCTGGAATTGTAAGCAACCAGCACCGCACTTGACTTTTCGCGTGGGTTCTGGGGATTGAACTCAGGTCCTCAAACTTGTGAGGCAAGCACTTTACTGACTGAGCCACCTCCCAACCCTGTACCACAGACGTTAAAGTTCCCTTCTTTCTGCCTCCAAATAACCATCCTGTTGCCAAGTACCCCCAGACACTGTTTAGACATTCCATCTTGAGGTTATTGATGGCTGCTTAGGGTCAAAGCCTTGTTGGAAGCAATTTCCCAGGCTACAGGGATATGAACACTGTAGAGTTACTCTGTTATAGCTTCTTGAAATGATTGCTATCAGTTCTGGGTTTCTTAGAGTGATTCCCTAAGTGGGGGAAAAATGTGTTTATTCAAAGATGAATATTTTCATGAGTATGTGGTAATGGTAAAGTTGAATCTATAGCATTCCCTTCTGATTTTCTTCTTGTTTGTATTAAAAAGAAAAAAGAAATAGTGAGTCACTATTTGTGATGGCTGCCAAGAAGCTAGCCCAAAGCTGAACATGTAGCTAAACTTTGCCTTCGGTAACAGTCTGGGGTTTTTCCGAACGTGTTTGTCTTTTTGCAACAGCTGTCCCCGTAGTCTTGTTTTATGACTGTACTTTTATTTGGGGATAGATTTATTTGCCTATCATAAATCCCGCTGAATGTATCTTTCTAAGCCACAGTATTTTCTTTTTTTTTTTGAGCCAAGTAGTATGGGTAACATAACTTGAGGATTAACACAGCCCACTAAATAAGATAGACACAGGAAGGGCCGTCAGCCATTCTGACCACCAAACAATTCTTGGTTAGGGAGCCAGAAGAAGAAAGCACATTTTAAAGCACAGTTGAAGTCTACCCATGGGATGTGAAGAGCGCTGCTCGGAGAACCCAGCACCTTCCACACGCCTGCTCTTGTATCTCTTCACATCCTAGAGCTACGAACAACCAAGGCCACTAGGTCTGAATCTTCCCTTGCCATTTGTACACAAACACATCTCTAGCCGGAAACAAACAAGCAAATACCCCTGGAGGTGTGAAGAATGGCTCGCAGGGGCCATGGCATCACACGTATGACACTTCCTGCATGTACAGCTGATGAGAGAGGAGACACGGCACCCCCGTGAAGGATGCGGCTCCCAGCCTTGGCCCGCACACATCTGTACGCTGCCCAACTTTGTATAAAGTTCTTTAAAAAAAAAAACAAACCTTTGAGAGCAGGGGAGATGACTTCACGGGTAGAGGTGCTTATCAGGCAAGCCTGGTGACCTGAGTCTGGTCCCCACAACCCAAAGCTGGAAGATAAGAGCCGGCTCCACAGAGCTGTCCACTGGCGTCCATACACGTGTCCTGACAAGCATGGCCCCTCCCCGTTAGTAACAAATACATAAGAACGCCTTCGGGAGTTGGGGAGATGGCTCATTCGGGTAATGCGCCTGCTGTCCAAGTGTGAGGACCTGGATCTGGAACCCCAGAGCTCATGTAAATATCCTCCAGGCATGGCAGCATGTTTGTAATCCCAGTGCTCGAGGGGTGGAGATGTGATCCTCTAAGCAAGCTGGCTCAAGTGACCTGCAAGCTCTGCGTTCAGCAAGAGACCCTGCCTCAGTAGGTAAAGCAGAACAAGATGAAGGGAGACAGTGATGTCAACCTCTAGCCTACACACACACACACACACACACACACACACACACACACACACACGCATGCACTCACACACACATATACACACATGTGTGCACACAGACACAGAGGCATAAATACACACATAAATAGACAGGAAAAAACCAACAACAAACTCGCCCGAAGTCAAGAACAACACCACCCCCCAAAAAACACATTTGAGGAGTTATTGAATTACAATTCTGTTTCCTCTCATTAAGAAGACTTCTCTGGCATTAAAACAGAACAATTTCAAGGTTTCTCTTAAAGGTATAATTCTACTTCTTTTTTCTTCTTCTCTTTTATTTGTGTGTGTGTGTGTGTGTGTGTGTGTGTATGGGAGGAAAATTGAGAAAAATTGTTTCCCCACAAGAATCATAGTCTGTTTTTTTTGCCTTTCAGTTTACTGATCCTGGTCCCCACCCCCATCCCCCTCCCTCCCCCCAATGGCTCCCTCCATAAGTAAAACTAAAGCAATTTGAGGAGAGAAAAATACAATCTGGTAACAAAGCAGGCTTTGTCTCGATAAACACAGTGATGGATGACCAGAACCCTTTAAGTCCTTTTGGGTAAATGAGTAACTGATTGTATCCGAGAGGCAAACTGGAGTTTGTGTTCGGACTCTCGCAGTATGTGCTCCCTCTCTCTTCTCACTCTGACCTGACCTGTCGGAAACGGATGAACGGCTGTGCGGAGACAGCACCCGTGCGTGAGGTTAGCGGCTCACACGGCGTAGGGGCCCTCCAGGAAAAGGAATACAAAAACACTCCACTCTCACCAATTTTTCCCCCTTCTTTTTACAAAAGCATACTATCATACGAACATACCGTTCTCGCCCCTCCTGAGCCTGGGAAAGGCCCACGCAAGAGAGACGCTGGAAGCTTAGACTCGACTGGCTTTGTGGTGGTGAGTCCGTTCCTTCGGGTTCAGTGTCTCGGCGAATGTCCGCCTGCACTAGACAAGCGTGAACTAGCTACTTGGGTTTACAAACACAGGGCACGTGTGTACTGGCTCCGCAGAGACTAGGTGGGAATATACAGATGTCAATCTCACATCACAAGGTCACGCAGTGCGCAAGCGCACGTACGCATGGGGTTTTGGTTTGGTTTTGGTTTTGCCATCGATCTCCGCTGGGCAGCTGCTTTCCTCAAGGTCACACCCAGGCAATGACCTCCTCTTCTCCAGTCTTTGAACTGTCTGCCTGCACGAAAATGTTCACTTTAGGGGAGAAGTGATATACCCTCTTTCACTCAGACAAGCAGACTCAAATCCTGTTCTCTGAACGGGGCTCACGTAGAACAGTCCTCTGTTCTAGAAGCCAGGTAGTGATGGGTGGGGGAGGCAGGAGGCAGGTGAGTGGGTTTGAGCACACCGCCAGGAGGCAGGGCTTGGCTTGTGTGTATGTGTGCACACGTTGCATTTCCAGGTATCTCAGATACTGGTTTGGAGGTCTCCATTGAGGAGGGTCCTCTGGGTCTCCGTGGTCTCATTCAGCCGGGATTTGTCCTGCTTACTGTCGCTCCGTTCCCCATCATCCGTACCACTCACCTTGACCAAGCAGAGAACGTTCTGGAAGCTCTTCTTGAAGTTGTCAGATAGGAAGGCGTATAGGATGGGGTTGGCACAGCTGTTGGCGTAGGTGAGGATCACCACAAAGTCAAACATGCCTTTCAGGGCTGGGGTGGGACTGATGGCCACGGACACGGAAGAGACGTTGAAGATGTAGAAGGGGAGCCAGCAGAAGATGAAGACTGCCACCACTATGGACACCATGCGGGTGACCTTCTTCTCCGACTTTTTCCTCTTGGACGATCCCACCCGGATTCCAGAAGACTTCACCTTGATGATGATAAACAGGTAGCAAAGACAAATGATGGTGAGGGGTACCAGGAACCCCAGGATGAAGGCGTAGATAATGAACCCTGTGTACCACGCCCCGGATTCGCCTGGCCAGTTGATGGTACAGCTGCTCCTCCCCCACTGGTTGCTCCGAAGGCCAGCATATATCATGATGGGCAGAATGACCAGCAGAGAGACGCCCCACACAGCCACGTTGATCATCTTGGCTGTCCGGGGTCGCCTCCACTTGGCCGACTTAATGGGGTGGACCACAGCCAGGTAGCGGTCAATGCTCATGACCGTCAAGCAGAAGATACTAGTGAACTGATTGATGCCGTCTACAGTCATGACCACCCGACAGATGGCCTTGCCGAAAGGCCAGTGGACCAGAGCCACCTGCATGGCCAGGAAGGGCAGCCCCAGCATGAAGAGTTCATCCGCGATGGCCAGGTTGAGGATGTAAATGTTGGTGATGGTTTTCATCTTGGCGTAGCGCAGGATGACGTAGATGACGAGCGTGTTGCCGCACAACCCGACAACGCACACCACGAAGTAGATGAACGTGAGGACGGCGTTGCTCGTCACGTCGTAGTACGGCTCTGTCTGGTTGGAGCCGTTGCCCGGCGCCATCGAGCCGTTGATGTCAAACGGAGGGGGCATCCATGTTTGGCTGCCATTGAATTGCTCGGATGTCATCTCCATGCTGCTTTTCAGTCAGTCTAGGGCCAAGCAGCCCGGAGGTCTTCCTGTCACGTCAGTGGGCCCTGGGGTTGCCGAGGAACTACTGTGGCATCTGGGAAAAGGAAAAGAGAAAGGAACCATCAGTCTTGGGCTGGTTGGGCTACTTCCGCAGTTCATGATTCTGGTTTACCTTCTTATTTAGACATTTCCCTTATCAGACATTTTCTTATTAGATATTTTCCACTCTGTCTCTGCCTTACCACCGCTGTGATTGCAGATTGTGTCACCACACCCAGCAGGTTTTACATCAGTCCTTGGGGGTTGAACTCAGGTCCTCTTGCTTGCAAGCCAAGCACTTTATTGACTGAGCCAGTCTCCCTCCCTCCTTCCTTCCCTCCTTGCCCCCCCCCTTCATCCATCCACCCCCTTCCTCTTTTGGAGACAGGCTAGCCTGAATTCATCAGTAGCCGAGGCTAACTTTGCACTCACAGTGCTCCCTGTGGCTCAGCCCCCTGTGCTTGGAGTTGCAGGCATGAGCTACCACGCCTAGCTCCTCTCAGATTCTTCAACTGAAAAGCAAGTTTTCCTTTTTCTATCTACCTGCCAGCCTGCCTGCCTGAGGTCTTTTTCAAATGGTGGGGGGAAGGGTTTGAGTTAAACCATCATCTTTGATGACGCACTTGTGGTGATGGTTATGGCTTCAAACACATAGACTTTGACCCCTAAGGAGTCAACTGGTCCAGACTGTAAAACAGCAGAGATCTCGGAGGGTTTCTGCCCCCGCCCCCGGAGGTGTCTGACACTAGCATTCTGGGCTCCACGGAGAGCTCTATGTTGACTTGATATCTGCTTGGGAGAGTTTTCATCCAGAGACCTTCCCCATGGTGGGAAAGCCCAAGAATTTAAAGGGAGAACAAACTTGGGCTCCATAACTGAGCCTCACGTGACCTCATGCCCAACCCTTAACTGCTGTGACTCTCCTTTGTCAACATGGGGGTGTCATGAAGGTTAAACAGGAGAAGTCATGTGCAGATGCCTAACATCGTGCAGGTTCATAACCAGAGCCTCAGAAATGTAACAACCCCCCCCCCCACTTTCCCTCTACTGTCTGTAAATTATCATTTACACAGTGAACCTAGTTATAGTCTTCAATGTTAAAAGTAAGAGTCTGGCTTTCTTTCATTTTTTTAAGATGTGTGCTTTAGGCTTCTCTTCTTCTTGGTTTTGTTTTTCCAGTACTCCATGCCCCCAGCCCACCCCACCCCCTGTTTAGGAAAGCTTTTTCCTAAAGCCCCCCACCCCCCATGGATGCTACTTCAGAGAATTTGCCTGCAGTTCTCTGACTTAGGGCAAAACTAGAAGCTAGGTGAGGGGTGCAGGCCCTCCACGAATGTCAGGAGACGCTTTTAAACACTGGCGGAGTTCATTCACACCATGGTCCCCTTCATCTCCCTCACCGTCGTGGGAAGTGAGGATACTCTCCTCCCTCACTTAAAGATGTGGAAGCTGAGGCTTAGAGGGTTAAAATACTCGGTGGAGTTGGGACTTGAACGTGAGCCACCTGGCTCTGTCTTTTATCTCTTTTGCCGGGTCCCAGCTGATGCTCAGTGGATGGAAATGCGGCTGGTACTTGGACTTCAGTTTGAAGCAACTAACTCTCAAGTGACCTCCATGCTGAGAAAATAATGAGAATCCTGTTGGCTTGGCCTAAGATGTTAAGCACCAGATCAACCCTTAATTAAGTGATTTACCACCGTTATAAAACATCATGTGTGTGTATGCATGTGTGTGTGTGTGTGTGTGTGTGTGTGTGTGTGTGTCACTGTGCTGGGGCCCTCTAGCAGCTAATACTTCAATGGGGAGACAGACAGGGGAGTCAAGTCA
Organism: Cricetomys ansorgei; assembly: GCA_026225945.1. Classification (NCBI taxonomy): domain Eukaryota; kingdom Metazoa; phylum Chordata; class Mammalia; order Rodentia; family Nesomyidae; genus Cricetomys; species Cricetomys ansorgei. The sequence goes on from JAMJFZ010001881.1 coordinate 1,248,231, forward strand.
CAGAGCATTTGGATCTCATAGAGTAAGGCTATGAGCAAAGGATGCTAGAACACCGCCCTTCCCTGGGGGGGGGGTTCCTCAGGAACTCGGGGGCTTGGTTATCTGAAGAGTGAGGCGAGAGCTCAGGGTAGGAGGCCTATTCAGGAAGAGGGGAGCTGGTCAAGGGCTGGAGTGTCTGGCACCACTAATTCACTTGCCTGACACATCTCCCCCAAGCAGAGTACTTTATCAAGTGAATGGCCGATGCTGGTAGAGACCGCAGGGAAATTACAGATGGAGCCAGCAACAGGCAGGCACTCCTTGCTCACCTCTGCCTCTGATTCAGCCTGCACTGCCAGGTGCCCGGTTTGTCAGTCTGCGTTAATTTCCCAGCGCATGCTCAGACACAGTGAGGTCTGGGATTTTCGCATTTGTAGTTTGGGGACCTGCTGTACTGTGCCTACATTGGGTAAGCAAGCATAAGCAGGTAGCTTTTAAAACCAGAAGCTGTAAAGAAACTGTTTTTAGTATTCCCAGATTAATGTGGGTTATTTCCACTGTCTTTTTTTTTTTCTTTCTTTCTTTCTTCCCCGTCTTGTCAGTTACTTAATTCTACAGACCCAGAATCCCATTCAAGCTGCCTGCAATGGGAGCCCACATTAACCATTAGCTTGAGCCATCTATATGCCGTGAGTGGGCATGCTTCAGTGTTTGACTAGGATTGAAGACCCTGGGGCTGGAGGAGGAGGAGGAGGAGGAAGGAGGAGGAGGAGAGGAGGAGGAGGAGGAGGAGGAGGAGGAGGGTCAGTTCCTCAGCCCTAACTATACTTTGTTAAGAACCAGAATCAGCGAAGGGGGGGGGTCACTTTTCTCTGGAATTGGCTGAGACACCCCCCCACATTAAGGAGGTAAGCCATACAGGGGTTCAGAGCCTTGGGAGGTAGGCGGAGGTCATACTCTGGGGAACCCAATGGGAAAGGAAGGACTCCTCCCGGAAGACACGAGCTTAAGATCTAGGCAGTCCTCTATAACAAGTCAGGCACCTAACATCTCCAAGTGACTTCTCATTTCACTTTTGTCTCACCAAAAGTGAATTCTGAATGCCACCAGTCCATACTTGTTGAATTGTGGTTAAATTAAACGCACCAGGAAGTCTGCTTTTCTGCTTTATTTTGCTACTCTCAGAGCTCTTAAATACTAGCCGTGTCTTGGTTGGTAGTTTCCCCTGAGAGAGAGAGTCCCGGCTCTGTTGGAGGGAAGGGTTTTCATGGTCTCAGGGATTCCCTCCTGCCCCCACAGACTGTGCCTGACAGCCCAAGAAATGAGAGGAGGAACCGGGGATGGGTCCCACTCAGTGTCACTGGTCTTTCCAACATCTTTCTGTTGTGAACCCTCAAGACCCCGGCTTCCCCAAGCCTGCTAGATGCCCAACCCCCACCCTGCTTCAAGAATCTGGGGCTGGAGCTTGAGCCTACACCAGCATAGACAGCAGCAGGCGTGTGGTCCACCATGGCGCTAGAGTGCTCATGGGCTCTGGGATGGGAGGCAGAGGGAGCCTCAGAACCACAGAGTTAGTGCGGAGGAAAATATTTGGGGCCATCAACTCGTGCTGACCCTGGCATCAGTGTGTTCCCTAAAGGATTGCCACCATTTCCCGGAAGCCGAGGGGAGACCGTGATGCCCTTACGTCCAGCTTCAAAACGCAGAGGGGACTGAGATGCCAGGGACAGCTCCGAGCGCCAACAGTCGCTTGGAGACTTGACCATCAGTGGCTGGTTCGCTCTAATCTAGACAGATGTCTCTGCCCGAGGGCGGCGTGGGTGTAAAGGGGGGAGAACCTGACTGCATGCGAATCTGGTCTGCCTCCCTATCGGGCAATGAAAAAAAAAAAAGAACCCGCTTTCCTTCTCTCTGTGATGTCCCCATCACCTGTCCCTCCCTAACTTAGGGTGTGAACTCAGGAGTCCTGTGGTGGCACCTGGCATGCCCATTCTCTTCTAGCCAGTCTCGCTTTCCTTGGACCAGGGCTATTTCGCAGGTGGTAGGAGATAAGTTGTCCATCACAGCTACCACCCGGACACCCGGGCTCACAGGGCACATACCACCCAACATGGGCAGTGACTGTGCGGACAAATCCGTCCCGGAACACACTACGTTTCCACCCCCCGACGCCAGGATACGCATCCTTCATTTCCACCTGTCACCTCTAAAGGCACAAAAGCAGAGAGAATTGCGCGCTGGGACCAACATACAGATCGTCCCCAGCGCAGATGCACGCAGGTGCCCAAGTGCGCTTGTCGCTGCCCCCGTCTCTCGGTGATCCACGCACATGCACACACACACACACACACACACACACACACACACACACACACACACACGGGCGACCACGCGCACCCCTCACCTTGCTTTTCCCCGAGCACTCGGTTCTCTGGGTTCCCCAGCACCCAGAAGCTGTCTGTCCTTTACCCAACCGGGCGCCTGGGAGCGCAGCAGCTTGGTGGGTGCCTGGCGCTCGGCGATGTCTCCCAGGCTCTCAGCTTCCTTGACTGGCTTGTGCTGGCCCCTCTGGCGACTTAGGGAGCCAGCCTGGCCTTCAGATCATCGACGCCCAGCCGCGGACTGGCGCTCCGGGCGCGGGTGGCCTCGCGAGCGCGCCGGTGGCTGCGCCGCTAGCAGTGGCCCGGGCGGGTGGCAGCCCCTGGGCACACTTCCCCACGCCCCGCGCCCGTGACGTCACAGCAGCTTCGCTCCGCCCGCCGGGTCCTGTAGGACTCGGTGAGAGGAGTTGCGAATCCTGCGGGTGGCCGGGGGGCGCCCCGGGAAGGGGCGGCGGGCGGCGGGGGACCTGGATGCTGGTGGAGGGTGAAGCGATGCCAGTGTCCCCACGACTCCTCCTGGCGAGGACGCGCACTGCTTTCCCTCCGATTTCAGAGACTCCAGTCCTGTTTTACCCAACAAATTCCAGGCAGCTGGCCGCTGCGGCTGGGGTGACCTAGACTCGCTCCGGGACCTTTAAGATGTGTTCTCAAGTTTGCAAAGCCGTGCCTACCACGGACCAGCCCCGGGCACAGGGCTCGGGTTGCAGAGCCAGGCAAAGGGCAGAGAGAAAAGGGGGGTGAAGACAGCAAACGGGTCTCCCGCTGCAGGCGCCTGTAAGGGTGTGTGTGTGTGTGTGTGCACCTGGCTTCAGTTCCCGCAGCCAGCAGGGGCTTCTCGGGGCTCCACAGGTCTCCCAACTAGAGCCCCCCCCCCCCCCAGGCCGTACAGTCTCTCCTAGCTCTAAATTAGCCCGTCAGTCAGTGCTTGCTGGTCTGACCCAGCCCAACCGCTCCTCCCACGCGCTGTGGCGCTCTGCAGGAGCAAAGAGGGACCGGCGAGAAGTGGGAGACAGTGTCGCATCAAGTTGCAGCTACTTATTTTTCAACTGCGATGATTCAGTTGGTGTTCTGATAGTTTAATAATCATAATCAATCCTGTAGCCTCCCTCCCTTCCCCTCCCACCCCCCCCCCCCCCCCCCTTACACACACACACACACACACACACACACACACACACACCCTGGGTAGTTCCTAGAGCATGGCAAATCAGAAAGCTTTCTCTGTGGACTTAGCAGCCCTGTTCCCACCATCCTGTTTATGGCCTGCTGACCAGTTCGCCTGGGAAAAGCATAAACTCAAGAGCGGCAAGAAGCCAGGGCTCTGCTGCTGATGAGGATTCATAGGGAAAGGGAGCCAGCAGGTAGAAGCAGCCTGGAACTGCTTCTAAGTCAGGGTGTAGCTCACAGGCGTTCACCCACACCATCTCTGTGAGATGTTGGTTATCTTGGACCCTGTGGGCTTGGTAGAGATTGAGCTAGGGTTGTCTGTCCTAGTGGCACTGGGGGTCAGCTTGTCTTTAGATCTTTATGGGCAGGGCTGAGAGGCCGAATAGCGAATAGCACTGCTCCCAAGATGAAGGGGAAGCAAGGGGACATGGAATGTGCTCAGGAGAAGGCCTCCTCCCACCGGGTGACGTAGTTGTTACATATTGCCCACCTCTGGTTTAAAGCCAACAACCCAGCTGGCTTTCAGGGACAGAGAAGAATGAAGAGCCAGGAAGTGCCTGTTCTGAGTTCAGATTTCATCAGGTATCATGTGACCTTGTAAAAGTTATTTAACTGTTGCTGCCCAGTTCCTCTATTGTTTAGACAACTAACTCTAGCAAAACAGGGACCCCTGCTTCACAGCGTTTTGGGTCCCTACACACAAGTTGACCCCTAGGGGGCAGTGTACGGTTTTCGGTTTCTGAGCATTTGATTCTGTATGAACACCACCAGCAAAAGCAGGCCAGTTCCTATCAGCTAAATAATCCTCTCCCTAGCAACCCGGGGACCGTTTCTGTATGATCTCAACATACTGAGCACACACAGCAAAATCTCACCCTCATACACCTGTGACGTTTTTACCCAGCCCTCTCTGAGTCAGGTCTGGCAAGCTTGGCCCGAAAGAACCCCAGGCACGCCTATCTCTCCTGCCTGGACTCAGTGAGATCTGAACACTTTGACCTTGACAGTAAAAAATGTCATCTAGAACAATTATTGATTTTGTCCAGTTCATGTGTGCTTCTCTCCCCTCCCCTCCCCCCACCTGTGAATGCCTCCAGAGAACTCTTCGAAATTGCTGCTGGCTTTGCCTCCCAGCCCCAACTTCAAGCTCTCATTCCCTGTTTGACACTCTTGCAGCAACCTGCAGCCCTTTTTGTTAGTCGGCAACTCCTTTAGTAACTAAGTAACAAAACCTCAAGCCAGAAGAATACAGGGGTTGGGGAAGAGATAACCTCCTCCCTGGCTTGCTTGATATCTTTAAGTCAATGAAATGACACACATGTCTCCCTTTTTTGCACTTATCAGAGGGACACTAGGTGGCAGGAAATGAAGAACAGGGATGGGACAAAGGACCCAGGCCAGAGCTTAGCCCACTCTTCTGGAGAAGCTCATAGGCTAGGAGCTCTGCGGGCGCTGAAGACTGGGAACTCCCAAGTAGGTCATTCTGTCTGGTCACCTAGAGCCTTCATCAATTAAACGGGGGAGAAATTGTACCTCTGCCCTCAATTTGGTGGGAGTAAATACTGCAGCTAGGTTTAAAGGAAAATGTGAGCACCGGGAGGCAAGCTGAGCCGATTGGGGCGTTAGCTGGCACACCGGGCAGCTGGCACGGTCTCTGTCTTCTGCACGTGTGGCATTTCTGTGGATGGAGAGAGAAGAAGGGGCTGCACGTGTGGCTCAGCGTTAAAGGCTAGGCTCACACCCAAAAACATAAGAGAAAGAGCAAGGCCCCTTGAGCAGCAGAATGACAACTGTGCAGGGGTTTGGAATTCACTACCGTAGTCCAGGCTAGCCTCAGACTTGTGGTGATCCTCCTGCCTCTGCCTCCCGAGTACCGGGATTGCAGGTTTGTGTCACCACACCACACACTTGATGCTTTGTTTGGGAAATATGGCTTGTGATCATCATAATCCTTTAAAGACATGACCATTTGGCCTAGTGGGCTTGATGGTCTCTTTAGATCAGTGGTTCTCAACCTTCCTAATGCTGCGACCCTTTAATACAGTTCCTCAGGAAGTTGCGGTGACCTCCTAAGCATAAAATTAATTTTGTTGCCAGTTTGTAACTGTAATTTTGCTACTGTTATGAATCGTTTTGTAAATATCTGATATGCAGATGGCCTTAGGCGACCCCTCCGAAAGGGTCTTTCGGCCCCGACAGAGATTGTGACCCACAGATTGAGAACTGCTGCTTTAGGTGCACCCCGGGCAACATGGGCCCCTTTCTTCTTTCCCCTCTCCCCACCCCGTGCAATCTCCATTCTGGCTTGGCAACCGCTTCACCTTGTTTCTCTATGTGGATGGGCAGCGTGGAGCCCCTTTGGAAACTGCTCCTTAGTTTGGAGTTGGCTGTTCCTTTCCTCACTCCTCTGCCTAGTCCCTTCCCCATCTTGCAGGACGTGCACAAAGAATGCTGGTCCCAGGAGGGACCTCAGAGCCTCTGATGCATACAAAGAGCCCGTACCCCATGATTGTGTAAGCGAGGAGACCGGACTCACAGGGGCCAGGGGACTTGGCCAAGGCCATCCAGCTAGGGAATAGAAAGGCAAGAGCTAGGGAACAGAAAGGCAAGAGTTCCACTCAGAGCATCAGAAGTCTTCTCAGGACACAGCCCACATGGCCATGAAACCCTGGATGAAGGGAAGAAGTCCTTCCCCCTACCAGCCCCAGCTCCTGTCTTCCCTTGGTATGTCATCTCAACAACATAACAAGACTCCCACACATGCACCCTGGAGCAAGTCCTGGGTGAGAGTTGGGAAAGATGTAACATCTCCAAGGTAACTTCAGGAGTGCTTCCTGGAGTGCTCGTTCTGTCACAGGCTCTTCAGGAGAGGTGGTCCACGACAACTGCAGGTGCAGGATGCTTACTGAGAATAGCATGAGGTGCCACTCATCCCTGGTCCACTGTCTGCATGGACCGCATGCCTATGGTCTCAGTGACCCCTGAATACTTTCAGTATCTGCTGCTGGTACCATTAGCAAGGCTCTTTCTTTTTTTTCCTTTTCTTTCTTTTTTTTCTTTCCTCTCCTTCCTTCCTTCCTTTCTTCCTTCCTTCCTTTATTTATTCATTTATTTGTTTGTTTGTTTGTTTGTTTTTGTTGTTTTCAGGACAGGGTTTCCCTGTGTAACCCTGGCTGTTCTGGAACTTGCTCTGTAGACCAGGCTGGCCTCCATCTCAGAGAGATCTGCCCTCTGAGATTTGCCTCCCGAGTGCTGGGATTAAAGGTGTGTCACCACCACACAGCTTGTAGGGTCATTTCAAGACATCTTGCAGTAAGAAACTGATTGGCTTATATTTAACACCCCCCCCCCCCCCGCCGTGTTACACACTTGATTTAGCCCTGGGAACCTTCCTGTGAATACATTTGAATATGTATTGAGGGCTTACTGCGTGCTGTGCTGGGTACTTAATTCAACTCACGTAATCCTCACTGCAATCCTACAAATCCATATTCCTTTTTGTGAATGGACCAACCAAGGCACAGAGAGACTGAGTTCTTCCAGGCCACAAAGTTACCAATTCAAGTGACAGAAGTTACGTGCTCTGTGGTTACCCACAGTACAGTTACTCAGAGCAACAGAGGTTAGCAGATCCATCTTCCACAACCTGATTCTATGGAAGAGGGGCAGTTCCTCTGATGCTAGCTTCCATTGTCACCCTGCTCTCCTGTGTGTGTGTGTGTGTGTGTGTGTGTATGTGTGTGCAGGTGCATATGTGTCAGAGTGCATGTGTGTCAGGGTGCATGTGCACACGTATGTGAGAATGTTTGAAGGCCAGAGGTCTGCCTTTGCTGTCATTCCTTAGGCACTGTCTGTTGTCTGTGTGTGTGTGTGTGTGTGTGTGTGTGTGTGTGTGTATGTCTCACTGACTGGGAACTAACTCATCAAGAATGCTTGGCTGACCAGGGGCCACAAGGGCACCCGGCATTTCAGGCCTGCACCAGCACACTGGACTTTTTTTTTTTCCTAAGTGCGGGCTCTAGGGATCAAACTCAGATCCTCGAACACAGACTTTTAACGGACTGAGCCGCCCCCAGCCCTGGTTTTAATTGTCTATTGTTGTCCTTAGCCTCAGGGTATCTTTGTGGACGGGTTCTCAATAGTTCCCAAATACTCCGAGGCCCCAGCAGCTGTCTAGTTCTCCCCTTCCTCACTCTTTCCTGCTCAGAAAGTGTCTGGTTATCGTCTGCTGTGCAGGTGGGTGATCTGCTGCTCTTCGAGCAGGGGGGAGAAAGGGCAGCTTGCTGATAGGTGGGACTTATGCCAGGCAGTGCAGAAGACGCACCTGGGAGTTTTCTAAAGAGGACCATCTTGGCTGTGTTCTTAGCGATTCTGATTTCTCAGGCCTGGGATGGAGCCCAGCACTTTGCAGCTCTTTAGGTGATTTCACTCTGAGCTGGAGTAGAGATGCCCCAGAAAGGAAACCTCTTGGTCTTAGATGAGGGAGACAGGAGACTGCCCTGGGGCAGTCCCCAAGTGACTAGATCTCTTTTTGACTCTGGAGCTACTTTGGGATTTATTGCAGTTCCAGCCTGAGGACTCCAACACTGTGTAGGGCTCATGGGGCAAGCAGGAGGCCTTGAGAACCTCTGTGCTCCCGGGCTGCACAGAAGTTTTAGAATCTGTCACCCAGCCTGCGACCTCGTGTGATAGCAGAGAAGTGTCTCAGTGGCTCCTGGCCAGTTCTCATCCTAAACGCCATTCCTATAGGAATGGTGTATCTCAGCCTGTGAGAGGCACAGCAGCTCACAAATGGTCCAGAAGCTGTGCGCGGCTCTCCCTCCCTCCCTCCCACATCCTCTCTGAAGGATCTCTGTCCCTAAGGTGACCCAGTAACTGCAGTCAACAGGCATTTTCCTTTCTCTGTGGGGGATGCTCCCTGAGACTGCCATCTAGTACCAAACCCTATGTAGGCTACATTTTACTTCCACGCATGTACTCATGATAAAGTTTAACTCTGACTGTGTGCAGAGTCATGAGGAGCAGGTGTTACCTGGTCTCAGGATAGAATGGCGGCTTCAGATAGGATCATCTTCCCTCCTTGGGTCTATGTGCCTGTGTGTCACCAAGAGTCAGGGGACTTTGAAAGTGAGATGTCCTGCTCTGTCCCCTTGCCTCTCTGGACATTGTTCTTGCCCATTTCTTCCTGTCCTATGGCAAATAAAATGACATGTTTTCCTTAGGCACAGACCCATGGAGGGTCTCCAGGTTAAGATGCTGGCTTGGCATTGCTAGAGAGTGATCTTTGCATTGAATGATGCTTTTTCTCTCTCTCTCTCTCTCTCTCTCTCTCTCTCTCTCTCCCTCTCATCCCTCCTTCTCTCCCTCCCTCCCCCTCTTTGAAGGACCTCTGTCTCTAGCAAGCAAAAGCTAGACATTGACCCAGTAACTGCAGTTGACAGACAGGTATTTTCCTTTCTCTGTGGGGCATGCTCTCGGAGACTGCTACCTAGTACCAAACCCTGTATAGGCTTCCACGCATGCATTCATGATAAAGTTTAATTTTTAAATTAGGCATAGTAAAAAAAAAAAAAGAGCAATAATTACTAATACAACAATAATATGTTATAAGAAAGTTTTTTTTTAAAAAAAACTTATGAATGACTTATTTCTGGAATTTTAATTTTATATTTTCAGGCCTCAGTTTACCGTGAGAATCTGAGAACTTGGGAAGAGAACCCCGGAACGAAGGGGCTTTAAAAACTTTTGCTTCCAAAGAGGCTGCAGTTCCCATGCTGGCCTCAGGGTGGCGTGAGCACACAGACCTCCTCACGGGGTTCCACCGCTGTTCTCTTAGCTCCAGCCTGGCAGAATGGAACCCCAAAGGCCTCTCTACAGCTGTGCTTTTTTCTTCTTTCCCCTTATCTGTCCTTCTGCCACTCTTAAGGGGTGATTTAGAATGATGGCCATGTCCCCCAAGCCTGGCTCTTCCCTAAATGGCACCACCAATGAAGAATCTCCTGTCTCTGGAGGTCCATCTGAGATCAGGGATCACAGTGCAGCCACTGGATCCTTCTACCTCAGCCTCCCAGATAGTACAAGTGTGCCTCCTGCACCCCGCTTCTGGCTGAGGCAAACCCTATAGAAAGAGCCCCGTTAGCCAAGTGGATGTGGGCAGGCTCTTGAAAAGCTGTCGCCAGGAGCCGCCTGCCTGTTTCTGGGCTTGGTGCTAGAGCCCCAAGTGATGTTTCTGCTGAGTGCTGTCCAAGTGCCTATGAGGCAGAAAGCATGTGTCCTTGTCGGTGATACAGGAGCGAACTGCCTAGAGCCCTGGATTTCGGTAGCAGGACCAAGAGGGGCTTTGTTCAGCCCGGTGATTCCCAGGGATGGGCTCTGGCCACTTTCCAAAGTGACGGTTCAGCGGTGGCTTCTCCCTCGTGGGACAGCTGGCTGGTTGGCTTTGTTTGGTGGTCCGGCTGCCAGACCCCAGGCTTCACGGTACACGCCTGCTCTGGGCTCCAGAACAGATGGCCAGTCTCGGGAGGGGCTGTGGGAGGCTTCTTCATCCTGGGAGTCATTATGCGTCTCTCCTCTTGCCCTCTCCCAAAAGGGCTACGGGTGTGCTTCTCCCCCGAACCCCCGCCCCCCTACTTTTGCCACTTGCTCTCCAGTGACTGGATCTCTTCTCAACAGATTGACCCTGTGGCTGGTGCCAGAACCTCATTTCTCTATGCCGCTTCAAGCAATCTTTCTCCCCGGAAAGACTCTTTAATTCGGGAGTTAGGAAGCACAGGCACTCCTGGGCTCTGTTTCTTGCCAGCTAGGACATGTAACTGTTTTGAGTACTTGGATGCCAGGCTTAGGAGAAATCCTTACACTTAAGAGAGTCGAGTAAGAGCTTTGAGGATCCCAGTGTGGTCTGCAGGGACAGAGCAGAGCAGGGAAAGGGAGGCGGGACTCAGAGCATGACACTGCAGAAAGGACTCAATAAGCTTACCCAGAGCTTAAACAATATCCATGCAACATATATATGTACAGCACGTAAAATTTTTAAGCAACTTATGAGACTGGAGCTGGATCTGAACATTGCGTCCACCTCCTCCAAGAAGGTTTGGCACCGATCAGTCGGTTCTAAGCCTTGCCGTTTCAGCTCCAAGCTGAATTTTCAAAGACAAATTCCAAAAAAAAAAAAAAAAAAAAAATTGATTTGGCAGTGGTGACACCGAATGTATATTTAGTTTTCTAGGACGACCGCTTCTTAGTGTGAGTTGACTGTTGGACCGTTTAGAAATAGCAACCGCTCATTGGATGTGTAGTTCTAAGGTGATCGGCACAAACAAAACACCAGCATGAAACACACAGCTGACGATGTAATCCTGGCTGTGAAGACCGTCTCTCCGTGTGGTGCTCCTGTGCAGGTACAAGCACCTTCATCTATCCATCCATCCAATCTATATTTTACGTATCTACTCCATCCATGCAGCTCTGTCTGCATATAATCCACTCACCCACCCACTCACCCACCCATCCACCCATCCATCCATCCATCCATCCATCCATTTATCATTCATCTGCCCATCGTTTCATCCATCTCTCCATGTATACATTCGTGGTCCATCATCCATCTATCCTCCGCTCCTATCTATCTGTCTATCTATGCGTCACCCATCCACCACCCATCTATTCGCCCTCTCATCTTTCAGCCATTCACCCATCCATCTCTCCATCCATTGTCCTTCATCTACCACCCACACATCCATGCATCATGCATCTACTATCCACCCTTCTATCCATCCATTTGTTGATCCATGGATGTATCCATCTGTCTATCCATCTATCCTCTGTCTATCCATCTATCCATTCATATCCATCTATCCATCCGTCCATCCATCCATCCATCCATCCAGTCAACAAATGAAAAAAGTGTATCAGAGAAAAGGGAGAAATCTTGTTTTCTAAGCCCTGAGATTGAACTTCTGACAGTGTCCTCTTGGGACAAGGGAACCCATAAAACCCAACCTTGAGCCCCAGATCCTTAGCAGGAAACATTCAGGGAAGGATTTAGATTTGAGGTGCCTTTGTCTCTGGGGGCTCTCCTAGAAACCAGGCATTTCCCATGGTCTCTTAAACCCTACCCAAGAAAAGCTTTAGAGGTTGTTATATCTGGAACGGTTTCTGTCCCTGTTTTTGGTGTCTTGCCACAAAACTGGCAGTTTGTCACAAAGCAATTAGTGGAACATGATTTTGTGACTATTTGATGCACTTCTGTAGTGGGCTGGAGGAAGGGCAGCTCTGGCGCCCTGCGTGGAGAGAGGCTGCCTGGTGGGCTTGGATTACTCATCCTCGTTAAATCTCTCCTAAGTGTACATCATCCCCCATAGTTGAGGTGTATGTAGTGAAATATAGCTGATCCTAGGAGCCGATCTCTAATACACTACAGTAGCAGGATTTGTTTGGCCAGTAAAATCTTTGCTTTTGAGTTGGAGACTTCTGTTTATTAAGTTATAGATGAAGTTGTCTTTGAGTCAATGGGTAGGAGTTGCCATTGAGGACAAGCTGCACCGCCCTGCCCTCCCTCCCCTCCCCTCTCCTTCCCTCCCCTCCCCAGGACAAGCACTTCCAATTATTTCTGCTATTTTTTTTCTCCTACTGGTTGACTTCTATGTGTTTTAAAGGACACATGGGCACCTCTACTTTTTGCATTCTCTCTTCTAGATTCTGTTGACTTCCCACCATAAAAGATGCCCAACTCATTCTAAGTCTCCCAATCCCCTTTCTCTCTCTCTGTCAAATCAGTAGTTAGCCTTTGTGTTTTTATAACTCTGTAACTGTTTAAAGCCGAGCGAGCGCTGTTCTCTGCTGGTCTGTCTGACTTGAGGAGCCCTTTGTTTTCTCTGGGGTTAATGATTACCTCTTTTCTTAATTTTTTTTTTTTTTGCTTACTTTTCTATGTATTTATCAAAGATTCATTCTCAAATTCTGATGGTTGGGAATTTATTCAATGTGTTACTTTCATTTTTGACTTTGAGTCTCTCCTCGGGTTCAGTTACAGCGGCACCCATCCTTAAAGTCTATAGCACGGCTTAACCTTTCTCTTCTCTGTAAGTTTCTTTCTTGCTTTCCAATGTTAGTTGGCTACCTCGCTTTTATTTTAAAGGTCTGTTTATTTTTATTTTATGTGTGTATGTGTGTGTTTTTGCCTGCATGGGTGTCTATGGACCACGTGTGCAGTGACCTCGGAGGCCAGAAGAAGGTGTTGATTCCCCGGGGAACTGGAGTTATAGATGGTTTTGAGCCATCATATGGGTGCCGGAAATCCAAACTGGGTCCTCTGAAGAAGTAGCCAGTGCTCTTCGCCACCGAGCCAGGCCTGGCTTCCTTGCTCTTGCTCTGTGTCTGGTTTAGTCGGTTGTGTGGGTGGAGTATCACCTCTAGAAACTTCCAGAGGAAGGGTACATTGCAGCCAGCCTCAAAGGTGACCTGACCTCCGGGTGTTCACAGTCCGTGGCGGTCACACTCTGTGTGACACCCCTCCCATATTGATTGATAGAATTCGAGGGAAATGGTGATATTTCACTCCCAACATTAGGGAAAAGAGACTGTTTTTGAGGTGTGTGTGTGTGTGTGTGTGTGTGTGTATGTGTGTGTTCACATGTTTGATGTTTGTGTGTACATGTGTGCATATAGATGTCAGAGGACAGCTTCAATTATTAATCCTGGCTGGCCTAGAACTCACTATGTAGACCAGACTTGCCTTGACCTCAGAGAGCCTCCTGAGTGCTGCCATGAAAGCCATGTGCTACCACACCTGACAATATTCCTTATTCTTTTTCTAAAACAAAAATTTAATAAAGGATGTTTTGCATTTTGTAAAGATTTATTTGTTTTTATTTTATGTGTGCAAGTGTTTTGATTTTTTTTTTTTTTGAGACAGTTTCTCTGTTGTAACTCTGGCTGTCCTGGAACTCGTTCTGTAGACCAGGCTGGCCTCGAACATAGAGATCTGTCTGCCTCTGCCTCATGAGTGCTGGGATCAAAGGTGTGCGCCACCACTGGTTTTATGTCTGTACACTATGTGCACACAGTGCCCACAGAGGCCACAAGAGGGCGCAGGGAACCCTGGAACTGGAGTTACGGATGGCTGTGAGCCACCATACTGGTGCTGGGAATCAAACCCAGGTCCTCTGCAGGACCAGCCAGTTCTCTTACCTGTCGAGCTGTCTCCCGAGCCTCTATATTCCTCATTCTTAAAAACTGTTGTCATTTTAGGTGTTTGGAATGATTTTTACAGAGTTTTGTTGTTGTTGTTTGTTTGTTTTTGTTTTTGTTTTTTGAGACAGGGTCTCTCTGTTGTGACTCTGGCTGTACTGGAACTCACTGTAGACTAGGCTGGCCTCGAACTCAAGAGCTCTGCCTGCCTCTGCCTCCCAAGTGCTGGGATTAAAGGTGTGCGCCACCATTGCCCAGCTTGACTTTTCTTTAGTTCCTTTTTTCTGGTGTTCTTATTATTCCTATAGACCATTTTTCTCCATTTCCATGGTTTAAATGTTTTTTTATTTATTGTCTTTGTTTTACTTTCTACGTGATATTTTATTTCTAGCTCTTGTATTGCTTTTCCTACAAAATCAACTATTACATTTTAATCTCCAAGAGCTTTTTCTAGAAGCTCCACTGTTTATAGCCTTCTGTTATTATGTCACGGATGTGACCTTTCATTCTGAGTTTCTGAAGACGGTTCTTATTTTTAATCTTCTGCCTTGTGCTTGTCTGTTCCCATCACAGTCCCTTGGCACATGTATTTCTGTCATTTAGGGCTTTCTGGAGATATCCTTGGTGATCTTAGATGAATTATGTCCTAGTGACAAGCACTCTGACGCCTTCTGGAGGCTCCGCTGACAAGGCAGGGGTCACTGTAGAATCACCGGGCCACTCAGTTGAAGAACCTGTGTGTGTTATTACTTCTCTCATCGTGGTGACAAAATACTTGACAGACTTTTTATGTGGTCCAGGGGCTGTAGCACACGTAAGGGTGTTGCCCACATTTAGGTGGGTTCTCCCACCTCCCAATTAACCCAATCTAAAAATGCCCCTCCCCCATGACTGTAGCAGTACACCACAATCTTTTACCCTCGATCTAGATAAGGAGAAAGGAAAGATGGAAATCTTCACCGCTTTTGCAAGTGGCCTCAATACAGAAAGAGAGAAAGGTAGAATCTTCATGGCCTCTTTTTAGGCTGTCCTAAGCTCAAAGAGGACTAGCTGATAGCAAGTCAGACTAGAGTCTTAGCTCTCAGTCTGTAAACTCAATCTCTCCAACCTTTGTTCTCTTAGGAATTATCACACTAACTAACGACAGCACCCAACCAGCAAACCACCAACCAGCACCCATCCTGACTCTTGGGGCTTCAGATCTCTTAGGCCCTAAGATAAGATTTCCATTAACCCATGTGGCACATAATTCCAAAAACAAGCTACAGGTGCTAGAACGACTGCACCCAACCAAATCATAGCCACCTGCATCAAGCATGCCAAACCCAACTCATAAACAAGTATACCACAGCTGGGGTGGGAACGCAAACTTAATCCAAACGCCATTTTGCGTTTTTAAAGGAACCAAAACAACAAAAACTTTTTCCAAGTGTTCCTCTACACCAGACATACCCAGAAGTTTGTCTCCTAGGTGATTCCAGATCTTGTCCAGTTGTCTTAGTTAGGGTCTTATTGCTGTAAAGAGACACCATGACCACAGCAACTCCTATAAAGGAAAACATTTAATTGGGGCTGGCTTACAGGTTCATAAGTTTAGTCCATTATCCTCATGGTGGGAAGCATGGCAACATGCAGGCAGACATGGTTCTGGAGAGGTAACCGGGAGTTCTACAGTCAGATCCGCAGGCAGCAGGAAGAAAGAGTGAGCCACTGGGTCCAGCTTGAGCTTCTGAAACCTCAAAAGCCCACCCTCCAGTGACACACTTTCTTCAACAAGGCCACACCCACTCCAACAAGGCCACACCCACTCCAACAAGACCACACCCACTCCAACAAGACCACACCTACTCCAACAAGACCACACCTACTCCAATAAGGCCACACCCACTCCAACAAGACCACACCTTCTAGTTCTTGCAGAGCCAAATGGAAGGAGTAGTCTAAAATGTCACCATTACACATGTCAGACTGTGTATTTAATTCTTTTCCTTATAGCCTTGTACCACATTGTCACCTTCTGTTAGACGTCACAGCCCCAATCCAGAGCCTGATCAGTCCAACCACTGCAGAGATTACAGCTTGGGAGGGGAATTACCATGTGAGGCAGCAGGTCTAAGCATCTTAACTGCTCAGCGTGTACTCCATCAACCATCCTCAGCTCTTCAACCCTGAGCCCCGCCATTCCTGGACAGCTTTAGAGTTCTGCGATTCGAATGGAGTTTCTGTTTAACTATCATTTTGTTTTTCTGTCCTTTTTGAAGACAGCTGTCTCCCCGTCATTTTCACACTTCCAAAGCAGTCTCATGGTTTAATTGCTGTTTCTGTTTCTTCCATCCTTTTCTTCTCCCTTTGAAACACTGGCTTTATGTTTTTTCTTTACTGTCATTTTGAAGTAGTGTGGTGGTTTGAATGAGAATGACCCTGGTAGGCTCACCATGCGTTTGAATGCTTGTTTCTGAAGTTGGTGGAACTATCTAGGAAGGATTAGGAGGTGTGGCCTTGTAGGGGGAGGTGTGTCATTGGTGGCTTTGAGCTTCCCAAAGGCCCAGCCTACAACCTGTGGATTAGCTATTGCTCCTGCACCATGCCTATCTGCTTCCCACCGTGATGATCAAGCGAGCCCTCGAGTAAATGCTTTCTTTAATAAGAGTAGCCTTGGTCACGGCGTCTCTTCATAGCAATAGAACAGTTACCAAATTACTCATCAGTAATTTGGAAGGAAGAAGAGAAACTCACTTGGATTATCTGCCGTCTTTTATAAAATGTTTTATTATTTGGATGTGTGGTAAGAACACCACGTGTGTGCAGTGCCCGTGGGGGCCAGAAGAGGGCATCAGATCCCCTGGAGCTGGAATTACAGGCAGTTGTGAGCCACCTGATGCAGGTGCTTGGAAACTGATCCCGTTTTCTGGAAAGGCAGCAAGCACTCTTTCTTTCTTTCTTTCATTCTTTCTTTTTTAACTTTTATTTTATGTACATTGGTGTGAGGGTGTCAGATTCCCTGGAACTGGAGTTACAGACAGTTGTGAGCTTCCATGTGGGTGCTGGGAACCAAACTTGGGTCCTTTGCAGGAGCAGCAAATGCTCTTAACAAATGAGCTATCTCTCCAGCCTCAAGTGAAGATTATTTTGAATCCCTACTTAATTGATTTTAACCAGTTGAACGCTGCTAACCTGGTTAGCTTTGGACTTGGTTATCAATTCAGTTGGCTAACTGCTCTTCAGTTTAGGCAGCTCACACAGATACCCACCCCAGGGGTGTTCTGGGGCCTCACTCTGGGTCATCACGAGTGTGCTGGTGGTGAGACTGTACCACTGGATTTCCCATCAAACAGGGCCATGGTTGTGCCTTTCATTGCAATTGGAGCTGTATTGACTCCTGCTATAAATAACCCCTTTCTAGGAACAGGAACTCTGGCTTGGTGACACGCGGTGGCTATGTCAGCTTTGTGGAAATGCTATTTCCGTCTAGTTGGGGTACCTACTCATGACGCATGGGGTCCATTTGGTCTTGTGGGGTCAGATGATGACAAGATCCTCTCTAGTCCTCGAGCCTTTCTCCTGGGTGCCGCTGCCTCCTGCTTTCTTCTGCTTCCTTTATGATCTCCCCTGTCCCTCTCTGTCCACCCAATCAGAGCTGTCAAGTTCTTGCTTTGTGCCAGGTCCCTGCCCAAGGAATGTAGAAACACACCCATCACTAGATGCTCAGGGCTCTAATGGGAACAGACAGACCTTGGGTAGACAAAAAGGAAAAAAGAAAACTGAAGTCGGGTGTGGTGACTCTGCCTGAAGGGGATGGGATTAGGATAACTCCAGGGCCTACCTGGAGTACCATACAGGAAGGTGAGAAGACCTTTCCAGGTAGACCAGATGACCTTTCCAGGTAGACCAGCCGAGAAGAGAGATGCTTGGCAGTGGAGCTTAACTAGAAGCCTCGATTTGGCATCTGCATCCGTTAAGCTCCGTGATAGGTACTCTGAATTAAAGGTAGGTAAGCTGCCTCTCCCAGCCGCACGTGGCGATGATGGAGGGGACGTGATGACGACTTCCATGCGTTCTCTGTGTTCTGATAGTAGAACGATGTCCTTTGGGGACATAGTGTGCTATGAAAGGGAACAGAGGAGAAGGAAAAGCAGGCAGGGCCACGGTGGAATCGAAAGGGCCTCAGGTACTGTGTTGAGTTGAGGGGTAGTCTCCGGAAGACACTTACATTCTAATCCCTGGTTCCCACGACTTGGTCCTATTTATAGTTAAGTTTTTGTTTTTTTTTTTTTTTTTCCTGCTGTAATTGAGCGTGGACTAAATGGAACTCACTCACCTGAGAACTAGTGCAAGTTCTTTATTCAAAGCTTGCTAGAGCAGAGGGTCCATCACTGTCATTTATGCTTGGCAGAGACTTGAAGCTGGGCACAGGATCCAGGAAAGCTACAGTGTAGACAGAGGGGACAGCTTCAGTTTTGCCTGGAGTGGGTACTGTCAGAGTGGTCAGGGTGCTGGCAGGTGGCCCAGAAGCAGGACATGCTTGGTTAGAGAGTGTATTTGACTTTCTTCAGTATATTTGACTGCCCTCTGGGGCAGTTAAGGCAGTATTTCTTTGAGTCCAATCCATTTGGGGCCATCTGTGACAGGGTTATGTGTTGAGCTTCCTGGCCTGGTCACTGCTGATGGTGGTTGGCATCTTGGACTAGCCTCAGATGCTGGTCAGAGATCTGTTTCTGTATATGGTCTGGCCATTGCTCATCTATTCAGACCCTTGGGGGGTCAAACGGAGGCTGTCAGGGTGAATCTCAATCAAACAGGAGCGGTGTCCTTATAAGAAAGCAGAGACACGGGTGCAGATGCACAGGGGAGGGGCCACATGATCATAGAGGCAATGCAGCTCCACCCAAAGGCGGCAAGGATGCAGAAGGGCGGAAGTGCTCTCTGAAGCCGGGGTGGGGGTTGGGGGTAGGGCTGGGAGTGTGTGGCCCTGCCCACACCTTCACTCCGATTTCGATTTCCGACTGTGAGACTGTGGGACAATGCCCTGCAGCAGAGACAGGCAAGGAGTCAACTGTCCTTTTGAGGGTTGACTGGGATCTGGAGGGTGGTACATCCTGTGCATGCACCGCCAGCTTCATATTCACTTGAGGACTTCCCAAAATGCAGTTCCTTGGTCTCTTATATGGAGGAGGGGTCAACGGACTTGCTCTGAAGTCCCAGGTTCCCTGAAGTTCCAGAACATTTTCTGTGTGTGTGTTTTTTTTAAGCTTTTTGGATACTATTATTTTTATTTAATTGAAAAAAATTATGCCTCCATGTATAGCACGAACATGCCTGATGCCTGCCAAGCCCAGAAAGGGTATGGATTCCCCTCAAACCAAGTTATAGATGGTAGTGAGAGGCCATGCAGGTGCTGGGAATCGAACCTGGATCCTAAGGCGGAATGGCCAGTACTCTTACCTGAACCTACATGGTGGAAGGAGAGAACCAGTTCTTGGAAGTTGTCCTCTGATCTCCATGCTGTTGCATGAGAGTGAGCTGCAGACATGCACACACACACACACACACACACACACACACACACTAAACAAACAATCAGATACATAATGTGAAAAATAAAACCAAAACAAAACCCACTCAGAGTGAATATCATTCCCAGATCTGGATAAAAAAACCAAACTCATAAGGCCTTCCGGTCTTTTCTAAGCAAGCTGTAGCTTCCTTCACACGCATCTTCTTCATCATGCAAAGTTAGCCCTTGGCTTCTCCAGACTGCTCCCTCTCCCCATCCCTTCAGTCTCTTGGGACTGCAGCCCTCTTTCAGCCTAGCAGCTGATGGGACCCCACCCCCACCCCCACCTCACCCTTTTGCTCCTTCCACCAGGAGGAGTCCCAGTCTTCGGGTGACATGCTGTCTCTACAGACACATCAGTGTTTGTCTCCTCTCTCCTGCCTTCTCCCTGCCTAAGCACCAAGGCCTGCCACTCACAGCTCAGCACAGCGAAGGAAGAGACTCTGGGACCCGGGTACCTGCTGCTGTTTTGAAAATTAAACAGCTCCTTATGGAGTTGCCTCCCTCTCTTGCTCTCCTCTCTCTGCAAAGCCTCCCTCCCTGAAGCCCACAGGTCATCCCGTCCTCCACCGCCACCTCACCCCACGTTGTCAGTGTCGCCCCACCCCTGTGCCCGAGGAGAGGTTTTCTACTTGGAAATTAAAAAGTGCAAGCTACTCCAGAATCAGGAAGAAATCCTTTTCCAAGCAAATGCAGTGTGCGTGAGAGGAAGACCCCCGAGGCTGGAAGAGCAGGGCTGCCTCTCTCACTCCCTGCTCTCTCTAGTAGAACATTCTTCAAAGTTATCCTGGGAGCGATCAAGGCAGCCACTGGAGGAAAAGGTCCTCCCTGGGAGCATTCAGAGGTGTAGCCATTTGGTTTAATTAAGAAATGACCGGGGAGCAGGAAGCAGGGCAGGGTGGCTCGCCTGTTGTCGGTTGTCAGTGTGAGGCTTTCTCCGAAGTGTAGGCGTATTGAAAAGTCCCTTTGAACGCTGATCAGCCGGGAGTACTGCCACAGCTGGCAGGAGCACCGAGTGGATTCTCAGCTCTGTGTGCACGGGGAGAGCGGAGGGAGGTGAGCATTTGCTGCGAGCCTTCTCCGCACCTCACCTCGTGGATCGCGATCATATTTGGGGAGGGGGTGGAATCCCACTTAATCCCCAAACAACATGGAGGCTCTCTGTCTGCAGGAAAACAAACTCCCTTGCCTTGACTCCAGTAGCTTGCTTTCTTTCCCTCCCTCCCTTCCTTCCTTCCTTCTTTCTTTTTCTTTTTTTCTTTCTTTCTTCCTTCCTTCCTCTCTTCCTTCCTTCCTTTCTCTCTCTCTCTTTCCTTTCTTCTTTCTTTCTTTCTTTCTTTCTTTCTTTCTTTCTTTCTTTCTTTCTTTCTTTCTCTCTCTCTCTCTTCTCTCTCTCTCTCTCTCTCTCTCTTTCTTTCTTTCTTTTTTGTTTTTTGAGACAGGGTTTCTCTGTTGTAACTCTGGCTGTCCTGGAACTCACTCTGTAGACCAGGCTGGCCATGAACTCACAGCGATCCACCTGCCTCTGCCTCCCGAGTGCTGGGATTAAAGGTGTGCACCAGGACCGCCCCACTTCCAGTAACTTTTCTTAAGATGAAAGTAGTTGGAATTCACCAGCTTTGCTTTTCTTCCCAGATTTATTGAGGTAGCATTAACATATGAAAGTTGGCGTGTTTCGGGTGTATGACAGATGAGTTGATATATGTATTTGTAGTGAAATGATCAGGTTAATTTGGCACAGGTGTAATATTACATCTCGAATATACCAGAAGAACACTCTGGTACCACTCTCTTAGTAACCCGAACTCCTCCCCAGCCCCTTCCTCACTGTTGCAGGATGCTGAGGTCACCCCCGGCATTCAGAATGGATGCTACTATCTCCAGGCTCACAGAAGGCCCCAGCACCACCCGGAAACAAGTCTGGGCTTCCAGGAAACAGCAGTAAAACAGAACAAGGCTCCCCAGAGATCCAAGAGTCCAGGATGCTTCTGGAAGAAAGAGGGGAACTGCTCTGGGGGGAGACGGCAGACAGATGGTTCAGGCGCCGTGTCAACTTCATCTTCCTGACCAGCTGTCACCAGGGAAATGTGCCCTAGGCTGGAAGGAAGCCAGAGAACGGAGGACTGAGAAATCCAGCCACCCAGAACATCTTCAGTTCTTATTCTCCAGCTCTAGATGACAATAGTCTTTCAGAATGTAGTCAGGAAGTGAGATCTGTCTAAGCCCCTCCTGGTGGAGGCATTTATCTGTAGTCAAGGGTTCCTCCTGACACCCCTGTTTTGTAGAAGTTTATTTTTACTACATATAAAATAATTGTTTTGTGCACTGTGGGTGAGGGTCTGCCTAGGCCTTGGCGATTTGAGTCGTCTGCTGGTGCTGGATTTATGTGGGGAATGTTTGATTGTTCTTGATCACACTTGCTATCAGTAGAATACCTGAGGAGTTCTGCGTCAATAAGAACACCTGAGCAGAGATGCGCAGGGTTCCACTGTCCAGTATGGCGCCTGCCACGATGGCGCCTCCTTCTGCTGAGGTCTGGCAGGTCTACACCAAGTAAATGCCTCCATCTTTTCCTTGCTTAGCCCACACAGTGGCTAACTACAACAATCCTGCCCACTGTCAAGCTGCTTGCAGGTCCACCTGTGTGGGCTGCTGTTTGCATATGCTGGCACTGGGTTGGTAGCCAGCTAGTAGGTGACTGCACGACCTCAGAGCCTGGCTACCTGACAGCAGCATTGCCAAGCAACAGCTGGCTTACTCCTCACAGATCAGTAGCTGAGCTCTTTTTGAAGACCTGTCTCTGTCCACCTCTCTGCAGAAGCATTTCCTGTAGGACCAGGGACAGGGCCAAGAAGACCCAAGGTGAAAGCACTTGCCGGTTTGGGCAATTTTGACTGCAGATAGCGTATGAGAGAGAGATACGTGGCTCACGGAACAGCTGATAGTTTTGGCGTACCACAAATATAATTTCATAATTTGCAAACTTTCTTAAATGTGTGCATGTGCATGTGTGGGTGTGGCTACAGAAGACAGTATGAAACCTCTTCTGTCAACTTCAGGGATGCCATCCAGATCCCCTGAGAAAGGGTCTCTCCATGCACAGAACTCACCAAACAGACTAGACTGTCCGGTCGGCAAGCCCCAGGGATCCTCCCGTCTCTGCCTCCCCAGTTCTGGGATTGCCAGCATGCAGCCACCATACCCAGCAATTTCATGTGGGCTCTGATGATTGGACACGGGTCCTCGTGCTTGCAAAGTAAACACCTTACCAACTGTTCAGATTAGCTTCAGCTGTCAACGTGACACAATCTAGAGCCACCCGAGGAACTCTCAGTTGAGGCGTTGCTCAGACTAGCCAGTATCCACATCTGCGAGGGGTTGTGTTCGATTAATGATTGATGTGGGAGGGCACAGTCCACTGTGGGCAGCACCATCCCCTAGGCAAGTAGGTCTGAGCTTATGAGAAAGTTAGCTACCTGGGCATGGTGGAAAACACCTTTAATCCTAGCACTCAGGAGGCAGAGGCAATTGGGGATGTCTGTGAGTTCAAGTCTAACCTGCTCTACATATTGAGTTCCAGGCCAACCACAGCTCCATAGAGAGAATTTGTCTCAAAATAAATAAATACATACATACATTCATAAATAAATACACAAACAAACAAATGAAAGAGAGTTAGCTAAGCATTAGCATTCAGCCTATGATGGAGCCAGCAAGCAGCATAGCTCCCTGGTCTTTGCTTCAGTTCCTCCCTCAGTGATTGAACTATGACCTGGAAATATAAGCTGAGATAAACCCTCGCCTCTCCAAAGTTGCTTTGGGTCATGGTGTTTATCCCAGCAACAGAAAGCAAACGAAAGCACCCACCGAGCTGCTCCCTCGACCCCTTTACAAGCTTAAAAATGTCCTTGCAAGTGGAAATGCAACTGTCTAGAGGAGCAGAGAGGGGCGTGGGGAGGGGCAAGAATTAAGGGAGGTGGGGATGCAAGTGCCATGGCAGGCTTGAGGGCAGGAGTCACTGCTCTCCTCCCACCAGGTGGGTCCTGGGGATCAAACTCAGGTCTCCAGGCTTCGCAGCAAGCGCCTTTACCTGCTGAGCCATCTTCTAGGCCCTGTACTTTTATTTTTTGGAGGACCTCCCCCGCCCATACTGCTTTCCGTAGTGGCTGCCCCAGTTTTACATTCCCACCCACTGCAGGCGTATATTGACATCCTCTGCTTTGTATGTAGAATTTGTTTTCATGGATCAGTGGGCTTTCGGGTTGAATCTAATGCCAGGCTCGTGAATCTCAGCTTTCAGGAGGCCAAGCCAGGACGGTGGAGAGACCCAGGCTCACCCAAGCTTTCCAGCAAGATCCGGGCTCTGAATAAACAAATAATGAACAAACGTGAGAGAAACAACAAGGTTGAGTGTTCCTCTAGTCTACCACAAAACTGTGAAGAACTGACTGGAAACAAATTAAAAATAAAGGCTATGAAATAGAAAAAAAAAAAAGAATTGTAAGAAAGGCAAAGCAATTATAAAGCTACTTTGAAGCATTTTATTCTGTCTAATATATGGGGTACCCTGGGTCAGTAGCTCAGGTGATATTCTCTCTCTCTTCATATATATATATATATATATATATATATATATATGTATATATATGTATATATATATATACATACATACATCCCACACACACACACATACACACATATACATACACACACATATATACATATACATATATACATGTATATGTATACACGCACACACACACTTATACACACACATATATGGTCTTTTTGAGACAGTCTTGCCATGTATAGACTGACCTTAAGTTCCCACCCAGTCCACCACAGTCTCCCATGTGCTGAGATTACAGTTGTGCACCAGCATATCCCATGACACCTGTTCTTTCTTTGGTGGTCTACCACACAAATCATCTCCTGTCCAGGAATCCCCATCTCCCGCCTCGAAACTCTAGGCATCAGATTTCCTAAGTCTGCTTTGGGACCGAGACCAGACTTGCTGGTGGGTATGATTGGTGGGGCCCCAGCAAATGGCCTTGGAGAATAAGCTGGTAACAGAAGCAGGGACCACGTAGAACGTTCTCATGAGGGTAGTGGCAACATGTCCAGCCTGGAAAGGTCACATGGTTCTGGTCCCGGAAACAGTATATAGGGCTCTGGGGGGGGCAGGGCTGCACCAGGGGCTATAGTTCACTGCCATTGTTGGTTGGTCCTGTGTCATATGATGCTTTATGGTTTGGGGGAGCAAACTCAGGGCTTCAAGCATACAAGCATACAAGGCAAGCCTTCTATCAACTGAACTACATCTCCAGCCTGGTCTTGTGCTTTAATTACAGATCCCACCTGACTTCTGCGTCTACATCTTGTTGATCTGTCCCTCTGAACATTCCACGTGCCACTCAGTAACCACCGAGTGTGTTCATTTTCATTGAAACCAGTCATATGTTCCCTTGCACACATGCAACCATATAATTGTTTTATGTTCTCTTGGGAATTTTAGCCAGTGGTCTTTTTTCCTTGAAGTCTCTATGTTTGTACGCATGTGTATACACATGCGTGTTAAGGTGTACATGCACACACATGTAAATGCATGAGGAGGACAAATGTCAACTCTCATTCCCCAGGGCGTGGTCTACTTTGCTTTTTGAGGCAGGATCTCTCACTGGCCTAGTGACCTGTTAGGCTAGCCTGCCTGGCCAGCAAGTCCCAGGGATTTATCTGCCCATCTCCATCTCTCTGGCCCTGGGATTATGAGCATGTGACATGACCCCTGGGTTTCTCTTAACTGGGTTCTGGGGACCAAACTCAGGTCAACATGCCTGCACGTTCAGTGTTTTACCAGCCATGACATCACCCCAGTCTTAACCAATGGTGTCTTCATGCAATAAAATGGATTGTAGGAATAGGAAATGCACCGATGACTAAGAATTCTCCAGACGTCTTAGGTTTTTGGAAATAACCTAAGACATTTGCATGATTAATAATATGAGATATCAGCACAAGTGATTTAAGCTTAAAATTTTATGGAAGTCATTGAAAACAATTCTGGGAGGACCCTGTTTCTTTTAGCTAATAATTGGGTCATATTTTGAAATGCTGAAAGGCCAAGCAGGCTGGGACGAAAACATCATTTCTAATGAGGTTCACACTTAGTCATTTCCCCAAGAGGCGTGCATTTCCATAACGGTGGGAGCTGGTGATGAAGCCTCTTGATTTCCGATATTGCTGAAGTTCTAGCCCGTTTGGCGTAATGGCGAAGCATATTACTAATCACCTGCAGGTCAGTTTCGAACTGCTGAAATCTCAGTGCTTGGGGGATAACCAAGAGGAAGAAAATACGTTCCCCTTCCCCTCAGAAGTAGGAAACCACATGCAGATGAAATTAAACCAAGTTTTTTGTTTTTGTTTTTTTTTTGAGTTTTCCAATCATGTATTTTATTAGAGTTTGCAGTGAGTCAGAGAGAGGAGGGCGTTAGGGGGCCAGAGGTCGGGAAAGCAGAGACATTTCCATGTATGCAACAGTGTGCCTTCGACAAATGTTCTGACCATGGCTTGCAATTAGCTTCAACTCCAATCGACAGAAAGTCCCAAATAACTGCGCCTTGTCTTAGTTAGAAACACGCCTACAAGGAGTCCAGGGCCAGTACTGAGTCCATAATATCGGTGACCATTGGCTCCTTTTGCTCTATTGAAGATTGCTTTCGTCCTCAGGTTCCTCTGTAGTCCAAAAGGGCTGCGGTAGCAACAGCCATCGCTTCATAGTTCCAGCAGCAGAAAGGATGAAGCAGAGAAAAATCTTGCTTCAGCCTTTTGCTACAGAATGCTTCCAGGTTAAAATCGCATTACGCGATCTCACGCAGCTGCGAGGGTTCCTGGGAAATCTAGACTGTATCCTAGATGTCTGAGTGTCCGACCAAGAACTAGAGTTTCTTTCAGGGAAGAAAGAGGAGAACGGGTTCCCACAGATAACTAGCTGTCTCCACGCCAAAGAAGCTGTAGAGAGGTAGATGAGGTCAGGCACAGTGGTGCACACCTTTAATCGCTGCGCTCAGGATCCCTGTGAGATCCCTGGAGACCAGCTTGAGCTGCATGGCAAGTTCCAGGCCAGCCAGGGCTCATAGTGAGACCCTAACTCAAAAACAAACAAACAAACAGGTAAATAAACACATATTTGTGATGAATAAACAAATAAATGACAAGTAAATAAATACCTAGGTTTATTTTCCAGGGGGATAGAATCAATCAACTACGTGCTGTCAACTCTGCCCTCTGTGTACGAGGGTTCAGAGCCGCCAGACAAGAGACCAGTGTGATGCAGCCTAGTGTTGACCCTGGATATGGCTGCCTGCGTGTGAATCTGTCCTTGACCTTCCCTGATTGGGTGACCTTAGAGGGGTCACAAAACCTCTTCACTTTTGAGAGTTGCCACTTGAGGCATGCCCTGAAGGACACCCAGTGACCCAGTACTGGAGACATGCCGATACTAAAAAGTCACTAATTATTTTTTGTATTGTATATTAGTTATTTGAGAATTTTGCACGACGTACTTAGATGACACCCCCCCCTCCCCCAGTCCTCTCGGCTCCATCCCTACCCACTCGACTTTGTGTCCTTTTTTTTTTTATTTTTTTATTTTTTTACTACACTTATAAAGTCCAACTCGTGCTGCCCAATGTTCTTAGACGCGTTCCCTTCCACTGGAGCACTTTCCAGGGACCACACTCTTGAAAAAATTCCTTAAGCCATTTCCCTCTTGCATTCCAACCCCTGCGGAGCCCTATGGCTCCCCACTCGGTGACCCAGCCCCTTGCTTTGGTGTCCCGTCCCTTTGAGGTGGCTTCTGTGTTCGGCAGGAGGGGAGACTCTGCTCTCAGCATCAATCTGAGTCACACATAATTAGGAAGATACATCTGCCAGGGGACGGAGAGGGGGAGTCAGGCGACTCCCATGAGCGTCGGAAACCAATTAGAGACGCTCTTTGCCTTATCTGCAGCTAGGGGTTGTCGGAACAGCTCCCAACACAACTGGGAGTTGCCTGTGCTTGTATGTAGACCAGTGAGGGGAAAAACAGAAGGGAACAGGAGATTATCGGTCCCTGACTAAGGAACGAAGCATTATGTCACCCCTTACAGTGGGATGCTTTTCTTCCTTCGGAGAGAAAAACTTTCCCTGTGCGTGATGGGAGAGACGACACGTTAGGCTTTGAGGACCACGCATTCTCTGTTGTAAATACTCACCGTTCCTATTATAGAAAAAGAAGCCCTACGCAGACAATACGGAAGCCAGTGACTTTGGTGTGTCCCAATAAAACTTCGTCTAAAGGGGCTCAGGAGATGACCCAGTCCGGAAAGTGCTTGCCATCCAAGCCTGAGGAGCGGGAGTTTGATCCTCAGCACCCGGATAAAAAGTTGGGCGTGGCTACGCAGGCCTTCAATCTCAGCACTCTGGTGGGAGGAGTCAAGCAGAACCGTGGGCTCCAGGTTCAGTGAGAGATCCTGTCTCAAAGAAGAAGGTGGAGAGCGATGGAGGAGGAGGGCTAATGTTGACTTCCGGCCTCCACACACATAAGCACACACGTGTGCGTGCCCCTCCCCCCACATTTACTCTTTATTTATAAAAGCCAGGCAGTCAGCAGGTTTGGCTTGTAACTTGCACTGTATTAACCTTTGAACTGACGTTTAGTGAGCTTTCCTTTCCTTTGGATGTTTCAAAGCACATGGGTTAAAAGGAGTTCCTGTGCTGACTCCGCCCCCTTGGGGGCGTGGCCCCACTGATGACCTCGGCCCCCCCGGGGGCGGAGTCCCACGGCCTTGCCCTAGAGGCATACTTCCTTGGTGATCTTTTTGTTTTCAGGGCCAAATTCTGTAGAGTTCTGACAAAAGAGCACTTTAGCTGACTTCGTGTTAACAACTTCCGTTCCCTCGGTGCTTTGGATACTCCAACCAGCCATAGAACAGTTTTTCAATTTGAGCTGATGGGCTCCAGGAGACAGGAGGAAAGCTGGCTCACCTCAAGAGCATTGGTGCCCAAAGGACCGCCCACTGGGAAGGCCCTACCCCAGGCGCAGGCGGCAGGGTGCTCAGGGACTTCTAGAAAGTTAAGGATGCATAGCTGTGCATTGTTTTGTTTGTATGTATGTCTGTAGCATCCTACAGTTGTGATAAAATGTCTTTCAATTTGCCACCTTAACCGTGTATGTGTGTGTGTGTGTGTGCTTGTATGTGTATGTGTGCATGCGTGTGTGTGCGCATACGTGTGTGTGCATGTGTGTGTATGTGTGTGTGTATGTGTGCATGTGTGCTTGTGTGTGTGTATGTGCTTGTGTGTGTGTGCATGCGTGTGTGTGCATGTGTGTTTATGTGTGCATGCGTGTGTGTGTGTGTGCTTGTGTGTGTGTTTGTGCGTACGTATGTAGGGGTCAGGGAGTAACCTCTATTGTCATCCTCACCTTCCTCCTTGTTTGAGAGAGAGGCTCTTGTTATTTGCTGCTGTGTAGCCCAGGCTAGTCATCCTATGAGATTCTGGGGATTCTGTCTCCACCACCCACCTCACAGTAGGTACATCCAGTTTGACATGGATCCTGTCCATCCAAACTCAGGTCTTCACGCTTGCGTGGTAAGCGTGTTACCTAGCAAGCCAGCCCCCTAGCCTATTTTGTTATTTTGTAAAAAGAAAAATGTAGGTTGGTGAGGCAAGCCTGCCCACTGGTAGAGACCCACCTATCCCAGAGACCCACATGGTGGAAGAGGAGAAGCAGGCTTACAGTTGTCCTCTGATTTCCACTGGCCTGCCTTGGTAAACATACCCCAACCCCAGAATAAATGAACAAAATGCAATTTTTATTTTTTAACTTAATTTGATTTTTTTGTTTTGTTTCATTTTTTGAGACAGGGTTTCTCTGTTGTGACTCCGGCTGTCCTGGAACTCACTCTGTAGACCAGGCTGGCCTTGAACTCACAGCGATCTACCTACCTCTACCTCCTGAGTGCTGGGATCAAAGGCGTGGGTTACCCCCAGCCCCCTCCCTGCTTTTTTACTTTTTGCTTTTTTCTATAATGCCACGTGAGTGCTGGGAATTGAACCCTGGGCCTCTCTGGAAGAGCAACTTGTGCTCTTAACCTCTG
Source organism: Cricetomys ansorgei (assembly GCA_026225945.1). Taxonomy (NCBI): domain Eukaryota; kingdom Metazoa; phylum Chordata; class Mammalia; order Rodentia; family Nesomyidae; genus Cricetomys; species Cricetomys ansorgei. The sequence goes on from JAMJFZ010001881.1 coordinate 1,277,639, forward strand.
AGCCATCTCTCCAGCCCCAAATAAATGGAATTTACAAAATCAGGAGGAAAATGCAAGCAGGATGACCTCATGTATTTGGACATGGCTATTGGGCTAAGGCTTCTCATCTTTTAGGGACACAGTCAATAAACAAGCAGACATACAGTCCTACCAAAGAGAGAGTTATTTAGCTGTGGGTGCTTTGTAAACGGAGCAGCAAACACGGAGGAGACGACTCATCGGTTAAGAGCACCGACTGCTCTTCCAGCAGACCCGGGTTCGGTTCTCAGCACCTACATGGCGGGTCACAATCATTTGTAGCCCCAGTCCCAGGGGATCTGACACCCTCTCCTGATCTTCGAGGGCACCAGGCGTGCATATGGTGCCCAGGTAAACACGTAGGCAGAGCACTCACACACATAAAAATAAAGTAAATAATTTTCTTTTTTCTTCAAAAAGTGGTAGCAAGCATTCCAGAGCCGAAGAGGAGGGAACGGCCCTGTTTACAACCCTTCCCGTGTCAGGCGTATGCCCCACAGCTGGAACTTACTACAGTGAAAGATGGAGGTGAAATCCATATAACTGCAGATCAGCCATTTTCTTCCTTTTTTAAAATTATTTTTATTTTATATGTGTGAGCATTTGCCTGCATGTATGTCTATTCCCCACATACATGCAGTGCCTGTACAGGCCAGAAGGGGGTGTCAGATCCCTGGGTCTGGTTACAGGCAGCTGTAAGCCACCATGTTGGTGCTGGGAATCGAACCCTGTTCCTTTGCAAGAGCAGCCTGTACTCTTACCTACTGACCCCTCTCTCCAGCCCAGCCATTGGTAGTGAGTGACTAAGTTCCATTTAAGGACTCACTACCTCCATGTACATTCCAGACCTTTCCTCACCCTAAAATAAAATCCCATAGCCATGAAGCACCTTCTACCCAATTCCTTCTTCCTGTAGCCCCTGGCGACCACAGCTTCTCTTTCTCCTTTGGTGGAGTTACCTCCTCTGGCTTTTCTGTGTATGTGGAATCACACAGGATGTGGCCCTTCGTGTCTGACTTCTTTCGCTGTGATGTGTATCAATACTTCATTTTCGTGGATGGATAATATTCCACTGAATAGATACACCCCATCCACCAGCCCTTGGACATTTGGGTTGTTTTTGTCTCTTAACTGTCCTGAGTGGTGTGTCTAGGCACATTTCTGAACAAGCATTGTCTGTCTCTTTTTAGTTTTCTCGGCAGGCTCATGTTCTTTCTAATTGTCAAGGGGGTCATGTGATCAAAGCCTGATTTAGACGTGACTCGGTTTCCAAACAATTTTCAGTAAGAAGCAGAGGCCGATGAACGTTCTCTTTCATCTCCTTACTGAGCCCAGAGCTCGATTTCTCGATTTTAAAGGAGTCTTAAAAAGTCTCTGTCCTCCTTGGTCCAAAAGGAGATCACCGTGTCAGGTGTGTCAGCTGTTCTGCTGTCCCAGGGCTGCTTCCCGGGCTCCCGATGGTGTCTCTCAAGGTCCTGCCTTGGGGAGCTGGATCAGGGCTGACCAGCACAGGTTGTGGGGTCCCCTTCCAGGAGGAAAGTACTCTCTCCTTAGGGGGTTTCCCGCCATGGGTCATCTCACCACAGTCTCCAGTAGACAGGGAAGAGGTATTCACCCCAGCACTGGGGTCCATGAGATTTTGGGGTTCGTAGCAGAGCCTTGTTTCTGAGCTGTCCCCTCCATCTCATGTAGCCCAGACTTGGCCTTGGGTTCACTGTGTGGCCACAGATGACCTTGCATTTCTGATCTTTACGCCTCCACCTCTCCAGTGTGCCACCACGCCCTGCATCTCTGATTTCTCTTTTGGGACATGTTCTATTTCTATTTCAGCACGAGGGATTTCTGAAAGGCCAGGCATCTGTGTTTGGTCTTACCTGGGAGTGGCTTTGTGGGTGGATGCAATATAGGCGGGAAACGGAGACGGAAGGATAGAAGGGGAAAAAACCAGAATACAGGGTAGAAGATGGGGGAGGCGGAGGGGGAGAGAACGAGAGCTGTGTGGAGACATCTGTCCTTTCCCTGTCTTTGACTTTTCAAGGCTCCATTTCTCTAGCATTTCAGCCTGCCTGCCACTTAGCGGAGAAGAGAGCCCAGTATGAGGAAGACACTCAGCAGTGGGTCAGTTCATTTTGTGGGGGTGAGAGGGATGGAGCCCACACAATCTCTCAACCCCCCAGCTGTGCCCAGGGCCTTGGGGATCCCCTCTTCTGGGATGGTAAAGGGCATTCTTCACTCCAATGAAGCATCCGTTCGTCTTCGAGCTTCAATTCTGGAACTAATCATGTTTCTTGCCAGGGTCACCCTGCCTTCAGATTCCCTATTGTCTGTTGGACGGAGGCTGTGTGGACTGGTGGTTCGCTGGTTAATCTAATGGGTGGCCTAGCCCTTGGCTTCGAGGGGCAGGGCCACTTCATTGTCAGCGGGATGCCTTGGGTGCAACTTGCCACTGGGGGACATCTGCATTATCTAATTTATTCCTTTGAAGCATTTCATTCTTGCTGATTGCTGCTTAAAGGTCATTCCCAAATAAACATGGACTGAAAGGTCACTGTACCCGGCTGAAGCATCATCTGAAAGCAGCTTTGATCCTGCTCAGCGCCAACTCTGTCCCCCTCTGACCTTCCCTGCCTCGGAAGAACCTATTCTGATGGTGTGTGGCTAACCATGTTGCCTTTGTCTTTGAGGCACCAGAATTGGGCATACTGTGTGTGTGTGTGAGGGTGTGTGTGTCATAGTGCAATGAGTAGAAATTGCCCTACAAACTTAATTTTATTTGTGTGTGTAAGCCACAGGTCAATTTTGGGTGTCATTCCCCAGGAGTCATCTACTCTGATTTTTTTTTAAAAAGTTACATATTTATTTATGCCTTTTTGAGACAAGGTCTCACTTTGTAGCCCTGGCTAGCCTAGAACTCACTATGTAGACCAGGCTGGCCCCAAACTCACAGAGATCCACCTGCTTCAGTCTCCTGAGAACTGGGATTATAGGTATGTACCGTCACACCCAGCTGTGTGTGCATGTATGTTCGCAGGCATGTCCTGGCACTTGTGTGAAGGTCAGATGACCACTTGTATGAGCTGGTTCCCTGCTTCCACTGAAGGGGACCCTGGGATTAAACTGAGGTCGTTAGGCATGGTCACAGCTGTCTTTACCTGCTGAACCATCTTTCTGGCCCCATTCTGTTTTTTGAGCCTGGGTCCCTCACAGGCCTGGAGCTGTCAGGATTGGCTAGGCAGGTCAGCCAGCCAGCCCCAGGATCCTCCTGTCTCTGCCTCCTCAGCACTGGGATTCCAAGCATTCCTCACCATACCTGGCTTTTTCACAGGGTTTTGAGGGTTAGGTCCTCCTGCTTGTGATTCAAGCTCTTTACCAACTGAGCCATCTTCCCGCCCCCCTACCCCCTCAATGCCGATCTGTACCAAAGTCCAAACTAGTTGTAGGGAACAGGATCTGGGAATGGAGCCCTCTGCAGATGGCACTGAGGAATCCTGCAGAGCAGCCAGGGCAGCCATGTCCATAAAGAGTCAGCTACCTCCAGGCAAGCCCATGAGGTTGAGGGTTTGGTGAGCAGATTCTGGCAGAGAAATTACTGCAAAGGACCAGGGAAGTGCACCTTTGCATTCCCCCAAATAATAAAGAAGCATGCATTTATCCAAGGCTTGGTAGTGAACTGCCAGTCTGGTGTTTGCCTCTCAGATGGATTCCACAGCAGACAAAAGTCACCTGGGCTGTGTCCTTCGCTGTCTGTGTTGGCTCGTACAGTGGAAAGTCGTGAGCACCATGACTGGGCTCACCAGCTGTCACAAGGCATTCCTCACCATGCCTGGGCAAGGCAGGTGGGCTCAAGAACCACACACAACATAGGTCAGTCAGGTTTGGGCCCAACTGAGGGTTTGGTGGGGAAAGATGGGTTGTTGTGGTGAGGAGGAAGGTTCGTGATCAGGAGGATCAAGGAGAGACAAGAGGGATCAGCAATCAGAGGGGAAGGCAAAGAATTGTCAGGGAGCCAGATGGGAGCTGCCTGGCTGGAGAGAGAGGCGGCGGGCGGGGCGGTGGGGGGGAGGAAGAAGAAGAGGAGGAGAAGGAGAAGGAGGAAGAGGAGGAGAGAGGGGAGAGAGAGAGGAAAGAGAAGAGAAGAGAAGAGAAGAGAAGAGAAGAGAAGAGAAGAGAAGAGAAGAGAGAGGGGCTGAGGGAAAAGAAAAAGGAGAGGGGAGAGAGGAGAGAGAAGAGGGGGAGAAAAAGAGGGAGAGAGAGAGGGAGAGACAAGAGAAGAGAAAAAAGAGAAGAGAAGAAAGAGAAGAGAAGAGAAGAGAAGAGAGAGAAGAGAGGGGGTGAGGGAAAAGAAAAAAGAGAGGGGAGAGAGAGGAGAGAGAAGAGGGGAAAAAAGAAGGAGAGAGAGAGGGAGAGACAGAGAAGAGAGAAGAGAGGGGAGAGAGAGGAGAGAGAAGAGGGGGAGAAAAAGAGGGAGAGAGAGAGGGAGAGACAAGAGAAGAGAAGAGAAGAGAGAAGAGAAGAGAAGAGAAGAGGAGAGAAGAGAGGGGAGAGAGAGAAGGAAGAGGGGGAGAGAAAGGGGGGTGTGTGTGTGTGTGTGTGTGTGTGTGTGAGAGAGAGAGAGAGAGAGAGAGAGAGAGAGGGAGAGAGAGAAGAGGGAGGGAAAGAGGAAGAGAGATCACTTGTATAGCGAAGGAAATACTCCAGAAGCCAGCTAAGCTTCAGCGTGGGGTAAAGGCTCCCATCTGCACTTCACATGTGCCACACTCAATACCAGCTCTATGCAGTTCTTCCTTCCCTCCCTCCCTCCTTCCTTCCCTCTCTCCATCTCTCCCTTCCCTCCCTTCTTTTCTCTCTTTCTTTCTTTTCCCTTTTTTTGGTTTGGCTTGGTTTAATTTTTCAAGACAGGGTTTCTCTGTAGCCCTGGCTGTCCTGGAATCACTTTGTAGACCAGGTCGGCCTCAAACTCAGAGATCCAGCCTCTGCATCTTCCTCCCAAAGGCGTGCACTACCACGCCCAGCTCAAAGCGTGCCTTTTTCATAGGGAGGAAACAGAGGCAGGTACATGGCTGGGACCCTGGATGCCAGACACCAGGTTCCCATGTTCAACCACCTGCCTCCCAAAGGGTGAGGGTGCTGTCTCAGTACCCGAGATTGGGATATTGATGGGCATCCCCGACTAACTCTCAGCACCGGGGGTGGGGTGGGGGGGAGCTTGGGAGGAGGGAGAAAGAAAGACTTTCCATTTACCTATCATGGCAGTGAAATATGGAGACCAGTTTCAGGAGTGTGGTTTGGCGATGTCTGTCAAAACGAAGCGTGCCCATCCCTTGTGACCCAGCTTGCCCTTCCAGAAAGGGGTGCTATGGAAACGTCCTCATCAGCGCTTAAGGAGACATGCATAAGGGTGGCCTCTATGTCAGGGAGAGTGTAGAGGCGTCCCCGTAAGTTTCTCAGGGAGATGCGTCAAACCCAAACGCACAGCCCCCGAAAGCGGACACCACAGAGTGGGGGAGGGTGATGAGAAGTGGGCGTGGCGGTTCCCAAGGCTCCTGTGATAGACACTAAGCCACCGGTGTGTTCTTGAGTAAGCCGCCTCCTACAAAGTATAATGATGCACCACGACAATCACGTGATTCAGATAAGGATACATGCAAACGTGCTTGTTTATAAATTTATAGTTAGATAGGTAAATATGCACAAACACATATTCTACAACTTAGCTTTTTAAACATCCATTTTATACATCCATCGCATGTATCTTCACGAAGATAGATTTGTGAATACACACATCTGTCAATGTATATATATATGTGCATGTATATGTACATTTATCTGTAAGTTTGAGTATGACACTCAAACATATTTTAGAAGAAAGTACTTTGAACCGTTAATAGTAGTTCCTTCTGTTGGTGACCACTTAACTCTACCCATTCAAGGCTCCTTGACCTTAAAAATACCACATTGGGGCAAGCTTCCAACACATGGGCCTCTAGGGAACACAATTACCCAGGGAATTAAGAGCACACACTGGCCTGGCAGGGTAAACTGGCTTCCAAGAAATTTGGTTTAAACGTATGGATGGACCAATGCTTGCTAGCTCAGCATCGCCTGGGGCAGCTTTCCTGGGTACCAGAGAGGCTTTTCTTCTTACTCATTGTCCACCACAGATGCTGTGACTCAGCTCACGGCAGGAGGGAAGCATCACCCCCAGACGTCCCACTCAGTCCCACAGAGCCCAGTGGAGGGAAACAAGGTTGAGAGAGGCAGATGTGTGTCTAGAAGGCAGTGACTAGCCGTGGGCCCACCTCACTGAAGAAAAGTCCCTACTGTAACACACCTGACATCTAGGCCAGACGGAGGGGAGCAGAGTCAGAGTGCATAATTTCACATCTGCCGGCCCAAGGAAGTACTATTATTTTGCGTTCCTCCAAGAAAGAAGAAAAGAAGGAAAGCAATCCCAAATTATGATATCCATTTGTGCTTCAAAAATCTAGCTTATGCCAATTAAAAGGTTTCTTTTAGGGCTGGGGAGATGGCTCCATCCGAAAAATGTTTGTCCTGCGAGAATGAGGACCCGCACTCCATCCCTTGGAATCCAGATAAAAAAGCCAAGTCTTGTGGTGTACACCTGGCATCCCCACTGAAAGGTGTGTGGGGTGTGGGGAAAGACAAGAGGACCCCTGGGACTCACTGGCTAGCCAGGCACACTAATTCAGGGAGCTGCAGGTCCAATGAGAGACCCTGTCTCAGAATATAAGGTTGAGGGTGATAGAGGAAGGTACCTGGTGTTGGCCTCTGGCCTGCACATGCGCATACATACACACACGTGTACACATGTGCATACATGCACACACGTGTGCACATGCAAAACACAAAAGAAAAGTGGAAACTCTTTTGGTGTTAGTTTGATCATACGTTATACATATCCATAAAGGAATCATATGTGTGCATACACACGTCTGTACATGCGTAGGATCCTTACGTACACAGAAAAATAATGGAATACATTTGAAGTGGGATTATTTCCTCACATATGCCTTGTGATTTGAATCCGATACTTCTTTCCCTTTATTTTTCAAATCACTTGAACTCAAGGGAGGGTTTTTTTGGGGGGGAGGGTTCTTTTTTGCATGGCATTTGTCTGGGGCCCTACTGATGTTAATCTAGGCTGTAGATTTAAGACATAGATCCGAGCCAGGCTTCGTCTATACCTGGAAACGGAGGCAGGAGGATCATGTGTTTCAGGTCAGTTGGAACCATGAGGAGAGTTTGGAATCAGCCTGGGTAATGTTCATTGGAACCCTATTTCAAAAGAAAATGCATAAACAGGGGTGGCGAGATGGCCCGGAGGGTAAAGCAGCTTGCAGCTAAGCCTGACGACCTGAGTTCGATTCCTGGGATCCACATGAAGGAAGGAGAGAACCAACACCCACCAGGCTGTTCTCTGACATGTGCTGTGGTGTGCACAGGCTTTTGTTTTGTTTTGGAGACACAAGGTCTCCTGTATTCCAGACCGGGCTCAAACTTTGTCTGTACCCAAGGACGTTAAACCCCTTCCTGCAGAAGGCTGGGGTCACAAGTGTGCACTACCACGCCCAGCTCATACTATGCTGAGGGTGAAACCTAGGGCCTGGTGCATGCTGGGTAAGGATGCTACCAGTCCTGAATCCAGCGTTTCAAGATGCCAAATTGTGATGGGAAGAAGTCAAGAGAACATCTTAGAATTGGCAAAAAATATGTGTGTGTGTGTGTGTGTGTGTGTGTGTGTGTGTGTGTGTCTACCTTCCATGCAGTAAGGGTGGGTAAGGCCCAGGCTAGCCTGGAGGCAGACATGGGAGACTTTTGGCGGTTTCTGAGAATTGTACAGTGACACAAATAGTAAGCAGCACTCCCCTGCAGTGGGGGCAGGGCAGCTAGTCGTGTCCATCTCCCCCCCCCCCACCTGGAACGGCTTCATGCCTTCTGTTAGAGGGCTTGAGGAGCATGCAGATGGATTCCGTGGTTATCCTAACAAATGACACCTCGCCCCCCGTTTTCTAAACAATGCCTTTAGAAAGCGTCTTCTCTGACTCAGAATGGCACAGGAATAAAAGGCAAAAGGCCTTTATTGCCTTCTGCGGGTTAAATAATAAAGAGCGGCTGTGGGTGGAGGGGCAGATGGCACCAGCTCCCAGCAGCTGGAAGCTGCTTGTCTTCATTAGTGTCACCGACAGAAGGCTTCCCCTTAGACACGGGATAGCCCTTGGTCACCCAGCTGATTCTTTCCAGGAGCCTGCAGTGTTCAACCTAGCCTCGTTTTCAAGATTGTAATGAACTCCTTAGTTGGCAGGAGGATCACCCTCACTCCTGTAAGGATCCCTCTTCTTTGTCTAGGGTAGCACTTCTTAACTAGGTGCTCTTTGGTCCGCTGGGAGACTTCCTTGGTTGTTACATCTGGGCTTCTGCTAAGCGGGCTATTGTGCCCTGGTCTCGCTGTCATGGTTGGTCTGGCGTAGGTGCTCTGTTGTGCTGTGGTTGGCAAACTGTAGCCAAACTAAGCAGCCTCTGAGGTCCAGATGTTCTAAGCTGCCCCATCCTTTCTGGAAACCTGGAGACAAGAAAATGGGCTGAGGGTTTTTGTTTTGTTGGTGTCTGCTGTAGCCTCTTACAGGGCAATGTCACAACCGTGCAAAAAATTCTATGGTAAACGAAGCACTGAATTTGGAAGGTTCCTCTTGGTGTGGATGGAGACAAAGGGAATAGTGCACACACGGAGCCATAGATGGGGCGAGGGGCAAATCCTATTCCGTGGTTCTGCGCCCTTTGTGTGTCTGTGTGGGGGATGTCCTGGGGAGCTGGCTGAGGTTGCCCCCCTCCCACCATCATGCATTCAGAATGCCTGACGTTCTGGATCTGCATAGACCCCCTGGGGAGGGGTCCGAGGCTGGATGCGGGACCAGTTGAGTGGCAAGGTGTGAAACCTGACTCCATGGTTAGGACTGGCACTGTTCCTTTGATGCTAACAACAGGAAAGCACCACTTGAAGCCCTGTTTACTGTGCTCAGCTGACCTTCACTCTGTGGCCCAGGCAACCTGGACACCAACTCAGTGGCTCTGGGAAAATCAGGATGGTCATTCGGGAGAAAGGCTGTGTGTTTGTGTGTGCGCAGGGATGTGTGTGTACACGCACACAGAGGCTGGAGGATAACTTTAAGTGTCATCCCAGGAGAGCTGCCCATCTCGTTTGAGAGAGGGTCTCTCATTGGCTCGGATCTCATTAATTAGGCTAGACTGGCTGGCTAGCAGGACACAGGGACCTTCCGGCCTCCAGCTCCCTATCACTGGTGGATTGTCAGAGGACACCTTTAGGTGTCAACTCCTGACTTGTCCCTTGTCTGAGACAGGTTCTCTTTATCGATCGATCGATCGATCGATTGATTGCAGCTGTTTACCCCAGGATAACTGGCTCTCTCAAGCTTCAGGCTATTCTCCTGCCTCCACCTCCCATCTTGCCATAGGAATGCTGGGATTGTAGATAAGGCTACGATGCTCGGCTTTGTGTAAGCTCTAAGGATTCAGACTCAGGTGTGTGCACGCCTTTGAAGCAAGCGCTTGGGTCACTGAGCCATCTCCAGAGCCCTGAGCTGAGTCTTTTGACTGTCCTCTAGTGAAGAAAGCTCTCTGGGTCCCCTAGCTGTTTGGAAGTGTCTGTCTTATAGAAACCTGTGACGCCATGAGCTTTACTGGCTCAAGGCAGAGCCCAGTTTTGGCCACTGGATGGTTTCTTGCCCGCCATGGAACTAGATTCCCTACCACGTTATCTCTCTGCTCCAGCCTCTCTTTCGCGCCATCCCGGTAACCAATCCGCTGCTTCCAGATTCTTCTCTAGCAATACTCTGAACAAGCCACGCCCTCTACTGCGAAACCGGAAATATTTCTTGACGTGTAATTCTCCAGTTCTTACCCTTGCAAAAAGGAGTTTGGGACGAGAAGAAAAAAGTCCATTTTTCTAACTCTGAAGTAACTTCTATGCACAGTGGGTGAGAAATCTTCCTAAGCTATGTATTCTTTAAGGTCTAAAAGATTTTGTGATTAAAGGTCGCCTTGAGGGACGGGTCCTGGGGCTGTGTGTATACGGGTTTGGATGAATCAGGGCAGCCTCAGCAGGCACGCCTGCTAGAACTCCCCACAGCGATGGCTTGGCTAACGGTAATTGGTCAGATCCTTGCTGTTAATTCTCACCTCCGTGCCTTTGAGTTTTTGTTATGTTTTGTTTTTGAGGCTGAGTCTCCTTGGGTAGCCCAGGCTAGCCTAGAGCTGGCTTACGATCCTCCTGCTCCAACCTGCCACGTACCGGGATTACAGGCACATATCACCATCACACTTAGCTTGCGACTTTGTTTCAGATTGGTGTGCCATCAGCAATGCCTGACTTGGCCCGGGGGATGTAAGCCACCACAGAACAATGGTGGAATATTTCCCAGCACGCACAGAGCCCTGGTTACACTCCCAGCAAGACCAAACCCAAAACAGAACAAGAAGGGACTCCTCTATCTGTCCATCTACGTCCTTCACGTCCCCCGAGGGCACTTCCCCACCACCCACGGCATCCTTCCACGGCCCTTAATGGCCTCCGCCCTCCCTAGCATGTTTGGCACTGATTGGGTATGGCACGGGGTTCCGGGGAGAGCGTGACCACAGCGTGGCAGGCAAGGGCTCTGCGCAGGGGGGATGCTCATTAAAAGCAGAGAGCGATTAGCACTCGGGGGAGCAGGGTCATTTTGGGGTGAGCTCCCCCATGTCCCCTGACAGCCTAATCACCCCAAGTCCCAGCTGCCCCCTGGAACAGCAGCTGTGCTCCCTTTGATTAATTCCAGGCTTAGGAGTAGTCCTGAGGAATTCACCAGGAGTCTGGCTGGGCAGTGCACGTTGTAAAAATTAATTGTCTTAAAAAATGCGGATCACCGTTCATTTATTTGACAAATGCTTATTAAATACCTCCCCTGCTCACCCAAGAGCGATGAGACACACTCACGGTAATCCCCTTCAGGGCTGAGCAAGCTAATTGGCATACACATTAGTTAGGAGAGAGGGACCCGGGTTGGGAGCTACTTGGCTAGTTAACTGTTTGGGGTGATGCGTTTCTGTGATTGCCCTCCTCGTTTCTCAAACCGGTGTCCGTGGGTTTCATTTATTCCCTATGCCCTGCAGCAGTGATTGCCAACCTGCAGTGTCTGAGCTTGAAGGAACTGCCTCGTACCAAGTCTATCAATTATTAATATTTTTCAAAAGCCGAGCAAGGCATAGGCAAATTAAAATCCAATTTCCTTGCTTCAGGCTCCAGCAGCAGCCCCTCAGTTCACATTGATCCCACATGCTGATCAGTAGTGGCACCTGTGTGCTTTCGATGGATTAAAAAACAGGAGAAAGAATTAATTCTTAGCTAACATACTTTGGCTTGATAAATCTGTTTCACACCATTAAAGAAAATATTTATTTTTATTTCATGTTTTTGCATGTTTTGTGTCCATGTATGTATGCCTGGTGACCTTGGAGGCCATAAGAGGGAATTGGAGCCCCTGGGACTGGAGGTACAGATGGTTGGGTGGTGAGCTACCGATCGTGTGTGTAAGGAACTGAGTACTTTGCAAGAATAGCCAGTGAGCATTTTAGCTGCTGAGCCATTTCTCCAGACCCTCTCAAACCATTTTGTGGTTGTGGGTTTATAGAGGTGAGTTAGTCAAATAGCAATCAGAGTCTTACGGTCAGCAGAGAGCAGCTCAGTGATTATTCAGATGAACACATAGTAGATTTTTGGTAAAGACGATGCGTCTATGGAAGGTTCTAGAAGAACTCAGCATAGCCCTCTCAACTCCAGAAACAGTCTCACCAGGATACAACATTCTAAAGTCTTAACTCTCAGAAGAGCCCTGGGCAGCAGCTTCGTATGAGGGGCTTCTGGTACATGGAGGTCTCTACAGCGCTGGAGGGTTGTAGCCTGAGTCAAGGCCTCACCAGCTGTCTATCTGTGGAGCTTTTAGGGAGCAAAAGAAGAGGTCACCCAGTTATGGAAGCTGGCCTGGTGGTGTCAGGCAGCCCCAGGGGCCTATGGGAGTGGGACAGGCTGTGCAGTGGAGGAGGACGTCTTCCCTAGGACTTTCTTTGACTCTGGTCATGTGACACTATCCCATTCTGCAGCTGGCCTACGGAAGGGAGAAAACTCTTGGGAGATGATGGATTAGAACAAGTTGTGGCGATTCTCACGGGAACTCGGTGCTCCAAATTGGCGGGGGTGTCAAGTGCCCAAGAGGCTTTGGGTAGAAGGACTGAGAGTCTTGTGTCAAGTGTTAGGGGAGGTCTTGGCTTCTTGACTGGCTTTCACCTCCGGCCTTATTAAGTAAGTGCAAAAAGTTTTGATTCAGCATTTTTATAGTTTAATAAAAAATATTCCTAAATTATGAAAGGAACCCAAAGAAAGGCAGGAGAAATCTCCTCTTCTCATGGCGACCCAACGTCCTAGCTACTTTAACTGGTATGCCTTCCCCTGTGGACTCTGTTGCGTGCATATTGTTTGCTTAGCGTGATGACAAATGGCACACGCTTTTGTTTATTGCTTTTCTTACAAATGCGCTCTCATAAGTGCTTCCCAGTCCGCTATGGCGTTTATCATCCTGACTGGCTGTATAATAGTCCTCTGCATTTATGCTCTGTAATATTTATTTATTTGTCTGTCTATCTATCTATCTATCTATCTATCTATCTATCTATCTATCTATTTTTCCAGACAGGGTTTCTCTGTTGTAACTCTGGCTGTCTTGAAACTCACTCCATAGTCCAAGCTGGCCTCAAACTTACAGAGTTCCACCTGCCTCTGCCTCTGCCTCCCGAGTGCTGGGATTAAAGGTCTGTGCCACCAACGCCTGGCTGCTCTGTGATATATTAATGGCTTTTTTGGGGGGTGGGAGGGAGTCTGGAGTGTTAGGGTGGTCAGAGACTCCTCCCCTAAATTTTTGAATAGTTCTACTCAGAGAGCTCCTGAGAAATCATGTTGCTAGGACACTTCCCTTGGAGCAGAGGGCCAGAACAGCGTTTGGGTGCTACTGCCGTTCTACTTACGCAGGCACTTGATCTTGGAAGCCCTCGCAAGTATACGGGTGCGATCTGGTCTCTGTTGTCTATTACAGACTCCAGAGTGTTCCCGAAAGCCTGGTGAGTCTGCGGAGATCTCAGCAGTTACGAGGACTTTAGGTAAAAACCTGAGTCTGCGTGGAAACTCGTTCGTCTTCATGGTCAACCTGACAGGATCAGGGTCACCCGGGACACTGAGGCATGCCTCTGAGTATGTGTGTGAGGGAGCTTCCAGGGAGGATTAGCCAGGCAGGGAAGACCCATCCTGAGTACAGGGACACCATCCCACCAGCTGGGGGCCCGCCTGGGGAGAACACAAGAGAATCGAGCAGGAAGCAGAGAGTCCCTTTCTCTGTTGCCTGGGTCCACCCTAGGTTATGAAGGCCCAACACTACCACTGAGAAGTGGATTTCGAGGCTTGCTTTTCTTCTCTCTTTGAAACCAAGGACGTGGAAGCACGCCTTAAATCTGTGTGGCTAATGGCACAACTCATCAGCACGTGGGGCCTCCTCGCATCTCTGTGACGAGGATGACAAAAATCTGTATGCATTAGTTTCTTAGGGCCTCCATGACAGAAACAGAACAAAATGCTTACCTACCTACCTACCCACCTACCCACCTACCCACCTACCCACCTACCCACCTACTTACCCACCTACCTACCGGGTGGTGTGCAGACTCTATTCTCTCGCTGATCTGAAGCAAGAGGTCCCCGATCAAGATGTCGTCAGGTCCACGTTTCTAGGATCCCAAGGAGCAGGGAATTCCGGCCTCTTGTCGCTTCCGGTGGCTACGTGGCCACATCGCCCTAATCTCAGACGCTGTCTCCACATTTCCTTCCCTTCATCTTCGGCACCTCCCCTTCTGTCCCACAACCTGACCACTGCTCTGCCCACAGTGCTGTGCATCTTGTGCGCCTCCTCTTCTGTCTCCCACAGTGCATGTGTCACTGGGTTTAGGGGCCCCTTGGTTAATCCAGATGATCTCACCCTTAGGTTTTATGTAATCACACTTGCAGAGACCCTGATTTAAATTAAGGTTAAGTTACAGATTCTGGAGGTTGGGATGTGAGCATCTTTATGTTTGGGGACTACTATCCAACCCACCCACAAGACTTCAGCTGACCTCTCCCAGTGCCCACATAGGACCACCCTGGGTTCCTTTCAGTGTCATGGAAGGCAGAGCTCCTGGGTCTGCTCCCTCCTGATGGTGCACAGGTGAGGGACTGGCTGTGCTTAACTCAGTTGTCAACCTGAGCTCTAGAATCACCTTGGAGACAAGCCTCTGGGCAGGACGGTTAGGGTGACTGAGGTGGGAAGACCCGCCCACTCTGGGCGGCACCATTCCCTGGGCTGGGATCCTAGATTGTATAAAAAGGAGGAAGTGAGCTGAGCACAAGCATTTTTCTCTCTCGATTCTTGACTATGGATGTAGTGTGACCCGCTGCCTCGAGATACTGCTGTTGTGACTTCCTCACCACGACTGACTGGAGCCTCAAATTCTGAGCTAAAACAAGCCCACTCTCCCTAGGGTCTTTTTCAAGAGAGTATTTTGTATCATAGCAACAGGAAGACACCTAATAACAGTCTCCACCTTTTCCCTCTCTCTGTTTGTGCTCAGCATTCCTTTCCCACACTCTTCCTCCCTAAGGACATCGCCATATCTTGCATCTTTGGCAGGTCTTGGCTTGCTGGTCACATGCCCTGGAGTGATGGCCAGCAGGGGGCTACCCTCCTCTTGGCAAAGCAATGCCCAGCCTCTCCCTGGCATCAGCTAAACTGCATGGGATGAGCGTTGCTGGAAGAATAACATCTTGGAACCTTACTCTGATTCTATCCCAGGGACTCTTAGCATCTTAGATCCCTGAAGACCTGTTTTTTTCAAGATAAAAATTTTTTTTTCAGTACCAAACATATTAAAATGCTAAATGCTCCTACACTCCAAATAAAGTATTCCCCGCTCCCACCCCCCCAAAAAAAAAGAGGTCAGAAAGAAGTTTTTGTAACTTTGTTTTGGAACTGTTTAGCTTTAAGCTTCATTTAATTTATGATTGGCGATGATTTCTTGGCTCGCATCGTGCATACTTAAGAATTCTCTGCAAGCGAGAAAGTCAATTCTCAGATTAGTTTTTGAATGAGGTTACATTTTTTATGAATACTAAAGTCAATAATTAAGAAGGGCTAATGGGCCGTTTCGCTAAACATTCATTAATTTAGGTCTCAGCAGGTGCGTTTTCTTTTGAGTCAACATATCCACCTCCCCCCCCCAAAACCATTCCTTAGACCCTGGGGAGCTTGAACCCCCAGATTCTCCTCCAGTTGTTTTTGATTTCTGAGGTCCCTCTATTTTTTTTCCTTGCCTACCTTTTAACCCCCACTATGAATTGGGGGCATTCTCCTTTCCATATCCTAACCCAAGGCCCCAGCCCGTGGTGTCCAAGCTCTATTTTGAGATTCCTGGGGATGTCACCCATTCTCCTCCCTGGGCTGATGGTTGCAGGTCTCACTTATGCTTTGCCTCCCTCTAGAGAAGAGGTTCCCAGCCTTCCTAACGCCACAAGCCTTTAACAGAGTTCCTCATGTTGTGGTCACCCCCAACCATGAAGTTAATTTCATTGCCACTTCATAATTGTATTTTGCTACTGTTACGGATTGTAATGTAAACACCTGATATACAGATGGTCTTAGGTGACCCCTTAGGTGAAAGGGTCATGAGCCACTGCTCTAGAACCTTCAGGATCTAAACCTTTCTGGGACAGTTTGATGGAATCCTTGACCCTGGCCTGACTTTGCCACTTTGATATCTTTGTGCGTGCGTGTGTTGTATGTGTGTGTGTGTGTGTGTATGTCTGAGATTATAATTGCAACATGTCTACCTTCCCTTTTCTCTCTCTCACCCCTACCCCAAATGACCCCCAACACTCTCCACTTTGATCTTGTATCCTCTTCACTTTGATCCGGTTACACCAGCTTCAGGAACACCTGCTCCACAGGTTTCTAGTCTGTGCATTCATTCAAAAGACCTTGCTTGGCCTCATGCTCAGTTTTCATTGTCCTGAGGCACTTAGTCATTTTTATCTTCTACCTTGTACTTTGTAAGCAATGCTGACTGACAACATAACCTGCGTGCTGTTCTGTCTGTGTGTCTGTCTCTGTCTCTCTCTGTGTATGATGTTTGCATGCATGCATGCATGCGCGCGCGCGCGTGTGTGTGTGTGTGTGTGTGTGTGTGTGCTTTTGTACACGCAGTGTGCATGTAGGAGTCAGAGGCCAACCGTGGGTGTTGTCCTCACCTTCTACCTTGTTTGATACAGAATTTTCTCTCTGTTGCACAGGTCCATTGGCCTGCGAGGTTCTTACGTTTCTCCTGTCTTCGCGCCCTGGCTCATTGTAAGAGCACTCATGTTAGAGACTTGCGCCACTCTGGGTTCTGTAGATCCAAATTCCAGTTCTCATGTTTTGCAGGGCAAATGCTTTAACCACCGAGCCATCTCCCGAGCTCTCTAGTACTCTCTAGTACTCATTAGTAGCTCTCTAGTTTGATGGCGCTCCCCCTCCTCCATTTTTTAAAAAACAGGGTCTCACTATATATCCCTGGCTTGCCTGGAACTCACTCTGTAGATCAGCCTGGCCTTGAACTCTCAGAGAACTGCCTGCCTTTGCCTCCTAAGTGCCAGGATAAAAGATATGTACCACTGTTGCCAGCATCTTCACCCTATTTTTTGAACAAGGGGCTTCTCATTTTCATGTTCTATCAGACCCCACAAGTCACATAGTCAATTCTGCTCGGTAATGACAGTGGGCAAGGCCAGCATTGATGCTGGTGGCTCACTGAGTGGTGAGATTAGCTGCTTCTAGGCAAGAGGAGATGTATGAGTTTCTTCTTGCTGCTGAAACAGACTGAAGGACTGGTAGCTTACACCGTACCGATTTGGGCTTTGGCTGTGATTCAGTGAGAGACTGCTTGCTCAGCATTTGCAAGGCCCTGGGTTTGAGCCCCAGCACCATAACTAGCTTATAATCCTAGAGTCAGGAAGTCAAGGTATGTGCAAAGCTGTATTCCTTCTGGATACTCTAGGGAGGGCTATTTTCTGGACTTTTCCAGCTTCAGGTGGTTGCCCGCCGACTTTGGTTTCTGGCTCCATCTCTCCGACCTCTGTGTCCAAGGTCAAATGTGACTTCCTTCTCACCTTCTCACTCCCTCTTTCCCCTCATCAGCACCACTGGACTGTCATAGACCACAAGATCCTGGCCATCTCTCTATCTTAACACCCTTGACTTAATCACACCGGCAAAGTTTCTTTTACTGTGTAAGCCTGATGTGATAATTGATTTTGATTGCCAATTTGTCTAGGATTTTGAATCGCCATGGAAACACACCTCTGAATGTATCTGTGAGAATGTTTCCAGAAAGAGGGAAGACCTTGAATGTGAAGTGAGAGCGAAAGTTATGTTTTAAATTTTAATTACTGTGCCTATAGAACAAGGATGGTAACCTCCTGGAATGTTGGGTGGGGATGGTCAGAGCCTACTGCACCGGATGCGCTCCATATGCACCGGATATGCCAAGCCACTTGTGGGCGGGAGATAACCCAGACAGGAAGTACATCAGGACGGATGCTTGCCACTGATCGGACCCGGTGTAAAGTACATAGCCTTATGGGTCTGCCTTTCTAAGCATCTGTGCCATGTGACTCGGGGCCATTGTGTGTGAACTCTGGAGGAGGCGGGACTGCTCTGTGGGAACCTCACAATGGTCCTGGTCAGAGTCCATCCTCCTAGCCAGTATTTAATTAATTTAATTAAAGCTTGCTTCAAATTTGGCTTAATTGTGGTGATCTTATTCTCGACCGGTGAGTCCCTGAGCTGGGGATAGGACTACATAAAGGGAGTGAGCCAACAGTGGCCTTCATCTCGCTCTCTGCCTCCTTATTGTGGATGCAGCGTGACCAGCCCCCTCAGCGCCTGCTCTCATGTCTTTCTCACCGCCATGGACTAGACCCTTGAGCTGTGAGCCGAAATAAACACTTCCTTCTGTAAGTTGCTTTTATTAGATACTTCGTCACCACAGTGCGAGAAGCAACGGATACAGGCGACATGGTGAAACATCTCACAGATCAGGGTGCGGGTGATGTCTCTGCACTGTAGGTGTCTGACTGTCTGCTGGGAAAGCCGTCGGATCTCTGGCTCGAATCTCTGAACGTTCCGTGCACCCATGGCCTATCCAGGCTCTGAGGCTCATGTAATTCTGAGGATCCTTTTTGAGAAAAGCAGAAAGGACTAGGTATGGTGGCATATTTGCAGGAATCTTAGCATGTAGGAAGCTGGGCTGAAGAAGAATTCAAAACCAGCCTAGGATACACAGCGAGCGAGTCCCTGTTTCAACACAAAACAACAGCAGAAAGAGAACAAAATGACTTCTATTTCAGAGTAAGAAGTCACAAGTTTCCAGACCTTTGGCTCAGAGCTTTGGCTCTGAGGGCTCTCTGGCCAGTTCCTCAGCGTGGTCTACGTGGATTTGATGCCGGAATACCATCTCTTCCCAAGCGCCCTCTGCTATGGCCCTGAGTCTGTTGCTCTCTTCCCCATAGGATGGAGAATCTTGTCTGCTGATTTGTCCTAACTGGCTGGAGACATCCACTTGCCCCATCAGGGGAAGGCATGGATATTTGATGAGCAATAAGGAGAGCCATCCTTGGATAATACAAGGCTTCAAGAATAAGCCTTGGCTTATGTGGTACAACCAACGCAGGTCACAGCAAGATATGTGGGCAGCACCGTAAAGCCTCGGTTTGAAGTGATATCACATATTGGTGAGCACCCAGCAACTCCCACATCCTGTCACATCATAGGTTCGTGGTGAGCATTTGCTGGTCACTCTGTGTGACAAGCAGGTCACTCTGAGTGATGATGCCGGAAACTGAACTGAACTGTTGAGCCAGTACTGTTACGTTGTACGGTTGTTAACGTGGCCTGTGTACTTACTGACTGGGGGATGCCAGAAGAGGCAGGTTTTGTTTTGCGCTTTGAGACTGTAGCTCAGGCTGGCCTGGGACTCATGATGTTCCTCCTCTGGTTTCCGGAGTGGCTGGGAACACCGTACCTGGGTCAGAGGAGTTATTTAAAGCAACGCCAGTAGAAAATGGGGAAATTGATTACTGCTAATTATTGACTCAGATTATATCACCCGAAGGTTGATTCCACATTCAATTGGAGGTGGTTTTACTTAGTAATTGGTATCTTACTAAGCTGGCAGTCGAGCAAGCTGGAGTATGAATTTTAAACACCTTGTTTGGGGCTAGAAACTTCTATCCCAGCAGTAGATTTCCATAAATCAGCAGAATTTCATATTCAAGTCTCTCCCGGGCATTTGTATTATGGGCTCAGAATGAAATGTTAGACATTGGGTGAGGAGGGGCCAGATTGCTGACTCAGTTTCTTCCTTGAGTCTGGAGAACAGCTCTTGCTTGCAGCAGACTCAGAGATGCAGTGCCCAGTTGCTATGGATGCCTCTGCTTAGGTTAGAGGCTGTCTAGAATGTTCTCTTCATGGTTCATCTGCTGCCATTAAGGAGCCAACCTGAAGGGAAATGGGCATATCTATCTCAACTGTGAAGGTGCCACTGTATCCTGAGTAGTCTTAACTGTCAACTTGACATAGCCTAGAGTTCTCTAAGAGGAGAAGCCTTGATTGAGTAGTTGCTTAAATCAGATTTGTCCATGGCTATGTCTGTGAGGGTGTTGTCTTAAAGTAGGAGGACCCAACCCACTATGGGTAGCACCATTCCCTAGGCAGGTGGTCCTGGCCTGTATTAGAAAGTTAGCTAAGCGTGGATCCTGCAAGCAAGCCAGCAAGCTGTGTTTCTCCATGGTTCATGACTCTAGGTTCCTTCCCTAATTTCACTCAATAATGGAAGCCAAAATAAACGATTTCCTTCTCAATCTCACTTTTGGTCATGGTGTTTTATCACAGTAACAGAGGAGAAACTAGATCACACTGCCAGAATCCTTCTGGGAGTTTCCATATATGAAGCTCTGGGAGGTACCGGCGTGATGATGCTACCGGAGCCTCTCATGACCAGTACTCCGAGAACTGGAGAGAGCAGAGCTTGTGGGATGTTTGTTGTGTGTATTTTCAAATTGTGCTGGTCTACGGAGATGAGTTGGACAGTCACTTCTCAAGTTATATGGAAGGTCATATGCTAACTCGTGACTGGATAAATGCTTTTTTTTTTAAGTTAAATTTTGTTTTATTTAGTTGTGGTGTGTGTGGTATGTGTGTATGTGTGTGTGTGTGTGCGTGTGTGTGTGTGTGTGTGTGTGTGTGCATGTGTGTGTGTGTGTGTGTGTGTGTGTTTGTGTGTGTATACACTCATGCTATGGTACATGAATGGATATCAGAGGACAACTTGTGGGAGTTAGTTACTACCTTCCACTGTGTTAATCCTGGGGTTAGAACTCAGGTCACCAGGCTTGGCTGCAGATGCCTTTACCCACTGAGCCGTCCCCCTGGCCTGACAGATTCTTACTGAGACTCATGTAAAATATTTTTGATTTATCCCTGAGATTTATAGTATGACACGAGGGAATCACACTGTCTGTTTTTGTACCGCTGACATTTTGGATCGGATAGCTCTTTGTCCTGGGGTTGGGGCATTGCAGGACAGTTAACACTCCTGTCTTCCACCAGGATGCCAGGAGCAGCCCCTAACCCCGCCCACCAAATGTCTCACTGGGCATCTTTGATAAGAGCAAAATTATTCTTGCCTGAGAACTCCGGTGCGGTACTCTGGTAGGGGCAACAGGATTGCTGGGACAATTTGATCCAGTATGCGCACAGTATTTTTCTGATAACTCTTAAGAAAGTCCTTATAAAGTGTAGCCAACAGATAATGCTCTCGTCCCTGTTTGACTTACTCCTTCAGCAAACTCTGGCCATCTGCTCTGCACTAATTCCTTGAGAAACAGCCGTGCAAAAGGCAGGCATGGCACCGCTCCCGTGAGCTTGCATTCAGGGGGAACAAGGAAGGCAAGAAAGGTCTGTGTTGGGTCAGATATTCAGAGAATGCACCTTTGGAGGATGACATCTGAGGTGAGTTCCAAGCGACAAGAGGGTCCAGCTAGGGGAATCTGGGTGCTAGGTGCTTTTAAGTTTAAGCTGAGGCAGTAGCCAGTGCAAAGGCCCTGAGGCAGGAGAAACTCTGTGGAGTCAGAGGTTGTGGATCCGCTTGGCTAAGACCAAGATGGGGCAAGATTCCAGGGGCTTAGTGTTCCTCCAGGGGCAGTGAGGAGTCCTTGGTGGTTTGGGTGGGTGTTGCAGGAGCACTCGGACATGATTAGACTGATACCTACTATACAGAAAGTGGACTGGTGGGCGGGTAGAAATGGATGCTCCACCACGGAGGCAGGGCAGGGTGGAGAAGCAGCATTGTGGGGGGATGGAGACCCCCACTGAAACGGAGAGCAGTGGGTAAACTCTGAAGGTCATGAATATTATATATGTAACATGTACAGTAATTTTCAGACACTCTGTTAAACATCATATAAATAAGATGATTTTTTTCCAGATTCCCCTAAGCAAATTACAAAGACTCTACTAAATCCTCCAGACTTCAATCTCAGAGCTCTCCACTACAGTCACTCCCGTGGCCCCACCTGAGGATACGAGAGCTGGTTTTAGTTGGGCCTGTTGTCCACAACCGGGCCACCCAGAGTTTCTACCCAGTTCCTGTGCTGTGTCACTGGCCAAGTGTCCTAAATGGTGGCTGAGCTGGGGCAGCCAGGCAGAGCCGTGTCTCCTTTGTTGGCCTCTGGGCATCATCGGGGCCCAGCGGCGTGAGTGACCCCAAGTCACTGCTGAAGACAGCTCTGTTGAGTCAAGTCTGTGAACGAAGGGAGGGGAAGGGAAGGGTGGGCAATAGTCATTTATGGTGTCAGGAAGGCTACTGGGTCGGGTGATATACATCATTCTAGGTCACAGTGACTTGGCCCACGGTGTCATGTCATGATCCAGCATGGGGGCTTGTAGCGGAACCCTTGGAAGAAGTTTTTGTTATTTTGGTTCCTTTAAAAAATGCAGAATAGCATTTCAATTAGGTTTGCGTTCCCGCCCCAGGTGTGGTCGTTGTTTACGAGTTGGATTTGGAAGGCTTGATGCAGGTGGCTATAATTTGGTCAGGTGCAGTCGTTCTGGCACCTGTTGCTTGTTTTTGGGACTGCATGCCACATGGGTTTATGGGAACTTTTGGCTTTAGGTTATAAAAAGTCTGAAGCCCGGAGAGTCAGGGTGAGTGTTGGTTGGCGGTTCTTTGGTTGGGTTGTCGTCGTTAGTGTTACATTAATTCTTAAAAGAACAAAGGTTGGAGGGATTGAGTTTACAGATCATGAGCTGAGACACTAGTCTGACTCTCTGTCAGCTAGTCCTCTTCAAGCTCAGGACAGCCTAAAAGAGGCTGCGAAGATTTCTGCCTTTCTCTCTTTCTCTATCAAGGCCGCTTGCAAAAGCGGTGAAGATTTCTTTCTATCTTTCTCTTTCCCTAAGTTGAGGGTAAAAGATTGTAGCATACTGCTACAGGGACTGAGGCCTAAAGAGGGTTGGGAATTCATCCAAGGCCTGCACAAGGAAAGATTCTGAAACAGGCTCTCGGCTACCACTTTGTCTCTGGAGTAGGGACGGAAGGGCTGCTATGAGAGCATGTAAAGGCCCCTCCTCTCCTCATCTGCATTGCTTACTGCGACCCCTAGACCCTACGATGGCCAAAATACCAGGCAAGACACAGCTTCAGTAGGAAAGTGTTAGTGGGGAAGGTGGGTCTCTCTTTTTGAGTTTTGTTAAAAAGAATTTAGAAGCAGATTCAAGGGGATGATTTTATTAGAGTTTAAGAGAAAAGCAACACAGCTGAGAAACTGTAAATCTTAGAATAGGGAGATAGAGAAGAGGGAGAGAGAGTCAGGTCTCTTGCATTAGAGGTCGGTGAACAACCATGTGGCAGAAGTGGGGGTGGGGCAGGGTGGGGCAGGGTGAGGTATGGAGTGTCAGAGAATGGGTGGGAAGTTCCAGAGTGTCAGAAAAGCATATCCAGGCTATGGTCAGTATCTGACAGGAAAAGAGATAGAAAAGATAGAAAAGAAGAGGCAAAGCTACATTTGTCAAGAGTTAGGAGCCCCATGGCAGAGGCTCTGTAGCGTAGCCTTCTGGGAGCTTGGCAGCAAGTGGGCACACCAAGGAAGGGGCTTCTGGGAAGGAAATGGGGATAATTAATCCTCCCTCCTCCTTGGCAATGTGTACAGGGTGACTCAGAATTTTTGGTGATGGTTGTGGTGTGTGTGTGGGGTGTGGACTCTTGGCTGTGTGACTAACAGGCTCAGCTGGATTAACTTTTAACCAGAGGAGAGACAGCACTATGCAATGTTTCTGTGTCTTTACCAGAAGTATCGAACTTCGATTCTGTTCTTTTGGCTGGGAGGAAGTAACTTTAATGGGCCCCAAACTAAACCCAGGCGCCTTCACTTTCTTATGAGGTGATTAAAATTCTAAAGAGTAGGAAAGTTGCTGTTTGCCTTTCTAGAGTACCCAGGAAAATAGGACGTGGTATCCACAGTTTCAGTGGCCTGCAAGGTTACTATAACAGAAGGGTTTGTTTTGGCTCACCGTTTGAGGGGATACAGTCCCTCATGGTGAGGAAGGCATGGCCAGTTGGAGGAGGAGGCCAGTGGTCATCACATTCTGTAGTCAGACGATGAACAGTGGACAAAGATGGGTAAGGTGGGTAGGCTATGAAAGCTCAGAGTCCATGCCTGGTGACTTATTTCCTCCAGTAAAGCTAGTCCTAAAGGTTTCACAACACAACCTCCCCCGGCATCACTAAAAACTGGGGACAAGTGTTCAAACACGAGGTTGAAATCCTGGGTCTGTGTGCTAACATCTTCAATGAATTCAGCTTCTCCAGTGTGAGAAGTCCTTAATAAGTTAGTGTTTTGGCAAGTCAACACAAACCTAGCATATCTGGGAAGAAGGAATCTCAATTGAAAAACTTCCTCCATCTGATTGTCCCATGGGTGTGTCTGTGGGGCATTTCCTTGATTGCTGATTATGTGGGTGGGTCTAGCCCACTGTGGGTGGTACCATCCCTGGGGCAGGTGGTCCTGGGCTATATAAGAAAGGTAGCAGAGCTGGGCAGTGGTGGCACATGCACCTTTAATCCCAGCACATGGGAGGCAGAGGCTGGCGGATCTCTGTGAGTTCGAGGCTAGCCTGGTCTACGGAGTGAGTTCAAGGGCAGCCAGAGTTACAACAGAGAAACCCTGCCTCGAAAAACAAAAACAAAAGCAAGCCCCCCCCCACCAAAAAAAAAAAAAAAAAGAAAACTCCAAGATGTGTCATGAAAAGACAGACATAAATTAAGTTCCAACACACACACACACACACACACACACACACACACACACACACACACACATGCATACACAGAGGCCCATCTCCCAGAAATCCCTCCATAATGTCCCTACCTGAAGTCTCTACTTCCTCTTCTTTGTTCTCCTCCCAGCCAATCAGAAACAGCCACCCCAGCCCTTCTCCAACTGTACCTTCCCCTTTTCCCTTCCCATCTGGGACCCTGTGTAATCCACCATTTGTCTATCCAGGGATAGTCCTTTGTCCCTCTGGGAAAAATAACCCTCCCCTCTTCTCCCTTGTCTGTTTTTCCTGTCCTCTTCCTTTAACACCTCCCCCTTTTGTCCCTCTGGGGCAAATATATCTCCTTTGTGATCAGAATCCGATGTCTTGGTTCTGTGCCTGGTCTTTCCATGAGCAAGCCAGGGGGAGCAAGCAAATGTGTAGCATTTCTCTGCCATCTCCGCTCCAGTCCTTGCCTTGACTTCCCATGGCTATGGAGCCTAACCTATAATCCTTCCTCCTCAAGCTGTTTACGGTCAGTGTTTTATCACAGCGACAGAAAGCAAAGCAGGACAAAGTTTTAGAAGGCACACCGTGTTCTGTGGTCCCCCGGAGGATGAACACTTGTTTTCTAACCAGGATCAGAACAGGAAGTTGCGCATAACTAGAGCTTTGAGGGATGCAGGGACTCAAATTAGGGAATGAAGAGACAGGGCGATGGTCATGAGTCGAAATGGTTGAGAGACACAGGAGGAGTGAGGGAAGACTCCCCAAGCTTTCTGAAGCTTAGCCAGGTGCCTAGGACAGGCTAGGCCTCCTAAGAATTATGTCTTTGACCCCAGAAGAAGGCCAGGAGGCAGTGTGCTCAAAGCAGCAGAAAGAAGTGGGGGAGGGGCCGGACAGGAGAGGCACTTTATAGATTGATTTAAAAACTGTTAATTTCCCATTCTGAAAAAAATTTAAATGCATAAGAGAAGGAAAATTCAGCGAATCTCTGTGTGGTTGTTCTCGGGCTTCGACAGGGATGCATCCGTGGCTGGGGTCCGTTTTGTTTACTCTCAACCCCATTTGCTTCAGCTTTCCATAGAATTTTGTGGCGACCCAAGGCATTGTGCTATTTAATGGCTAGCTCAGAGTGCTGTGACTTTTTTTTTTTTTTTTTTTTGTGAAACTGATGGCCTTGCCCCACCAGGAACTCGTTTTATGCTGTTCATATAACAGACTAATGCAAGGAATGATGTTTGTTTCTCTTTTTTGTTTGTTTGTTTTTGAGATAAGGTCTTGTTGTATAGCTCAGTTGGATTTTTATCAGATCCCTACTTTTCAGTTTCCCAAATACTGGGATCACAGGCATGTGGCACCTTGCCTAGCTGACTGTCCCTGGCTTGGGATGTGGCTGTGTGTGTGTCCTGAAAGCAATGACCAGGTCATCTCCTGACACAGCACAGTGCCTATGGGGTGACCATTGGCAAGAGCATCTGACTCTTGCTGGGCTGATGTAGATAGAATTGGTATGGTAAAGGAAGGACTTAGCCATAGGTTTGCATAGGCGACATTAAGTCACACAAGTAGAATTCAGTTAAGGAGCATGGCCTCCAAAATACCCCAAAGATAAGAGGTGTGCCAACAGGCCAGTTAGAGATAAGGGAAGTTTAGGATGTCTGGGTGTGAACGGTCTCTCACCAGGAGTTCCAGTCCTTAGACTCTGATTCCCATGACCAAGGAGACAGCTGTGACTTATAGCCAGCCGGTAGGTTTTTTCCATACTGAAGACCGGTGTGTGTGTGGGGGCACACAACCATCTTTAAACCCAGGTCTGCCATTAAATCCATTGTGCCATAATTCTGCCAGGTGGACAAGATGACCCCAGGTAACAAATATCCAGAAAAGAACAACCCTGGTGACCTTAAAATAATTCTGGCTGAAAAAAAAAAATCACAATCAAAATAAATGAATGAATGAATGAATAAGTAAATAAATTCTGGCAATATGTAATACCTTTGCTGTCTAAATCTCCTTGCTGCCTAAGTGGCCAGTCTCCAGTCTCTTTTAAAAATGTTCGAAGGATTCCCTGGGTCTAGGAACCGGGAGAGATTTAAGGGTGACCGTGTATGTAAAATACATAAGCCCAAGGTGTATATAAGCTAAGGAAATCTGCTGGGGGCTGGCTCTTCCGTGGGCATTAGCCGAGAGCTGGACCGCACTATAAGAAGAGTTCTTCCTTCATCTCTCAGCATGCGGAGTGGTTTCCGCTAGGAAGGCCTATTATTTCTGTAACAGGGTAAAGGAAGCCTATCCCCACTGTGCTCTATGGCCACTCTAACTTCAGGCTGCTTTTCTGTCCCGATTACTCTTTGCTAGGGTTGCCAAATACAATACAAACCGCTTTACAGTTTGTTTAAGTACAGTTAAGTTTAAGTTTACATTTCAGAAAACAAAACCCACAACATTAGCATAAATATGTCCCAGTGCATTGCATGGGGACGTACTTATACCAAGAAATTATTTGTTGTTTCCCTGGCATTCAAAGTGAACCAGGAATATGGCCTTCAGTTTCTTGCAGCTAAATCTACTTTCGGAGAAGCCCTGGAGTGCAGAGTCCTTGTGGGGGATTGCTTCTTAGAGGACAGTCCTCATTGGCAACCGCATAGCTCAGAGTGAAAGATCACAGACTCTTGTAGAATGCAGAGTCCCTATTGGTCACCCTTCTAATGGAAACTATTGACCTTGAGGATAAAACCCCTGACCTTCAGAATGTTGTCTACAGTGACATCATCTGACCCTCAAAGCACACCTGCTCTGTTGCTCAGTCAGGCCTTAGGACCTGTGAAAAAGATGCAGACAATATTAAGTACGCTAGGACTGGTTCAAGGTGCCCCTTCTTTGGGTGTCTGTAGCCACGTCCCCTGGGCTTCTAGGGACGTGTGCACGCCTTCTGCACTGCCTTTGACCTAGGACGCCGCGTTCCTGCACAGCCTTGGGGCTCTCCGCTTGCCCGCCCGCACCTGTTCCTACGACCACGGAAAGCTGTGAACCAGAGAGACTTTATTCTCCAGGCGGGATTCGCCAGTTGCGGAGGGCGGGGTCCGGTGGTGGAGGGCCACGTGTGCCGGAGCGAAGCAGGAAGTAACTGCGGGAGTGGAGCCCGGCGATCGAGATCGAGCGTGTGGCACCGGGGGCTGATGGAAGTGGAGAGGGGGCTGGAGAGGGCACCCCTAGTGAGTCGCCTTTTCTCTCCTTCAGGCCCCGGGGGCCCAGGCAGTCACAGGAGTGTGCAGCGGCCGGGCGCTTGCAAAGAGATGCCCCGGGGAGGGAAGGTCCTGGAAGAGAAGCAGGGGGCTGTGGCAGGTGGCGGAGGAGGAAGGGTGTTGGGGGGGCCCCCTCCGCTCCACCGCGGGAGGAGCTGGCGGCTGTGATCTGTGGTCCCCGAGGGCTTCATTCATTGTAGGGGACGAGGGGTTGCTCGTGGCCAATGGCTGCATCTCAGAGGCCCCTCCCACTCCCACCTGCCGCAGGCCTGGGGGTGGGGTGGGGGGGGGGGGAGACCTGAGCATCTCTAGCATGCCTGCTAGAGAGAGAACCCCTTCACATCCTTACTGGCAGCCTACATCCTGAATTCGTCCCCAGCACGTTTCTAGTAGAGTCTGGCCTTGTGTTCTGTGCCAGCTCGCCTCACCTTAACTAAACCAGCATCTCGAAGTGGGGAGGCGACCCATTTAAAAGAGGAGGGTAACAGATAGAACACAACAGGACAGACAGAAGAAAATTTGCTAACTTTACAGGCTGCTCACACACACACACACACACACACACACACACAGAGCCGGGTGTTAGTTTCTTCCAACTTAGGATGGGCAAGGAATGGTTCCCTCTCCTGGTCAATGGTCCAGTTTATGGCGTTAATATCCTGCTCTTGATGAAGTCTGAAGCAGACTGTCAGATATGATTTTGAGGTGCTGTGGCTGGTGTGGCCTGGTTTCTAAGAGCTTATTGGTCTGTTAGATAATTGAAATGGCAAGTGCTAGTCTCCTACAGGGCAGGACTCACTACCATTGGCTGTGTAGAAGCTGGTCAGGTTTTATATGTAAGAACACCCCTCCCCTCCCCCGCCCCATGGAGTTAAATAAGCTGCAGATTCGGGCTCCAGCCAGTGTGGGGTTGTCACCTGTGACTCTGTGCTTCTAAGTTCTGTCTCCAAAGGCTGGAGATGGAACTCTTTTGCTAAGAGTGCTTGCCTCTACCATGCACACAGTTCTGAGTTTGATCCTTGCTACTGCGTAAACCAGGCACGACAGCACACACCTGTAATCCCAGCATTTGGGAGGCGGAAGGCAGGAGGATCAGAGTTTGAATCCATCCTCTGCTACATAGTAAGTTCTGGGCTACAGCAAAAACAAAAACAACAAACCCTAAGTAGTCCCAAGGGGGACCAGAACTACTGGCCCTCCACCACCCTTTGAGTAACCAGAGTTTTCAGACAGCAACGGAAGGGACTTCTCCGAGGGGTGCTGGGCTTGCGTTGTGATAGATGCTGTTGCTGGTGGGAGGGAAAGGGCAAGGTGTCAGTCTTGTCCTACATTTTGTCTCAGGTGCTCAGTTATAAACTGAGCTTGGGAGAGTGCTTTCCTATCCCACCAGCAGCCGCGAACACCCATACCTCCCTTCTGTTTGATTTTGCCGGTTGGTGAATGAGGACCGTTTCTTTTTACCGGTGGTGGTGAAAAGACACAGTCAGGTACTTGGGGGCTGTTTTATGCTATGATCTGTGATGCTATGATCCGTCAGGACAGTGAGGGTTGAGAAGGTGTTGGCTCTGTCTCTGTCTTTGTAAATGTTTTAAATTTTACTCACAGGCAGCTGGAAATGATCAGCGTATTAATGGTCCAGGTCTCAGCTTAAAAACAAACAAAAATCCCTCCTATTATTATTATTATTATTATTATTATTATTATCATTATTATTGACACAGGATCTCACTATGTAGCTCTGGCTGGGCCTGAAACTCACTATGTAGACCAGGCTAGCCTCAAACTTGCAGAGATCTGTTTTACTTTTGCCTGGGTGCTAGGATTAAAGGTCTGTGCCACCGTACCCAGCACACACCACGCTTTTGAGGTTGACTTGACCCAGGGATGGTGTAAAAGTCTATTTGTTGCTTGAATTTATTATTATTATTTGTCATTAATTTGTGTAGTCACCGTCCTGAGTTCCTGCATCAGGTGTGTCCCACCCGCACCCCAGAGTAGAGATGAGCACAGCCCAACACAAAATGGCGAGCTTACTTAAAACATCGTGGGATTTGGGAGAGGGCGCATCTTCAAAAGAACCTTTTTATTTATTTATTTTGCGTGTTTGTGTGCGGGGCTTGTGCATTCCATGGTGTGAATCTAGAGGTCAGAGGGCAGCGTGTGGGAGTTGGATCTCTCCCTCATGTTGGTGTCCAGAATTGAACTCAGGTTGTCAGGCGTGGCTGAGTTTTGTTGTCGTTACCTGATTGTGTTGTTCTCAAGCGTGAACGGTGTCATGTTGGAGTGTTTGAACCCATTGACGGTTTTACCTTAGAGCTAGCCCAGGGGTCCAGCTGGGCTCACCTGAGCCCACAGCCTTTTCCGGGTGTGGATCGGGCACAAGGCCCTGTCCACACTCTGCTGTGGTTTCCTCTAAGGCTAGCAGTGCGAACTCCTTCAGCCTGTGATACGCAGGCACATAACTCCTGACTGCTCAGCATGGAGGGAACTAAACCAGGTGGGGTCAGGTTCGGCCCTGTGGGCGCTGGAGAGCCACAGAGGAGCTGAATGAGGCCTTTGAGTTAAGGCCCCACAGGCCCCACACCTTGTGTGTATGAGTATGTGTGTGCCAGGACACATGGCCGCTTCACAAACGGACTCTCTCTGGCTTGTAACTTTCCACAGGAGACGCCTGACTCTGTCGTTTCGGATCTAGGACGGGATGGACAGGTCTCACTGTTGAGCATGGTTAGGTCTGAAGGGGTTCTCTGGGCCCACACAAAAGAGGACCCTTTCTTTTCTCGGACTGTCAGCATACCAAGTTTCAGGGCAAGCACCTTCCACGGTTCCATTTCCTTGTGCTCTCTGGCTGTCCTGTCCGGGTAAGCTGGCTCCTTCTAATCCAGCAAGGGTGCCCAGTGCCTTTTTCTCAAGACTGTGGGAAAGTATCATCCCCATTCCCAAGCAGTTAAGGATATAAGAGACGAGGGAGCTGGACCCCTATAGAAAAGCAGCAAAGGTATGTGTTCGGACATGGTGGGGATCGTGGAAGGTTTTGTCATCAGATGGCTTTAAAGGAGGCTCTTGGGTTTAGAGGGCAGGAGCTATGGAGGGAAGGCATTCCTGAAGGGGCTTATGGGAATGGAAACATGGAGGCACAGCTGTCTGGGTTCGTGAAGGTGCCACAATGAACTGAGTTGAATGGGAGTGTGGCACTATTGGACTTCAGCTTGGAGAGCTCGTGGAAGAGGGAGGGTCTGTCAGTGGAATATACCCCATGTTTAGCCAGGAGGCTGGCTTGGGGAGCCAGGAAGGTGTGCATAGGAATCAGGGGGAAGCACTTTAGAAGGGGATCTGAGCTAGTGGCCTGTGTTTGGCAGGGACTGAGAAGAAATGGCAGGGAGGGACAGGTGCATGGGGGTGGCTGGGGAAGGCTGTGGCGGGGTCCCCATGGCGCCTTTCCTTCATGAGACACAACTCAGAACTTTGCGTTTCTCTCCTGGAGCAACTTCCCAATAACTGCAGCCTCTTGGAATCTTGGGAGGACTTCCTGGCCCCTTTCTCCAGGTGTCCTCGTGTGCTGCCTTTCAAACTACATGACTTTTAATATCCCTGGAGCCTGGATGAAAAAGCTTGACCCAGGCGCCAGGGTGTTGGGGATCATTGCATCGGTGTGACTGGAGCGAGCAGATCATCTACCCTGATGGAGGGTACCTCAGGCAGGGGTTCAGGATGAGTATATGCCACTATCAGGGTCCCTCGGCATCTGACCCTCTTGTTCTTCCGTACACAGCTGTATCCAGCATGCTCCAAGGCTACAGTTCTGTGTTCCAGGCCTTGCTGGGGACCTTCTTCACCTGGGCAATGACAGCAGCTGGAGCAGGCCTTGTGTTCATATTCTCTAGCGGGCAGGTGAGTTGCTTCATTTCTGGAGCCGCACAGGGGCCCTCTGAGTGTGCTCTGGAACCTCCCCCTCCCACAGAGCACTTGGCAGCCACAGACAATGTCTTCTTACCTCCTTGTTTTCCCTCTCCTTATAGGCCAGGGAACAGGCACCCTGGTGGCACACAAGGCTCGCATTGTCTTTCTCTCACCTGCCTCTGGCACCCAGACTCACAAGGGCGTGGGAGCGAGGCACTAGCTGTTCCGCCTCCACTCACATGTAGCCTCGTTTAGATCTCTTCCTCCTCCTCATTTCCGTCTAGTTTCCTGCATGCCCAGAGCAGGGAGTATAGATGTGGGACCCAAGGTGATTGGGTTTTGGGTGGAACTGCCCTCGCCGTAGCCTTGAGTTAGTTGGACAATTGGTAAGACCTTGGGGGGAAGAGAGAGGTCCACTTCTCTTCTCCTCTACTCCAGCCCAGGGCATTTCATTCCTCCTGCTTGCCGAACACAGACAGCCTCACCTCCACCGTCCCCTGTAGACTTCTGTGTCCGCCCACCTCTATCCCCCCACACCCTCTTTCCTGAGTGAATACAGATAGGCCCATTCTCTTCTCATCCTCTCTCCTGATATCACGCAACCCCACTCTTACCGTGACCACATCCTCTCTCTAGGTGCGTGTAGTTAGCGCCTCCGTGAGCGTACTGTGTCTGCCCAACCCTTGCTCCGTACGTCCTCTGCAAATCCTACCGATAGCCCCCAGTACCCTCATTCATCCTCAGGCCGTACTTTCTGTCCCTACATCCTCAGTAACTCCCCTGTATGTCCCCGTCTTCTCTTTTTCCACAGCCTACATCCTTACGCCCCCCTCCCCCCTTTACACACACCCCGACACATTGTATACCACAGGTGCAGCCCATACCCACCTCCTATGCCTGAAATTCTGCTCTCCTCCACTTCTGAGCTGCCCTAACCCAGAGCCATTCATGGCCGTCTTCAAGAATGCCATCCTTGCCTTGCTTGGGAACAGGATGCTACAAGAGTTGTAGATGCTGTAGGAATGGCCCACGGAAAGGCAATTTATATCTCTTTAAACACACTGAGCCCTGGATCTAGAAAGAAGTACTCCCCTAGAAAGTCAGCAAGTCATGCCCTTGTGTACTAGACCAGTTTGACAGGTACTGGCTTCAGTAATTCTGCCTCCCACGTTGCCACCTCCACCCTAACTGGGGGAGGTTGTTTGGCCCAAATCTATCATCTGGAGACTTGGATCTCAAACTACACAACCAGGAATGTCAGGGTACCCAAGCTCTCAGTGTGTAAGACACCTAGATAGATCAGATTCACAGACAGAAAATAGAACAGAGCTTGCCAGTAGCCGGGAGGAGGACGAGGGAGGAGGAAGGAAGAAGAGGAGATATTGAGTGGGTATGGAGAAGCTTTGCGTACAAGGACCGCTGTTTCAGTTAGCGTGGTGTCCTTGCAGCTCATCCACGCTGTCCCAGTACGGGAGAATCTTCCCTTTAATGCTGAAGAACATTACATCGTACGTGCAGACCACAAGTGATTGTTCACCGTGTACGACGGATCGGGTGCAAATCCAGATCTCTTTTATTGGTGCACATTTTACACCTATGCAGCTTGATTCTTATTTCATAAAGGCCCATGAATCTAGGCCTCGACCAAGCGCCAGCTCCTCAGAGTCCCCTCAGGCTCTTTTTCAGTCACCACCCCCACTTGAACTTCCACTCCACATATAACACCCTCACCCCTCCCTGTCTCTCCCACAGTGTAGACTTGTGGGTAGGTGCTGTACTCAAGGAGCTTGTACTCTTTCTTCCGTGTCTGGCTGGATCCACCCTGTTCAGTTTCCCAGATAACTTAATGCTTCTGCCTGTTGCCTACAGATATCTACATGCACATGCATGCACACAGTGTGTTCTTTATGCATGTAATGTGTGTGCATGTTTTCTCTGCCCTGTGGTGTATGTCCTCCTTGGTGTATCTAATTTACAGTGGGTGGTGGGTCTTTGTGCAGTGTCTGGTTTTGGGCTCTTGTGAATCATGCATCTTGTCCTTGGGTTTGGTGATTCCCAGCATGCATTTCTGTCATATCTCGGTGGTGGCAGGTGCATTGCAGTCACTTGCTATTGGTCCCACCACATGGCTTTCTGTGTGACATAGTTGTGCCAGATCATGTCCCCACCTGTGCGATGGTTTTGGTTGCACCTTATGTTCCTCACCAGCCCTTGGTTATTTCATATTTTAGATCAACTACTTACTGAAGGCTTAGGGTGCTGGGTAAGAGGGAATGTGGGGCCAGTGCACCCCAACAGCCCCTCCAAGGGCACTCTGATTGGCCCCAGAATGGATGGAATGTTGAACTGTTTGCTCCCCGGTTCTTAGACCATTCTATAAGCTCAAGAGGTCACCCCAGCTTAGGAGTGGGCCAGTGACTCTCTTGGGCTGTGTGGCTTTCTCCCGGCCGAGGCACATCATCTTGTTGCCCCTGGAAACTGAAACATCTCAACTTTTTCATTTTCAGAGGCGGATCTTAGATGGAAGTCTGGGCTTTGCTGCAGGGGTAAGTTGCATGTAGTGTGTGAAACGGGTTGATCCTAACCTCCCCGGGGTTGGTGCCAGCCCTTCTCCAAACCACCCAGATGTGCTTTCTGTAAGAGCCAACGCCTAAATCTTCAGGTGTTCTTGCCTCTCTTCAGATGGAGAAGGGATCGACTCAGGACCTAGAAAATAGGATAACATCAAGAGAGGGCCCCTAGCCTTATAAATGCCATGAATTAAACATCTCTCTTCTCCTCGAAGGACTTTTAAAAGGATCTATTTTTAATTTAAATTACGTAGATGTGGGGGGGGTGGTGTGTGCACCCAGGTGCCCCCTCCCAGGTCAGTGGTACCCAATCTCACTGGAGGAGGAGTTGCTGTGGGTGTTGGGAGACACTTGTCATTTGTGAGAACGGTATGTGCTCTTGCCTGCTTCACCATCTCTCCAGCCCCAGGACTCTGTATTTTAGGTACTTCTAAGCGTGTGAGGGGAAAAAAAAATCATAATCTATATCCCTGGTTCACATCACCCACCTTCAGACATGATTGACATTCGGCTGATCTCATTTCTGCTGTCTCCCTTCAGCCTTCTCAGCTACTCAGAATGTTTTATAAAAGCAAATCCCAGATCCATGTAATTTCACCTGTAAATTCAATATGTATCTCAAACTGAGTGAGCTCTTATGAAACCGTAATCAGTATGCCACCGTCATGCCTACCAGAACGCAAACAGTAACTCCTTACTGTAATCTAGTGCTCAGTCCGTGTTCACAGCCCACCTCGTCTCTTCACAGGGGTCCCCTAAGATTGTTCTGCAAGAGCTGGGATCCAAAGATTCGTTGGCTATGTTTCCTTAGTCTCTCAAGTCTCTCCCTGCCTTAGCCCCTAAGCGGGTCATTTGTTGGAGAAACTAGATCTTTGTTTCTAGAATGTTCTGCGTTCTGGGTTTGCTGGATTCCCTCCCCCGTGGTGTTTATAACTCGTTCATCTGTTGATCTTGCAAGCTGAGAGTTAGACCTAGAGGCTTAGTTTGGATTTTATTTTTCTTTAAAAATTGTCTTAATTAATTCGTTTATCGTGTTTGCGTGTGAGCGTACCAGTGCCACACACACGTAGAGGTCAGAGGACAACTTGCGGGAGTTGGTTCTCTCCTTCCGCCGTGCGTATGTAACCCAAGGATTGGATACATGTTGTCAGGGTTGGAGGAAAGCTCCTTCCTCACTAAGCAGTCTTGCAAGCCCAGATTTTATTTTCCAGGCGTGAGTACTTCATGGGGGCAGTGGTGTATATTTCAGCTGCAAGGCTGTTTCAGAGGGCGCATACTGTGTGCTTTCTCTTTCAGCCGATTGGAGCTGGGTTCTTCTCTGTTATCTCTACAGTCCTGTGATCTGGGAAAACTGGTCTTGGGGTGGGACCTCACAGAGTCATCTAAGTCCTTGGCTGTCAGACCAGGGCCTGTCCCTAGAGAACATGGAGATTCCCAAGCTGTACATAGGTACACGGAGAGCAGCAGGAGAATCGATTTCTAGGCCCCCAGCTTGCATATGTTCCTCTCCATAAAACTGCTCTGCCTGAGAATGCTCTGCTAACCAGCTCTCCTTTCCACCCTTCCTGAGACAGGTGCCTTCTGCCTTGCCTCATGCTCTTGTCTCCCAGCAGCAAAAACTCCAGGCAGAAGCCGAGATTCAGGGTCACACCATCCCCTTTTGAGGTATGCCTCCAATGACCTAGAGGCCGCTCATGAAGCCCCGTTTCTCAAAGGTTCTGTTACTGCCCAACAGCCCCATCCTAGAGACCCAGCCTTAAACTTCTGGACCCTTGAGGGTCACTCCCAAGTTGCAGTAGCAACGTGGCTGGACTCTGAGCTTCCAGGGATCCCATCTGACAGGCTGGCGTGTGTAATGTGTGAAGAGCTGAGGGGGCGGGGTCCTTCTCAGCTACCGTTCCCAGCCTCGCCTAACGGTCCACGGCACAGTTGCTAAGTAAAGGGTTGGGATCCTTAGGACTGGGATACTTCCAGCCTCTCAGTTTTCTGTCTTTGGACTTGGCCCGACTCTCATGACTCCCAAACGCCAGTGATATCTGAGGACCCAAGCGTACTGCGGTGGCATCTCTGTCCCCAGCCTTCCTTGGCCTGCTCTACATGTACAGGCGCAATGGAGGGTGGCCTGCTCAAGTACTTCCTGACTCCTGACCCACGCTTCCAGGAGAACAATCTATGGCAAGGTGAGGTGGCGTCGAGGCACAGGAGGAAGAGAGCCACTCAGGAAGAAAGCTAGATTATTGTTATTATTATTGTATTTTTTTTTTGGGTCTTTTTGATTTCATGCTCAGACTTCCAGTGTGACTATAAACAGCGTGGGGGAGGAAATGATTTATGTCACCTCTCCTCTCCAGTGCTGGGATGCAACAGTGTTTGTCTGAGGCGGGAGGCGGGGGGAAGAGTTCCTTGCTTCCTCATGCCCTGCTGAGTGCCCAGGGTGGGGTGACCCCTAAATGAGGGGTCGTGAGACCTTCCTCTAGATGCTCCCGAAGAGTTACCCCCTTATCCTGCTTTTACCCACTCCTCTCCATTTTGCCTGCATTGGAACCTAGTTAGCGTGAGCGGGGAGCTTACCGCCAGCTCCTGTACCCGCCACCACTCTTTTATCCCCCTGCCTTGTTTTGCAGGCCTGGTCCCCAGCTGTGCAAAATAGCTGGGGTGTTCTTCTTGGGTATGTGATCCTCCTTGGTGAGGGTGGCTCCCACTGTCCCTGTAAGGAGACGGTGAGAATGATGTGAAGATGAGAACAAGCTAAAACAGCCCAGAGATGGGATGTGGCTCAGCCGAAGAGCACTTACCTAGCACGCCCAAGGCCCTGGGTTCAATCCCCACCACCTCCCCCAAACAAAACCAGACACATGGCTGTGCGCCTCCTCTCCAGGAGCTGTGCCTTGATTGTGTTTGGCTCAGGCAGGCACTGGCAGGACGCTCTTTTAGCACAACCGGGTCCTGTTTCACCTGTCTCTCCATCCATTTGCTCATCTGCCCATTTGCTCATCCGCCCGTTCTCCCAGCGCCTGGTGGAAGCTTGTTCTTCTCCACTCAGTGTGTCAAGTGCAGGGCAGCGGAGGGACAAGGAGATACTATCGTCCGCCGCCGGGGAGGTGTGCCAACCAGTCTGGTGAGCCAAATCCATGTGCCACCCAGTCTTCTGAATATAGACAACGCCTCAGAACAAGCCACGCCCACGCGTCACAGCGCCCGCCCCATGGCTGCCTCTGCACCACAGTGACAGCATGGAGTTGCGTCCTGACTCAGTGGCTCACAAAGCCATAGCTGTTTGCTCTTTGGATTTTAAGAAAAGTCTCCTGGCTCCTGAGGTGCTGTTGGGGGCTGGGGTAGTCTGAGGGCCCGACGGTTATTCGAACAGCCAAAAAGGAAAGGACCACAGCTCTGTTCTGATGGGCCTGGCTGCAGGTTCCAGAAGGCTCTGCGGAATGTCTGATGTTCCCAATTAGCTGATTTCCTGGGAGATGCCTTCGTGTGGACCCTGCAAAAGAGGCTCGGTGCTTTTTCTTCCTTTGCAGAGGGTTCTTGAAGACCCTTCAGGGGATGGCTTTGTAGTGTAGTGCGGTGACTTACGTGGACTTTTACACCGTTCTTCACGTTACATAAGACACGCGGGACGAGAAAGGTGGTCCAGTGGTTAAGAATGTGCGCTGCTCCTGCAGACAACCCGGCACCCACATTTGGGCAACTCACAACTGACTTGAAGTCCAGCTCCAGGGGATCCGACTCCATTTTCTGGACTCCTTTGGCACCCATGTCCACATGTACACACCCACACACAGAGACACAGGCATATCCATAACTAAAGTATAGTAATAAACCTTAAGACAAGACAGTGTCTCCAGAGATGGTCAGGGATTTAGAATCAAATGTAAGCAACTCCAGGTGCGACTGTAAGGGAGTTTCTGCAGTAGGTTAACTGAAGCGGGTAGACGTACCCTCAACGTCGGCAGCACCGTTCCCATAGACTAGGGTCCTGGACTGAATGAAAAGGAGAAAGTGAGCTGAACACCAGCATCCATCTCCCTCCCCCCCCCCCCCCCCCCCCCGCTTCCTGGGAAAGCAGAAAGCAGTGTGGCCAGCCACCTCTTGGTCTTGTTGTCATGACTCCCCTGCTGCGATGGACTGTGTCCCCTCAGACTGTGAGCCAGTTGTCCTTCTTTAAGTTGTCCTCCTCAGGCATTTTGTCACAGCACGAGGAATAGCAATGTGCCCTGGGAGACTGTGAAAGCAAGCCTTAGCTACCTACTCAGCTTCACAGCTGCCTTTAATAGCCCTGGCCCGGCAGGGTAAGGCCGCTACCCTCGGGCTTCAGGAATGTCACCTTCACTGGAATGCAGCAGCCCCATCTTGGTTACGTGTTGCAATCACCTGGAAAGCTTATATTAAATTTTAAAACCACATTTATTTATTTAGTCTGTTTGGGAATGATAGGAGTAGGGGGACATGTGGTGGGGGGTGTGTGCAGAAGGCAACCTGCAGAAGTCCATTCTCTCCTTCTACCATGGGTCCCAGGGATCAAACTCGGTCCTCAGGGTTGGTAAGCACCCTTACCCGCTGAGCCCTCCTGCTGGCCCTCACCTGGAGAAGCTTTTATCTTGCCCTACTTGCAGTGTCCCGGACACACCCTGTGCTAACGGCATCAGTGCCTCAGGCTGCCGGGAGACGGTTGAGGAGTGGCGACCAGCACCAAGGTGCGCATCTAGTGGCGAGGTCTCCCAGAGACCGCATTCTAATGAAGGATGAGCTGGTGTCTGGAGAAGCCAAACTCCTTCAGACCCAGCAGTAGCTGTGAAGCTAAGAACTGAACCGAGTCAATACCGTAGGGTTAGGGTCACGCTCGGGGTTTGCAGACACGGAGGACGGGGTGGGGGGCTGAACTGCAGGTGGCAGAGCCAGGAAGAAGCTCTTTGCCACTGCAGCTGTGCCTGCTGAAGCCCGGGGGCATCCATCATGGACTTGCTAGAGGACTAGCTCCCAACCCTGGTCGATGGAGCCTGGCAAAGTGGGGAGTTGTTTCCAGTTGCTCAGGGGGTATCGGACAGCCACTGGTTGGGATCACAGGCTCCTGTCATTTAGCAGGAGGCAAGTGTTTGGAAAAACTGGAGCTTGGGTTGAAATCCCCACTTGTCGGATTACATGTGATAGCGCTCACACAGGGCTGGCGGGGACTCAGTGGGAGTCATCCTGGCATAGACAGGGCCGTGCTTCCTTTAATCCGGACAGATGGTGGGAGCATACATTGTTCCCCAAGACTTCTGTGAACCAAGATTTCATTTTTTTTTTTTTTAAAACCTAATGGAATGCTTAGCTGGCTTGTTATAAACGTATCTGATCTGAGCGTCTTCTGCTGCATTTGAATAATCAAGGGTGACATCGCCTTTCTTAGGCATTTTTGTACCAATCCTGTTAGAAAGCATTATGTGACACGTCAGTTCTCTTGAAAGATGTTCCTGAACCGAGGACGCAGGGTCAGAGTCAGGACTAGCTCACACCTGTCCTTCAGACCCTGCCGGTCGGGGCCGAATCTCGACACACACAATCACGTTTCAGCATTGAATCGCACACAGAGAGAGAGATGAGCCAGCAATCTTTGCTTGTAAGAGGTCGGTGTCACTTGCCAGGCAGTCAGATACGTGTTCAGTTTGCAAAATAGCCATTGCTTTTGTTCTGTGCAGTGTGGAAGCAAGCTGAGACGAAGTTGTCTTCCGGCCCATCTGCCCCTCATTTAGTGAGTGTCTACTGTGTGCAGGGCATTGTGGGAGAGTAAGCAAAGAACTGATATTGTAGCTAGTCCTGCCAAGGGGCGTAGGGTCCGTTGGGACAGAAATCACTTTCACCTGTAGTCACGAGGCAGCTTAGTATGTGGTGGTTAGCGAGGTCAGATGATGAGCTAAAGGTACTAGGGAGCCAGGGATAGGAGTTCCTTCTAGTTGGGGAACTAGAGAGGGCTTCGTGGGTAAAGGAAGATAAGTTGGGTTTTGACAGGTGGGGGTGCTGCAGGGGAAGGCAAGGCTATGCATTACAGGCAGCATGTACAACACAGAAGCACTATGTGTGGGAAATCCAGGTATGGGGAGGTGGCTCTGTTGGAAATACGCCTGTTGTGCAGGAAGTTTGACCCCTAGCCCTCATGTAAAAAGCCGGGTGTGGTGGTGCGTGCCTGTAATCCCAGTGCCCGGGAGGTGAGCTTCAGATCCTAGTGATTGGCACACAGGATGGAGGGGCTTGGAGGACTGATTCAGCAGTCAAGAGCACCTGCTGCTCTTTCAGAGAGCAGGAGTTCAGTTCCTAGCACCCATGCAGTGACTCTAAGACCTGAAACTCCAGCTCCAGGGCATCTGGTGCCCTCTTGTGTCCTTCATGGGTGCTGCACACACATGCACAGACAGAAATAACACGATTAACCTCCTAGAAAAC
The DNA here is from genome assembly GCA_026225945.1 of Cricetomys ansorgei. Lineage (NCBI taxonomy): Eukaryota > Metazoa > Chordata > Mammalia > Rodentia > Nesomyidae > Cricetomys > Cricetomys ansorgei. The sequence goes on from JAMJFZ010001881.1 coordinate 1,318,295, forward strand.
CCCAAATGGATGGCTCCCTAGGAAAACAATCAAGACTGACATCTGGTCTCCACATGCATACATACATACTCCTACATGCATATGAGCATGTGCAAGCTCACACACACACACATATACACACACACACACACACATACACACACATACACACACACATAGACACACACATACACACACACACATACACAGACATACACATAGACACACATACACACACATACACATAGACACACATACACATACATACACACACATACACAACACACACATGCATACACACACACATACACAAACATACATACACACATACACACACATACACACACACATACACACACAACATACACACATGCATACACACATATAGACACACATACACAAACATACATACACACATACATACACATACATACACACCCATACACACACAGAATGAATATACAGGGGTGGCGATGGGTTTGGCTGGGACTTGGCCCTGGAGTAGCTGACTGGGGCCCAGATACAAACAAGTTGAGGAGCTGTGGAAAGGTGTTGGTTCTTTCTTTAGATAGATGAGGGAATCCCTAAGGGATTGTGGGAAGGGAGGAAGAGCAGAGCTGTGCTTTGAGAGTGAGCAGGGGAGGTTTGAAGTGTGTGTGTCGGGGGGGGGGGTTACAGACAGACAAAGCTAGAGCTCGAATGCCCAGAGGCAGAGGAGACCTAAGGGTATTCTTGTCAGGCTCAGAGGGTTGGCTGGCAGGTATTTGAAGGTGAAGGTGGCCAAAGAGGTTGTGTTTCTGGTGTCACCAATGCCAGGGCTGGCATCGCCATATGGCTCATGGCCGGAGGGGGGACCCACCAGAATGGGGAGGGGTCTCTTTCAGACTCAGGAGGGGGCTCTTCTCGGGCCTTCCTCATCTGATTGGGTTTGTACTTTGGAATCTGCATGCGTTAGGGTGGTCTCTGTGGCAACCAGACACCTACAGCTCGCAGTGCCTGCGGTGATGTTTCCAGCTGCCGTGGGTGATTGGTGTCCGTTAGGGTTAGATTGGACCTAGGACTGAGGCTTGAAGGAGAAAGCTCTCTCTTCTGCAGAACTGTGGGGCGCGCGAGACTTGGGAAGTAGGTCCACAGGATCAGGAGGAGTAAGGGTCTAATCCTGCTCACTGATTTGCCCCTACAAGGTACCCTGTTCCTTTTTCTGCTCCAAAGCAGCTGCTAGAGCTCTGGTCATCACGTTTGTCTTCTAGGTAGCGGGCAGGGTAGGGGTCATTCTTTGCAAGCCCCGAGTTATAGCTTTCTCTGTATTTCATTGGCCAGGACTTGCTCATGTGATCAAACCCAGCTTCGAAGACAGGAGACATGGTCCTTTAGCAAAGCAGCCACACGTCTAGTTGAATATTGAGATTCTGTTACTGCGAGTTGGCAAAGAACAGAAAGTGAGGTGGGCAGTGAGCACGCCCCGCTGAAGGGCCAACTGTGGAGAGGACTCTGAGCCTCTCTGTGTGTATTTCATGCCCCAGTGAGGTTGCTGTTGCTGTGATCAAAGCAACTCGGAGAGGAAAGGGTTTGTTTTGTCTCATACTTCCAGGTAACAGTCCATCACTGAGGGAAATCAGGGCAGGAGCCTGATGCAGAGGCCATGGAGGGGTGCTGCTTACTGGCTTGCTCCTCATGGCCCACTCAGCCTGCTTTCCTGTACCATGCAGGACCACCAGCCCGAGGCTGTACTGCCCACAGTGAGCTTCCACGTCAATCATCAATCAGGAAAATGCCCAACGGGCTTGCCCCAGGCCAATCTGGGAGGGTCATTTTCTCAACTGAGGCCCCCTTTCCTCATACAACTAGCTCATGTCAAGTCGCCATAAAACTATCCAACATATTTTTTTATATGTTGATTTCTTTACAAGTCATGCTATTCTTTCATTAATGAGTTTCTTTTCTAACCGACTGACTATAGTGTAGGAAATTGATAAGGAGGTCTAGTGCTACTCGGGATGCACGATAAAACAAATCCTTTGGACTTTGCATCAGCTGGGGCAGCACAAATGATAGGAAACCTAATTCCGGCTGCTATGAGGGTTTGGCTCATATTACAACTCTCTTTTGTGTGTATATGTGCATATGTGTAGTGTGTGTGTGTGTGTGTGTCTGTGTGTGTATATGTGTGTGTCTGTGTCTGTGTGTGTTTGTGTGTGTGTATGTGTGTGTAGGTGTGTGTTTCTGTGTGTGTGTGTCTGTGTGTGTATGTGTGTGTGTGTCTGTGTCTATATGTGTGTGTGTTGGGGGAGGCAGAGGGCGGTGTCCTTCCTCAAGTGCCACCCACGTTGGACTCACCCACTAGACAAGGTTAAGTGGCTGGAGAGCCCCATGGATCTGCCTGTCCCTGATTCCTGAGATTACAAGTGTACACTATCATGCCCAGCCCGTTTATGGCCTCATGTTTGTAAGGTAAGCACTTTATTGACTAAGCCATCCTCCATGCCCCTCACGCATTACAGCTCTCCAGGAATCGATCTGGTCTGAATAGATCAAACACTGAAGCCTGTGAGCCAGAGTGGGGGGTGGGGGGCATCCTGGTACCCAGCTGGCCTTTCCCTGTGAGGTTCTGTCATCTAATTGTAATAGTTTGCTGCTGCTGGAGTGGCTCAGCAAGGAAGACAAGGAGGCATATTTCATAACTGCAAACCCTGCCAGACCTCAGCAGAGGAAACCACCTTCATGGCCAGTGCCATGCTCACAGTGGAACCTTGAGAGTCTGAGCTCAGGTGTTTTTATTCATTCAGAACTCCTCAGGTGCAGATTATAAGCAATCAAACACCCCCACAGAAATCCAACGCCTGCAGACAATACAAAATGCCAAGGCCTATGCATCCCTTTTTCCAACAGTGCCCAAAAACAATTATTTTAAGTACAACTAAATATAAACTTCTACAACAATTCCTTTTTCTGTATAAGCCACTCAAAAAATGCTTTATCTTTACAACACAATCTAACACTACACCAACAAAACTATTTACAAGTGGAACAATTATGAGGACAGGACCAAATGAAACCAAACACCTATCAAGCTTTTCACAATGTCTTTGGACAGCAGGAAAACATTACAATGTCCAATTATCTGGAATTCACTCACCATCTTCTGGGCTCCTCTAAAGGGTTTGGGTCACTTCTCTGGCTCTGCCCTCTGCAGCACAGGCAGCTTGTCCTCCAGGTTTTGGCTGGCTCCTCTCCACTGCTGTTCTTGGTGGTTGTCCCAAGGCATCTTTAGAACACTGGATTCTTTTGCTGCAACTGGGCTACACTTTCACCAATAGCCTCTCCTGGGCTCTCTTCATGGTGCCAAGCCTCAACTTCTTTACATGACCCCTTCAATCTGGGCCTTCAACTGCTACTTTGGCTGCACCTTCACCAATGGCTTCTCTTGGCTTCTTATAGTGCTAAGCCTCAGCTGCTCTCCAAAGACCTTTTATGCCTTCAAGGCCAGCACCACCTGGGTGACTTCTACAGTACCAAGTTTGGCTACCAGCATGAGCTACAACCTTGGCCAGTTCTGGAAGACAACTTCTGTGTGGTGATCCTGAGGAAATACTTTCCAGATTTTAAGATAGAGTCTGGTTTGCTGGAAGAATAACTGGTCATTTTGTCTGCAGTAAGGGTCCCCTCATGGGTGGAGTTCTCATCATCACCAGTATCTGGACTGCTTGTAGATAGGTTTGCAGAAAAAAAACAACAAAACTGTTCAGTTTAACTAAGCTACTTTTTGGCTCTAAGCCTTGGCTTCCATACAGCAGGGGGTCCTGGACCAGTGGAAAGAATCTCTGGCTGAAACATTCTGGCTGTTTGGCATTCTTTTACACCACTGCTATGGAGAAATATATAACCCCTTCCATGGATCTCAAACACAACACACACATACAACACAGCTATTAGAAATCCCAGTTTGTGGAACAGTACACTCTGGTTTCCATTTCCCATGCCCTGGCCGCCACCAGCAGTAGGAGGGAGCATCGGCTCCATGATCAGGAAAAGCAGCTAGAACCTTGGCCTTTCCTGCTCCCAGCTGAACACTGTTTTCACTATGAAAATTAATTCAAAACATTTGTCCGAAAGATGGCTCTCACCTCGGAGCTTCTTTCTCATTTATTTACCAATTTCAGAGCCCTTCTCTTTATAGAGGCTTATTTCCTTTCTCTCTCCTTTTCCTTCGGGAGCCTTTGATTAATACCTTAATCGCTATTCTCTGGTAGCTTCTCTAAATGTACTTTACCAGACTCTGTGAGGTCTGGAGTTTCTTGTTCTTCCTTGCCTCCATGTTGGATTAGCGGGCGTGATGTCAGTGCCCCACATTGGGCACCATTTGTAGTAGTTTGCTGCTCCTGGAGTGGCTCAGCAAGGAAGACAAGGAGGCGTATTTCATAACTGCAAACCCTGCCAGACTTCAACAGAGGGAACCACCACCATCATGGCCAGTGTTATACTAACAGTGGAACCCCGAGTGTCTGAGCTCAGGTGTTTTTATTCATTCAGAACTCCTCAGGTGCAATCAAACATTCCCCACAGAAATCCAGCACCTGCAGACAATACAGAATGCCAAGGCCTGTGCATCCCTTTTCCCAGCAGTGCACAAAACCAATTATTTTAAACACAACTAAAAATAAACTTCCACAACACCTAACCAATCATCCATTAGTCCAGAGAAATGTCCTTCTTTGTTGGCCTTGTCGTTGACTTTCATGGTTGGGTGTGGTGGCTTACTGCTGGATGTGCTCATCCCTGGAGGCTGATCCCCACGGCTAGGGGAACATGGGGTAGTAGACTTGGCCTCCCTCATCCTCTGACTAGGATAAAATACATAGGCCGGTCCTGACCAGACAAAAGGACAGGAGGTTCCACCAAAGAATGATGAACGAGGTGCCGTGGTGATGGTGGTGGACCCAGGGGGATCACCTGAGCACACCGCAACCTATATGCTGCATCTCACAGAGGGTGCGCCTGCCAGCTTCTCAGACACACCTCACATCCTCCCCAAGCTGCTTTCTGTCAGGGGATTTTATCATATCATCAGAAGTGAAACCAGGACAGAGGCCCTGCAGTATGCCCCTCCCTTTGTGGGACCCAGTACTTGGCCCCCTGGCCTCACTCTCTGTTGTGGAAGTTTATTTTTAGTTACATATAAAATAATTGTTTTGTGCACTGTTGGGAAAAGGGCGGCCTTGGTCTTGGTATTTTGCGTTGTCTGCAGGTGTTGGATTTATGTGTGTGTGTGTGGGGGGGGGATGTTTGATTGCTAATGATGTGCATGTGCTATCAGTAGAACACCTGAGGCGTTCTGGATCAATAAAAACACCTGAGCTGAGGCTCTCAAGGTTCCACTGTCCAGTATGGCACTGGCCATGACGGTGGTTCCCTCTGCTGAGGTCTAGCAGGGATTTCACATACGAAAGTGCCTTCCTGTCTTCCTTGGTGAGCCATCACAGCAGGTGTACTACCGCAGCTCTCCCCAGCGAGCCTCCAATCTCTCCTGGGCACTGGCTCTCACCTGGTTAGAACAGGCTGGCCTCCTCAGCTTCCCTTTGGTCTTCTACTCTGAACATCTAGGGAGGGAGAAATCACGAGCCCCAGGCCAGCTCAGCCTGACCTCTGTGTGTAGGCTGCAGAGGAGCTAAAGGACCAGGTCAGCTGTGGCTGTTCATATTACTAAGGTGAAGTGTTTGGGTTGCATGCTTCATTGTCCTGGGGCTGTGTCATCTCAGAAGCAAAGAATTCTGGATAAGGCAGCATCTGATGGCCAGCAGAAATGTAATCTCTCCAGAATCTGCCAGTGAGCAGGGTGCACGCTCCCCAGAAAACAGGGCCATCTTGGCTGTGGAATTGGAAGAAAGCAGGAGAGAGATACTATTTTTGCGAACATTCTATATATATTAACATTAATTTTTGTTAACCTGATCCTACGTTACGTTTTAAATCTGTTCATCAGCCCATCAATCTATTTGCTGTCTATACAGATTCTTTTAAAAGCTATTTCTTTCATTTATTGAGATTATAATATACTTACATCATTTCTCCACCCAAAAACCTCCCATGTACCCCTCCTTGATCTCTTGCAAAATCATGGCACCTTTTTTCAATTGTTGTTACATATATATATATATATATATATATATATATAAAACCTGTTCAATCTGTATAGTGTTACTATGTTACTATGTAGCTTTCAGGGTTAACCATTTGTCATTGGGCAACCAGTTGGTGTGGTTAGCCTCTGGGAAAGACTATTTCTTCAGCTCTTAGCAGTCCCTACTTGCCTGCAGTTCTATGTGTACGGCTATGGTCCTGGGGGCTTTCTCTGTCCACATCAGCATGTCTGTTGTTCTCGTTTAGATCATGTTTGGGCAGTCGGGTTGGTGAGACTTTATGAATGCAGCTCTGGCTTTCCTAGGAGGTACAATCTCACAGCAAGCTCCCCGATCCTCTGACTGTTCGAATCTTTCAGCCCCTACTTCCACAGTGCTCCCTGATCCTTAGGAGTGGGAGTTGTTGTACAGGTTTTTGGTAGTGTATGCTGGCCTTGATCTAGTGATTCTCCTTCAGCCTCTTAAGTGCTGGGATTGCAAGCGTGTGCCACTGTGTCTGGCTTGAGTCTTTTCTTTTTGGGGGAAGGGAACAAGGTCTCAACATGCAGTCTAGGCTGGCCTTGAACTCATGGAGGTTTTCCTGTCTTGGCTCTCCAGGTGCTGGGCGTATCGGCACTCACCACCATGCCCAAGTCTTATTTATTTTTTCCCTCTTAGTCAAGAAGTTCTCTTTCTGAATCAGGACTCAATCTTCTTCTGTCTTTATCAGGGAGCCTTAATTTCCGCGTCCCATGTAGGTGCTGCGCGGTAGTAGTAGCCAGTGGCAAGCCCTGATTGCTCTGGTTACCCCGGAGCTTCGTGAGAGGGGCGGAGCCTCCGGGTGGGTTCATGGTTAAGCTGTTTACAATCTCCACCATTAGTGATTAAGCGACAAGCCTTAACTTCCAGGCACAGGGAGGTTCCAAGTCCCCTTCCCTTCACTGTTGGAGGTTAGAGCCAGCCCTGCCTGTTGAATGCTTTCATGCCCTACAGAGGAAAAGTACAGAACACCAGGGAGGTGAGACCCTTAGCAGGCGATGCTGGAAGCTGCTCTTCTCCTTTGGGCTTCCTGGCTTTTTCCATCTCCAGTCTGATTTTGGCCTGGGGCCTTGCTCAGTCTCCTCAGCACCAGCCGAGACCCCTCATGCATCGCCCACTGTGCAGTCTCCTGCCCATCCATGCCCTTTCTTCTTGATTTTTCCCTTCTGCTCTGGCATGTGTTTGGAGACCTCTCTTTGGGTCTGAAGCTCTGCTCCTCTTGAGAAGAAATCGGCAGTGACAGCCCCGGAGCTAAATGAGTTAGCTCTCTGGGAGAGTGGAAGAAAACCAGATAGCTGTTAAGTTGCATAAATAAGGGGAAAACGGATTAGCTGCATTTAAGATGAGGAAGGGACCCGTGGTCATCATTTAAAGGCAGACACTTTAAGTGGATTCTGAGTTTGAATTTGCCCAGCACTCTATAATCATGCAGAAAGGTTTCTGTGGGGTACAAGTGCTCCCACGAGGATCACTGGGACCTTCCGGGCTCCTGCTTTCCTGTGTTATCAGGTGACATTATTTTATTGTTTTATATTTTTCAAAACACTTTCCCATCCGTGACTTCTGATTCTTGCAGCGCGCAAACAGCTGTAGGTTTTATTTATTATTCGCGTCTGAGAGGAAGAGTGGACTGCGCTGCCTCTGCTGCAGGTCCTCCTGGACCCCGGAATCTATGTCTTAAATGACAGGATTGCACAGCCTTCTTCTTGTGAACTTGTAAACCATCCACTTTTTAATTATCGTCATAGTGATCATCATCGTCAACTCTGGGGATTGAACCTAGGGCCTTGTACATGTCGTGCCTGCCAGGTCAGGGTTCTCCCACTGAACTATGTCCTCAGCTCCTACTCTCTCTCTATATCTATATCCATATCTATATCTATATCTTTATTTTACTGTGAGACAGCTCTCACTTAAGTTACTTAGGTTGGTACTGAACTGAGTCCTTAGTCCAGGCTGGCCCTGAACTTGATCCTCACAGCTCAGCCTCTGAGTATTGGGATTACAGGCATGCCCCACCACACCTGGTTTATGAAGTTCCGGGGCTCGAACCCAGGGCTTCATGAATGCTAGGCAAGCACTCCGCCAACTGGTTATCTCCAGCTCTTGTGTTTGTTTTTTGAGACAGTCTCATGTGGTTCAGGTTGGCTTCTAACTCACTCTCTGGTCTTAGGCTGGTGTCGAACTCCCAACTCTCCGGTCTCCGCCTTTTGGGCGCTGGGATTGTGGATGTGAACCAACATGGCCGGATTGAAGCCAGTGCTGGGCTCAGGCGGCACAGGTGTTAGTGGTTCCTTTGGTGGCTGGCTGCCTGCAGACACAGCCCCTGTTCCTCTAGACCTTATGCATGCCAGAGCATCGACCTCTTATCTCAGAGATCTCAGAGCAGGCATTGAGAAACCACGCCCCACCAAGGCTTTAAGGGAATCATCTTGGGTGATTCTCCCAATGAAGTAAGAAAGTAATTGAAGGCAAACTCATTACATCTCTGAAGCTCTTCGAACATCTTTCCGTGATTTAATTTTGATGAACTTTTCAGGATGTAGCCAGACCAGGAAATGTCTCAAATGGTTGGCTGGGGCAGGATGAGCTCAGGGCAGGTGCAGCAGCAAACACCCTCCTCCTCCCCCCCCAGGGCAGAGCCTTCTTTCAGGCAGACAGGATGCAGTCACTTGGTTTGGCATAAACTCACAGAGATCCACCTGCTTCTGCTCCGGAGTGCTGGGATTAAAGGTATTGCCACCATGCCCGGCATAAACGTGCCGTTTTAAACAAGTGACTTGTTAGATGTTAAAGTTACACTCACGTTTTTGAATGACTGCTCCCCACCTTAAATTCAGGGAATAGATGCACATATCTAGGGTGCTAATAAGAGGCCAATAAAGAAAACAGTCTCTCTTCCTCTCGAGTCCCCGGCCTGCCCTCTGCTCCAGAAGGAACCACTTCTGTCTGTCTCTTGAGAAACTTTCCCCTTGCATTTCTAAATGAATTCTTACACGTCCTCCACACTCCGCCCCCTGTTCGTTGATTAGTTGCCTGGGGGGCGGGGTTCTCATCTCCCTCTCCCTTCTGTGTCAACCCCTGGCGGTTTTGCTCTGCCTGGTGGGGAAGCTCATCAACTTTAACTCCAAACAAAAGAGTAGATGCTCCCTTCATGGTTGTTTTCAGGGTTTTTTGAACACACTTTTGTCGTCCCTTTAAAATCCTCTCTCATTTTCTTCTTCAGCGCCAGTCCTCCTCACGGGCTTACCTCGCGCACTTACTCACGCGCTTTGCCCTCTCCGACACGAATGCAGGTTTTCCTTTTTACAGATGCTGACTTCTTGAGTTTTCTGGCTTCCGTCTGAGGTCCGTCTCCTTCCTGTTTGGTTGCTGTGGTCTCTTTCAGCAATGCTGGAAAAAAAAACACGACTTGCCATCGGGTAGATGGTGCCAGTGGTCAGCACGGCCAGCACCCCTTGGGCCCAGTGGGTACCAAGTAGCACGTGTTTGCCCATCGCATCCCTTCTACTTGAGGAGGCTGGGGACTGCTACTCCAGCCGTAAGGATGACCGAAAGCCACTTATCCTCAGCTCTGTGGGGTTCTCAGCCTCCTAAAGCTGGCAGTTCAGTTTTCCCCACGGCTTCTTTGTCTACAGGCAAGGCCGGACACCTGCTTGTATCCCTTGGTACCTTGGTAATGGTTTCTTTGGTGGGGAATTGCTGATTTATGTCCTTTTCCCAGCGTGTGTGTGTGTGTGTGTGTGTGTGTGTGTGTGTGTGTGTGTGTGCGCACGCATATGCATGCACGTACCATGACATGCATGTAGAGGTCAGAAGACAATTTGAGAGAATCAACTGGTATGTTTTCTTCTTCCATCATGTAGGGCCTTGGAGTGAACTCTCCTTGCCAAGCTTGGCCTGTAGACACCTTAACCCACTGAGCAGCCGACTTGTTGGCCTTGTGTTTTAAATCAGTTTTGATTAGAGGCTTTTGAAATCAATCATTTAAAAATCTACTCTCTTCTACCTCCATTCTGTGCGCAGAACCTTCCACCAGTTTGCCACCTCCCCTCCTAAGCCTCCAACCTTCCTGCCCCCCTCTCCTCGGCTCAGGCCATCAGTCACTGCTGTGACCTACTATCCTGCCTTTCTGACTACTGTGTCATCCGCCCCACCCCTCTAGACTTCAGGCTCGCTGGCTGGTGGACAGTCGGTCCAGCATCCCAAGATGACCTCTGACCCGACCCCCCCCACCTCATTCTCCTCTGCACCTGCTCTGCCCTAAGACTCAGGATGAGAAAATGGGGCTTGAAGTCTCCAGGAACCCCACACATAGAAACAGACTGGAAGGCTTTGGTTCAACTTCTCGTCTCCGGTCACTGGCTGTTGTGACAGTGGGAATAGAGACATACCCACACACAGTACCTGGCATTTCTGGGCCAGCTCTCCTGTTGAACATTTTACACGGACAAACTCATGTAATCCTTGTACCAACCCTGGGAGATGCCCCATGCAGGGAGGAAGGCAGAGTGCATACTGGGAATGGCATGAGTCTTTTCAAACCTCAAAGTCCACCCCCAGGAACAAAGTTCCCCTAACAAGGCCACACCTCCTAATCGTTCCCAAATAGTTGACTGATTTCCTGTATTTTCATTTGCTAAACCAGATACTCCTAGACAGGACTTTCATACTATGTCAATCCCTTCTTGAGACCCCAGCCTGTCACTCCATACCCCCCTCTGCCGAGGAATCACAGCCATTAAACTGGTGGGGTCCTTCACTTCCCTGGGGTGGTGGACATCGATGGCAGGAAACACTTGGCTTTCTGTCTTAGCTACCTTTCTATTGCTGTGACAGAACACCATGACCAAGGTGACTTCTAACAAAACCCATTTAACTGGGCTTATGGTTCCAGAGGGTCAGAGTCCATGACGGCAGAGCAAAGGCCCGGTGGCAGCTGAGAGCTCACATCTTGATCCACAAGTAGGAGTCAGAGAGAAGCACACCAGGAATGGCAGAAGTCTTTTGAAACCTCAAAGCCCAGCCCCAGAGACACACCTCCTCCAACAAGGACCTCCTCCCAATCCTTCTAAAACAGTTCTACCCACTAGGGACCAAGTATTCAAACATGTGTGCCTGGGGTCGGGGGTGGGGGGGATTCTCAATTCAAATCACCATATGGATCAGTCACTTTTGCATAGCCATGTCTACAATACCTGACAGGTACGACTTGAAGGAATGAAAGATATATTTTGGCTCTTGGGTTTGCAACCAGAATGTCAGAGCACACGGCTGCTGGCACTTGCGGATGCCAACGAGCGGAGACAGGAATTGAATCTTAGGACCCTGCTTTGTTCAGAGAGCCAGAAATCTGAGAAGACAGTGGATTAACATCTTTAAAATCTGTCTCTCCCACCTCACCTCCATCCAGCACATCATTTAGGGAGAAGGCAAGAAATGGGGGCAGTCAGCCAGCTGTGCCGGAGCCGTCTTGTCCCTCTGGTTAGATTGCCCAGCGTGGTTTTGATATTTGCTCCTCTCCTGAGAGCCTTCCCACTCTCCTCTCGTGTTCTGGACACTGCTTGAGACAGGGGGCTTCCTATTAACATCTTCCACAATCAGCATTCTAGTTCGGACTTGCAGGGTTGAGCCAGGATGAACTCAAAACAAACAAGCCACGAACAGTGCTCATGTGCCAAACTCTTACATATGTGCACTGTTCTTCTTCTTCTTCTTTTTCTTTACAGTGTTGAGGACAAGTGTGTCTCTATAATACAGAAATCGAGTGTTCCCATTCTGTCCTCTACCATTCCTCCCGTCCCCTACCCATTTCAGTGCATCACGGAGAGGAAGCTTCATGTGGAACAGCTCAGTTCATGGCGGTGGGAGCACGTGACGGGAAGATGTTCAGATCATGGTGGACCAGAGGACGGAGATAAAACAAGAAGCGGGCTGGGTTAACATGTCCCCAAGCACCCACCCTCCCAGTGGCCTACTTCTGCTACTCAGACCGTATCTCTCAAGTTTCTAGAACCTTCCAAAATAGCACTACCAGGTCAAGACCACGTGTTGAAAACAGCCTGGTGTGTGTGTGTGCGCGTGCGCGCGCGGGACATTTTCTCATTCTAACCACGGCATTGTGGTTTTTTTTTTTTTTTTCTGAGTGGTGGGATAAAACGTGGGTCTGTTTGCAATTGGAGGTATCATCTTTTCTTTTTGGCCTGGAAGGGCCTCCCCCTGAGTCTCGCACCCAGTGAGAGCTGAGAGAGGCCCAGAGCCTCTCTCGAGGAGATGAGCAACGGTCGAAGCTCGCTCCTAGATCTCTGAGTTTTCTCTCAATGGAGACAGGCAGCTCCCCTCCTCCCACCGTGGGCAGGGCGGCTTCCCCGCAGCCAGACCTGGGACAGATTGGCTTAGCGTGAGTGAGTGGTGCTGTTGGGGTGGGGAAGCCCGGCCAGCTGGTGCCATTGTCCATCAACAAGCCCACGGTGAGAGGTGCTGACGGATTGGTGGCTGGGTGCCACGGAGAGGCGGTTGAGGGCAATGTGTTCACACCCTCTGGGTGGGCAGCTGGCGAAAGGTTTGGTGAGCACGCCCGCCCCTCTGCCGTCACCCTCATGTTCATTCTTTTGTCTTCGTGGGTGTAATAATTTGGGCGATCTTAACGCTTCTTCTGGGAGTCCTCTTTCATTTAGCTAGTCTAGGTCTGCCCTGAAAAGAGTTGGGTTATTAATATGCTTGCCTGCTTGTTAATCCCAGTAATAGATTTTTGGAGAAGGGGCACTGAAGTCAAACAAAAAAACTAAGCACCGGGGCTGAGCGTTGACCTGGTCAGTCAAGTGTTCGTCATGCAAGCACTCGGGACATGAGTTTGGATTCCCAGTGCCCGTGTAACAAGCCAGGCAGGGCAGCGTGCACCTGTGGCCGGGGACGCAGAGGCAGGAAGGTCTCCGGGGCTCGCTGGCCAGCACGCTGGTGGAACTGGTAAGCTATGTTCAGTGAGAGACCCTGTCTCAAACAAATAATTTGGAGGACAAACGGGGAAGTCACCCTATGTTGACCTCCGGCCTCCACACCACGCACATGTACACATGTGTGCGCACACATGAGCATGTAAGCGCGCACCATTAAGTATTATTTGACTTTGGGGCTGTGTGGTCTCCCGCGGGGAATGGCTGAGGCTGTAGCTCGTGGGAATGCCACACGTGAGAGTCGCTTTCAAGCAGCTGAGTTGTGTCTAGAGCTTAGATTTAGAACAGGACCAGGCTTAAGGGCAAACCGCCTTTCAACTCTGCTTTCACGGCACAGCAAGAGTCAGAATTAGGTCATCATGCTGTACATTTGAAGCCCAGACATGACTTGGGCGATGGTGTTTGCTTTAAGAAACTTATTTCCTGGGACTTCATCAGCGATGATCCACGGCAGCTGATTGGGCGCTGGGAGGCCCCTTTGGATCTAGTCTTGCCGGTACTTAAGTGTCTGATGAGAGCTTGCCTCTCGGCTCTGGGCCTGGGGATTGCTGTGGCTACTCAAGCCTGTTGTACAGGGACCATTTCAGGGTGGACTCTAGAAACCCACACGCCAAGCACTGCGCCCACCGCGAGCAAAGTTGGCTCATGAGAATCTGGGGTACGCACATCCTTCCAAAGGACTTCCAAATGGATATGACTTACATGCAGTTGCCAGTTCAATACAACCTCCATTTTCCATCCTGTGCAGCAGTGAAGTCAAACCGAGCAGCCCAGAGGCCACTTGGTTGCAGAAGAGCCTTGATTTTCTGTGAGTGACCATGGTCTTGAGAGAGACTTGAGTGCACACATCTTGAGTACGTACCCCCTTTTATCCCCAGGCTTGCGATGACAGAACCAGTGTTTGTGTAGGTGCCTTTCTCTGGAGCACACCCCCTCTTCCCCACACTGCAGTCCTAGCCAGCTGCTGCTCCCATGCCAGGGGAAGGGAAAAGGAGCCCAGAAGTGCGTCACTGAGCATGGCGGGACAGCCTCTTCGTGCTCACTGACCGGTGGGAGAGAGTGGCCTCAGCCGCAGGGACCGGCAGTGACACACCTCAGGCAAAGGGCTTGGGTAGGTTAGGACGTGGAATCCCTACACACCCGCCTCTCACTGAGGGGAGGGGGGTGCTCCCAGGGTCTTTCTGTGTTTGACTACTATACATACCTGCGTACACCTCCCCAAGTGAGGTAGAGAAAAATCCATGTCACCTCGCACGGAGCTCTTGTTCCCCGCCGATTTTCCTCTGTCTCTCTTCCGTGCAAACACCGAAGACTTCCGGAAGCTAGCGTTGTGCGTCCTTGTGCTTGAGTGACGTCAGATACTATACACGCACACAGCATACGCGCTGTCTGCCTCCTTTCAATCAATAGAGCAGCCTTGAGGTTCCGCCACTGTTGTAACATAGTTTGTCCTTATTATTTATTATATTTAAACTTTTTTATTTTATGCACGTGGGTGTTTTGCCTGCATGGATGTCTGTCCATCATTTGCATGCCCGGTGCCTGTAGAGGCCAAAAGAAAGGGTGGGGTCTCCTGGAGTTGGCGTTATAGACAGTCATGAGCTGCGATGTGGGTGTTGGGAATTGAACCCAGGTCCTCTGAAGGGCAGCCAGTTCCCTTAACTGCTGAACCGTCTCTACAGCCCCTATCATTTTTTTAAAAATTTATGTTAAAAATTTAAAAATTTGTTATCCTGGGTTCATGCAAGCATTTAATATACTTTGAGCTTTTGTCTCCTTATTTATTTATTTATTTATTTATTTATTTTATTTATTTATTTATTCCTTTGAGGCATGGTGTCTTAGTCAGGGTTACTATCGCTGTGATGAAACACCATGACCAAAACAACTTGGGGAGGAAAGGGTTATTTTGGCTTACACTTCCACATCACTGTTCATCCTCGGAGGAAGTCAGGAAAGAAACCCAAGCAGGGCGGGAACCTGGAGGCAGGAGCTGATGCAGAGGCCATGGAGGGGTGCTGCTTACTGGCTTGCTCAGCATGGCTTGCTCGTCCTGCTTTCTTATAGAACCCAGGACCACCATCCAAAGGGTGGCCCCACCTACAGTGGGCTGGGTCCTCCCCCATCAATCACTAATTAGGAAAAACACTGTACAGTCACATATTATGGAGGCATTTTCTTAACTGAGGTTCTCTCCCCTCAGATAACTCTAGCTGGTGTCAAGTTCACATAAAACCAGCCAGCACACATGGTCTCATGCAGCACGGGCTGGCCTCGAACTCACCGTCAAAGATGACATCGAACTTCTGATCCCTCTACGTTCACCTCAAGAGTCCGGGGCATACTACCACACAAATTCCCTAAGGGGCTGCTGATGGAGTTCTGGGCTTTGTGCACGCCACACGCTAACCAACTGAGCCACACCCCCAGCTCCTCACTTTTTAACAAAAAATATATAATGTTTTTATGTCTTTGAGAATCTCTTAAGTGCACACAATGCATTTTGATAAGGTCAGCCCCACATTCTCCCGAGCCAGTTCTCCTCAGTCATTTCTGCTGCCTCTTCTTCTTCACTTGACTCCTGCACATCTGATGAGTCAGGTTCCAGCCTCAGCACCACCGAGCCAGGCCCGGCTCTGCTCCTTTTTCTCTGTAAAGAGTATCTTATCTCCCGCTTGTACTACGATGTGATTTTTTTGCGGATGGACGTTTGGGATGTCTCCAGTTTGGAGCTCTCATGAATCATTTTTGAGTAAGGCATCAAGTGGGTAGATGCTTTCTTTTGTCTCTGGCAGCTGCTGGGGAGAGGAATTACTGGGTTATAGCGTAGATTTTTCTCGTGTAAGTATAAACTCTTCTTCTGTAACGTGGAGCGTGTAAGGCAAACTACGTCTCTGGCGCCGGGTGGGTGTGGCTAAGAAATGTTAGCCCGTGACTGTTAATAACTGTCATTGCACGAAGCTGATATATTCTGAGGGCTTGTTGATCACATCACCGTATGTAGATCGAGCCCCCGTATGAACTGGATTCTCGCATGAGTCATGAGCAATCACTGACATGCCGGATCGGAAGGCTGACTCAGTGCAGGCCCCCTGCATCCACTCATCACGTGTTTCAAGACTGAGGGACATGTGCTCGGGGTGGAGGTAAGGGAGTGTGGGAGGCTTGATGGGAGGGGGCGGGCAGACACCTCACTCTAGAGGGTCCCCTGTACGTTCCTTCCTTCTTCCCGCTGTGTCTCCATTCTTCACCATCTCGCATCTGGGGCATATCTGTAGCCCAGCAGCCGGTCCCTCGGTTTCCAGCCTGCCTTCTGATGCTGCCTCCTTTCTGTCACTAGAGACCGCTCCCGGTGGCCAGACACCAAGCCACTCAGTCCCAGCAGCCATGACACCCAGTGTCACTAGAGGGCAGGTTCTATTACAGTAGGTTTTAGAGAGGCACCAGCACCCGCACTTCAAAAACCTCAGTGACTCTAGCGTGCAGGCCGCTGTGCCAACAACTCCTTGAACGTGAAGTGTCGGAGGACGCCCCTGGGCTCCTTTATCTCCTGCCTCCACTCTAGAATGCTGGACGACAGGCATGCTGACCATGTCCGGCCTGGCCTCTCTACCACACC